>JAHFWF010000156.1:0-335056 GCA_022545495.1 Chrysanthemum lavandulifolium | reverse complement strand
AACACATCCTACGCCTAAGATTCAATCCTTATATACGTGTTATAATCTTCAAATCGTAAGTGGTTAAAGCTTCTTTGTGTAATTCTAAACATTGGTTTTAAATGGTTTGTAACTCCAACGGTTTGATTTTCACATATGAGTGATTTCAGGTTCTATGCATATGCGTGTGAACTCAAAATCACTTGAGGTTGATTTTGATGAAATGAGTCATGTTTTCAAAGCTTATATCATGTTTTAAAACCATTGTCATCAAGTGATGAAGAGAACTCAAGTGATGAAGAGAACCACTTGAGGTTGATTTTGATGAAATGAGGCCTCAAGTGATGAAGAGAACTCCTCTTCGGATAGTGATGACGATGAGTATGCCATGGCGGTAAGGGACTTCAAAAAGTTCTTTAGAAGGAAGGGAAGATACGTCAAACAATCGTATAACGACAAGAAAGGATTCCGAAAAAGCAAAGAGGACGAGAAGCCAAGGGATGATCGTGCTTGCTTTAAATGTGGGGACCCAAACCACTTTATTAGTAAGTGTCCCAAACGCGATGATCAAAAGGCATTCGTGAGCGGCTCGTAGGAAATAAGCGAAGAGGAGGACGAAGAAATTTGTCTCATGGCAAATGATGAGGTATGTCACGAATACTATAGTAACTCATCAATAGATGATGACTCATTTCATAATGAATATGATAAATTTTTCAAAATTAGTTTAAAAGTAATCAACAAAAACAAGTTTTGGAAAAATCAAAACCAACGTTTAGATAAGGAAGTCATAGAGTTAAGGGCAAAATTGAAACGTCTAGAAAAAGGGCAAGATAGCAAGTGGCGAATGTGAACTTTGCGTTCAACTTCAAACACTAGTTGATCAACTAGATTCTAAGATTGCTAGAATGAGTACTAATACTCTAGATATGATATTAGATAGTGTTAAAACAGGAAACAACCAAAAAGGTTTAGGCATTGTAACATATTGGATTTCATAAATACATCAAATCATAATATAAGTAGGCGTATGGAATGAGTATTTTAGAGAGACAAAGTAGAGAGGGTTGGGAACTTGATCAAACAAAGAAAAATGGTATTGAAGCTCCAACCCTCTACCTTGGGGGGTAGAGGGTATTTATAGTTTCTTACAAGATACGCCTCTTCAGGCCATGTGTCACACCCCAAATTACTGCTTTGCGTGAATGGAATTCACAGGGATTGACGGTCATAGCATCACAATCACAGTTATATTGAACGACCTAAAGTGTCGTTTGGAAAATACATCGTTTGATTTAAAAAATAATCGAGTTACAAAGTATAGGTCCCAAATGAAAATCATCTTGTGCGAAATTAATTTTGTTACAAGCCAAACGATGTTCTAAAGTTCATAAAACCTAGTGAGACGCGTCGTCACCGCGACTCTATGATGTGTCCAAATGCATGCCATGAATAGAATGTCTTAGATACCGAGATAAAACATGCTTAAAAGGTCAACACAAAGGTTGAGTGAAATACATAGGTTTAATTAATTCGTTTGAACACAATCATCGTAGTGTGAGTTAAATTGTTTCACACTCATCGTTGAAAACAAAATCGTATTTATTTCACTAAGTTCATGACACCAAAGCGTAAACATCGCACCAATAAAAATTGGTAATCATCGTTTCATCGCCGCCTAATAGGTAAACTTGCCAATTTACCTTCTTGGTTCAAATATAGTCGCTTGATTTCCCTAATCGGGTCAATAAGGCGGAGTGTTAATTCCAATAGGCCTATTCACAATATTCGCTCACTCGCAAGTGACTAATGGTTCATGATGTAGGGACTTGAACATGGCAAATACTTAGTGACAATAAAACATTCGGTTATAGCATACGATTCAAAGCATTTGTGTTCGATTAAAATGTAGCATGTATCTCCCCAAGAGTTTGTAAAAGCTTAAAAGAGTAAAAGTGGGGCTATGAACTCACCATTGCAATGATTACGATGACAAAAGTGGATACATCAAATATAGCGTGAATCTCGAAAATGACCTATTGTGAATGATATGATACTAAATGAGTTATGATATAATGTTATGCATGCATTTCGTATGTTATTTATACCATTTGTGAGTTTTGAAAATAATATTTATCGTCGAAAAATACTCTTTTGACGTCTTGACCATTCTTAAATTACTTTACAAGTATTTACGTCAAAATGTCATCCTACAATGGTTTCGTAATGATTTATAGTGAAATTTTCACTTTTCGTCGTAAAATAAAGTCGTCGGAAATCTCATAAAAGTGACAAAAATGGCTTCGAAAAGCTAGTCGTAAAATGGTGTACGTCGAACGTTAGGAAACGAACTCGACGGTTTTGGAAAGCTTGTATCAAAATATAGAAGTTTTAGTTCATGAGTTTTCGTCATCGAGGTCTCGAACATAAAGATAATAAGGGTTAAGATGGTGATTTTGTCCAAAATGTGGTTTAAAAATGAGTTTCGGCAAAGTTTAAGCAACCGTAAATAATTTATTACAACTCCGCTATACAAACGGTTGATCGTTTTGAAAAATATGCTTGGTGATCTCGATTTTATTAGAAGACATTTCGTTACAAAAAGTTCTACATCATAGTTAAAAACAGCCTTCAACATGGTCGTTTTAGTTACCGTAACACTTGTCTCGTAAAAATAATATAGTTTTTCTGAAAATAATAGTTACGGCAAGTTTATGAAAACGTGTATATCTTAGTCGTTTCAAACCGCTTTCTCGTATTATACGTCCTTAGCTTCGTATCAAAGTATACTAATATATTTTTGATAAGTCGAAATAATTTGTAAAGCTTAGGACTCGCTTTTGACCCGTACAAAATAAAAATAGGTTGCTGAAATTTCGGAAAATATATATTTAGTCGTCAAACTTGCAAAATTCATAACTTCTTCGTTATATCTCCGCTTTAATCCGTTCAAGCGCCACGGATTCGTTTTAAAGTATATTTTCTAAATATCAAGGCCAAAAATTCGTGCCTACTGTCGGATTTTCCAGAAAAACAAAACGAGATCAGACCACTATATATATTTGTCGAAAATAGTTTTTCTCGTACTAAACCTATTACAATCCCTTCAAATCACCTCCAAAGCTATTATAATCCTACCATACACCTTCTTAGGGTGTCATGGGTTCCTAAACATCATCAAGACCCACATATACCAAGGGAATAATTATAGGATGACTTTGTATATCTAAAACTCTAAAAATCATGTAAAATGGTATAAACAACACAAGTCTTGCATGTTTGCTCCAAATATGAAGAAATAAATATGAAATGAAAGTGAAAGATGTAAAATGATAGAAATATGCTTACAAGCTTATTATGATGAGGTGCAAAGAACAAAGGTTTAACCTAAACACCCTAGGTTTTTATTTCAAAACCTTGATTAAGAGTGTATCTAGATTGATAAACACTTGAATTGGAAATTTTGGTGAAGCCCTTCTTAACCTCTTATGTTGGCGGTTTGGAAGGAAGAAAACAAGGAGAGAAAAGCTATCTTGGCTTGACTTGAAGTTTTGATTGTGAATGAGATGATTGAAAGTAGATTGAGTGTAGATATACATAAGTAAGAAAGTTTTTCAACCCATTTAATGCACCCTCCCCCTTAGGACCGGTTTTAGGGGATTATGTTTCTCAAAATATATATATATATTTTTTTCTCTTTTATATAATGTATATGTATAAAATGTGTAAGTCAAAATGTAAGTGTATTTGAGATAAATGGTAACTTGTATACATTTGTGAAACTATAGTAGTTTTAGTTAAAATAAATTTTAATGGACCAAAGTAAATTATATTAAGATCATAAAATTTGTAAAAATATATTTCTTGCATAATTTGAGTGATAATATAATTATCGTGTAGTTTTTAAGAAAAACGTTGTAATAATATAAATTTAACGATTTATATACCAAATAAATTTAAAACACTAGGTAAACTTAAAATATAGTTTTATAAACTAATGTAAGTATAAAATATATTGGGATCATTTTTGAAAGTAGCGGATTAAATGTTCAAAATAATAACTCACGCGATAACGTTTATTTAATATAAAATTTACGCGTTTAATGTGAAATGCAAAGTCATGAATGAACTAATATGATGCAAATGATGTTAATGAAATGTAGACTAAACTTAGTCCAAATAAAATGTTCGTGATGATATGATCATGAATTCGCCGCTAAACCCTTAAGGTTATGCGAATTTGGAACACGCAAACCTAGTTTACGATAAATGTTGAAATTGTGAAACTTGAGAAATGACCTGAAATTGCGAGTTGTCACATTCGCCCATCAAAAAGGAATTCAGTCCACGAATTCGGTTGTTGGTCTATCGAATTTTTGAGTTTGTGATGAATATCGAGGAGAAATGACATGGAGAAGTGTCGTTACGGTTATCGATGATTGAGAGTATATAAAACATCGTAGTAAAGAAAATATCGGATGAATCTCTCATAAGTAACACTTTGACTTTGAAATATGTGAAGATTTTGCTTGCACTAAGATTTATAATTAATCGCTCCCAACATAACATGATCCCTCCGAATTAGACATAGTTAGCTAGGCTATGTATAATTAAGGAACGATGATGTGACGTTCGGTTTAGTTGTTATAACTCGATGCTTACAAGGATTTAAACCGTGTCGTTAAAATGGTCGATAAAGTAAAAAGAAGTAAAATTCTCGTAAGTAATAACAAATCGGAAAGAAAATAAGTACGATAGATGAGAATATTTTACAACGAGTGGTTTAGCGTATAGTACATCTTAAGTCATAAGATCCGAATATGATGGAAGACATAAACTTAGTACAACATAGTACATAAGGAAAATTAAGACCGTTAGTTTCAAACTTCTTGATCCTCCGTTGTTGTGACCATGACGAGCTTCTCCTCCTCCTAACATGTATGCATTCCCATGAGCACCTTCAACTAGTTGACCTTGGTTTTGAGGACATTGATTCCGATAGTGTCCTTGTTCCCCACATCCGAAGCATGTGACTACGGCTTTACCTTTACAATCCTCGCTAGATGTCCGGTGTTTGGCATTTGTGGCACTTGGCGGGGCAAGGACCAGTGATGAAAATTACATCGATTACATAGTGGGTGTGTTCCAAGATACCTCTACCTCTCATTGGTGCAATGACATAAACCATTCCCGCTTCTTGCCTTCTATTTTGTTGTTGATGATGGTTAGTGTTACGGTTTTCGTTGTTGTTATTATAACCTCCTTGGTCATTTTCCCATTTACTTTTGTTATTGTTGATTTGGTTATCATCGTTGTTGTTGTTGTTTTGGTTATTGTTGTAGTTGGTGCGGTTGTTGGGGTTGTTGTTGTTTTGGTTGGTGTTGGTGTACTTACCTCTCTTCACTACCTGGGCCATGAGCTTTTGTGTCACCCTAATAGCTTCCTCGATTGTTTGTGGATCAAACGAAGTCACATCTCCTTGAATAACCTCGGGAAGTCCCCGATAAAAGCCTCTAGTAACTTCTCGTTATCCAAACCATAGACGGGCATAACGCGCCAATTCTTGGAATCTCCGAATGTAGGTGTCAATATCATACCCAATTGTTACTAGTTCATAGAATTACATCTCCAACTTTTCACTTCCGCACGAGGACAAAATTTCTTAGTTACCAAACCCTTGAATTGCTCCCAAGTAAGCTTGAAAGCATTCTCCATTCCCATCGGTTGAGCATATGAGTTCCACCACGACAATGCTCCATCGAGTAGTGTACTTGTAGCAAACTTGACCTTACTATCATCCGGCAATTACACAAAAAAACACGGACTCCAATTTCTCGAACCATCGCACCATGGCGGTGGCTCCTTCATCCCTTTAAACTTGGTGGGATCTCCACTTTGAAATCCTTGTAAGAACAGCTCTTAACTCCGGATCCTCCTGCATTTCCGATGAAGAAGAAGCCTTGCGGCTTGCAGAACAGCCACCTCGGCGGCAAAGCAGACCCACCGCTTCCTTTCAATTCTTAGAGCATCGGCTATGCTATCATTCACCAACTTTTGAATAGCCGCTTGGGTCATTTCACCGTGGCTTTCTTGATGCCATATCTTCTTCAAAACAAGAGGAAATGTGAGACGTAGCAAAATCCGATGTTAATAATAAACGCTCCAAAGAAATGTGATAAGAATGATAAGTTTGAGGTTATCTTTCAAAATAATCGACGGTTTCCTAAGAAATGGGTTATGAGATGTCGTAAGTGCTTCAAATGTATGATGGTTTAGTGACTAAGTGTGAATAGCGTGTAACTCAACATGTTAGTGATGAAACAAAGGAGTGAGAGTGACTTTGCCGTACTTAAAGGTTTATCTCAGCATTCGACGTTATCGGTGATGAGTCAACATATATAAAAATTATGATAGGGAATGACAAGGAATTCTCCACATTAGAGTATGAAGAAAGAATAATGGAATGGGCATTTAAAGGCATCCATGTGACAATCGATATGAAATGAAAGTAAATAACTCGAAAAATGTATCGATAAATCGCATGTAAAGTGAACATGCACTTATGATGAAATGATGAGATGCTATGATGATGTAGTTATAGTCTAGGGTCAATGATGCAACCTAGTTCTCTATAACTCAAGCTCGATACCAATCATCACACCCCAAATTACATTTTGCGGTGAATGGAATTCACGGGATTGACGGTCATAGCATCACAATCACAAGAATATTGAACGACCTAAAGTGTCGTTTGGAAAATACATCGTTTGATTTAAAAATAATCGAGTTACAAAGTATAGGTCCCAAATGAAAATCATCTTGTGCGAAATTAATTTTGTTACAAGCCAAACGATGTTCTAAAGTTCATAAAACCCAAGTGAGACGCGTCGTCACCGCGACTCTATGATGTGTCCAAATGCATGCCATGAATCGAATGTCTTAGATACCTGAGATAAAACATGCTTAAAAAGGTCAACACAAAGGTTGAGTGAAATCCATAGGTTTAATTAATTCGTTTGAACTCAATCATCGTAGTGTGAGTTAAATTGTTTCACACTCATCGTTGAAAACAAAATCGTATTTATTTCACTAAGTTCATGACACCAAAGCGTAAACATCGCACCAATAAAAATTGGTAATCATCGTTTCATCGCCGCCTAATAGGTAAACTTGCCAATTTACCTTCTTGGTTCAATATAGTGCGCTCGATTTCCCTAACTTGGTCAATAAGGCGGGAGTGTTAATTCCAATAGGCCTATTCACAATATTCGCTCACTGCAAGTGACTAATGGTTCATGATGTAGGGACTTGAACATGGCAAATACTTAGTGACAATAAAACATTCGGTTATAGCATACAGATTCAAAGCATTTGTGTTCGATTAAAATGTAGCTTGTATCTCCCCAAGAGTTTGTAAAAGCAGTTAAAAGAGTAAAAGTGGGGCTATGAACTCACCTGTTGCAATGATTACGATGACAAAAGTGGATACACTGAAATATAGCGTGAATCTCGAAAATGACCTATTGTGAATGATATGATACTAAATGAGTTATGATATAATGTTATGCATGCATTTCGTATGTTATTTATACCATTTGTGAGTTTTGAAAATAATATTTATCGTCGAAAAATACTCTTTTGACGTCTTGACCATTCTTAAATTACTTTACAAGTATTTACGTCAAAATGTCATCCTACAATGGTTTCGTAATGATTTATAGTGAAATTTTCACTTTTAAATCAGTAAAATAAAGTCGTTGGAAATCTCATAAAAGTGACAAAATGGCTTCAAAAGCTAGTCGTAAAATGGTGTACGTCGAGCGTTAGGAAACGAACTCGACGGTTTTGGAAAGCTTGTATCAAAATCTAGAAGTTTTAGTTCATGAGTTTTCGTCATCGAGGTCTCGAACATAAAGATAATAAGGGTTAAAGATGGTGATTTTGTCCAAAATGTGGTTTAAAAATGAGTTTCGGCAAAGTTTAAGCAACCGTAAATAATTTATTACAACTCCGCTATAAAAACGGTTGATCGTTTTGAAAAATATGCTTGGTGATCTCGATTTTATTAGAAGACATTTCGTTACAAAAAGTTCTACATCATAGTTAAAAATAGCCTTCAACATGGTCGTTTTAGTTACCGTAACACTTGTCTCGTAAAAATAATATAGTTTTTCTGAAAATAATAGTTACGGCAAGTTTATGAAAACGTGTATATCTTAGTCGTTTCAAATCCGTTTTCTACGTATTATACGTCCTTAGCTTCGTATCAAAGTATACTAATATATTTTTGATAATTCGAAATAATTTGTAAAGCTTAGGACTCGTTTTTGACCCGTACAAAATAAAAATAGGTTGCTGAAATTTCAGAAAAATATATATTTCGTCGTCAAACTTGCAAAATTCATAACTTCTTCGTTATATCTCCGTTTTAATCCGTTCAAGCGGCCACGGATTCGTTTTAAAGTATATTTTCTAAATATCAAGGCCAAAAATTCGTGCCTACTGTCGGATTTTCCAGAAAAACAAAACGAGATCAGACCACTATATATATTTGTCGAAAATAGTTTTTCTCGTACTAAACCTATTCCAATCCCTTCAAATCACCTCCAAAGCTATTCTAATCCTACCATACACCTTCTTAGGGTGTCATGGGTTCCTAAACATCATCAAGACCCACATATACCAAGGGAATAATTATAGGATGACTTTGTATATCTAAAACTCTAAAAATCATGTAAAAATGGTATAAACAACACAAGTCTTGCATGTTTGCTCCAAATATGAAGAAATAAATATGAAATGAAAGTGAAAGATGTAAAATGATAGAAATATGCTTACAAGCTTATTATGATGAGGTGCAAAGAACAAAGGTTTAACCTAAACACCCTAGGTTTTTATTTCAAAACCTTGATTAAGAGTGTATCTAGATTGATAAACACTTGAATTGGAAATTTTGGTGAAGCCCTTCTTAACCTCTTATGTTGGCGGTTTGGAAGGAAGAAAAACAAGGAGAGAAAAGCTATCTTGGCTTGACTTGAAGTTTTGATTGTGAATGAGATGATTGAAAGTAGATTGAGTGTAGATATACATAAGTAAGAAAGTTTTCAACCCATTTAATGCACCCTCCCTTAGGACCGGTTTTAGGGATTATGTTTCTCAAAATATATATATATTTTTTTCTCTTTTATATAATGTATATGTATAAAATGTGTAAGTCAAAATGTAAGTGTATTTGAGATAAATGGTAACTTGTATACATTTGTGAAACTATAGTAGTTTTAGTTAAAATAAATTTTAATGGACCAAAGTAAATTATATTAAGATCATAAAATTTGTAAAAATATATTTCTTGCATAATTTGAGTGATAATATAATTATCGTGTAGTTTTAAGAAAACGTTGTAATAATATAAATTTAACGATTTATATACCAAATAAATTTAAAACACTAGGTAAACTTAAAATATAGTTTTATAAACTAATGTAAGTATAAAAATATATTGGGATCATTTTTGAAAGTAGCGGATTAAATGTTCAAAATAATAACTCACGCGATAACGTTTATTTAATATAAAATTTACGCGTTTAATGTGAAATGCAAAGTCATGAATGAACTAATATGATGCAAATGATGTTAATGAAATGTAGACTAAACTTAGTCCAAATAAAATGTTCGTGATGATATGATCATGAATTCGCCGCTAAACCCTTAAGGTTATGCGAATTTGGAACACGCAAACCTAGTTTACGATAAATGTTGAAATTGTGAAACTTGAGAAATGACCTGAAATTGCGAGTTGTCACACTGTGGATCAGGCATACAGTGGGTAAAGACCCGTCCATCCTCCACGGTGTTACTTAAGTAACTACTTATTAACATAACTTGACTACGACTACGAGCTTTCTAACGAATACATATACATGAGGTGACCGACACTTTAACCAACGGATTTTATAAATCCTAACAATCTCCCCCTAAGGGAGGTCACCTCAATTTAAATTGAATACAAACAGATATTACATTTGATTGTTCTAGGATACTTGATTAAGTTCTTTGCTCTGTAGCCCGTAGTCAATGATTCTTCATGTTCGCATGTTTTGTTAATCCAAGTGGAGGTCTTTAAGCGATCCACGTGATGATGAGTTTTGAGCCGACTTTGAGATCATCACCTACCATAAATCTCGACTCTTCCTTTGTAGTGTTGACATTATGTGATGTTGTGACATTGGACGACATGCTCACATTACGGATCATGATTTCTTCTCATCGTAGTAGCGGAAGCTTTAGTTGATTCATGATATTTGCGATGCGTAGCGAAGCATGGAGTGAAAATATCGTAGTCGTTGATGCACTTATCATGATTTCTTTAGAAATGGATGTGTTGTGTGAACATGCGGCTATGGATTGACTTCTCAATTCGATCGGTGACAAGCGTTGGGTGTACATGCATACAACGATTAGCAATAAAGTGTACGAAAGTGTCTTTGATCACTTCGTTGAATTAGGTACACGGCCCATGGTTCCTCGTTGATCGATACAAGCATCTTGCTGTGATCAGGTAGAATTCCTAAGAATCTCCTTGACAGGGTTTCGCAGCTGCTCTAGTTGTTGTTAAACTGGAACATCTCAAAGAAGACAACACGGAGTGAGTGAACCAGCAAATTGAGGTTTGCTGATTAAAGAAAATGATTTGAAAAACAATTGGGTATTTCTTAATATAAAGTGTTTTGCGATACAACGAAGGTTTTAAGGAAAATCAATTATCAATCATAAACACCTTTTATTTTGAAATAATAATACACAGTCGATGTGCTAGAGAAAATAATTTTTAAGCATAATGACCGGTTTTTCAAAGGTATCCGTCAATCCATTTCCTGGACCAAGGTTGATTCAATCTTGAATCGCCCCATTGTTTCAATCCAGTTGTCACAAGTTTGACCTATTGTATAGATCTCACATGTCACCTACCAAGAGCTTGTTTGATGTTGGCTCTAGAAGGTTTTCCATCTTCATTGTGAACATGTGAACATGTCACTCAGATGTTCTGGCAATACCACAAGGATAATGCGTAGGACTCTTAAGATATATTCTCACTTTCCACATTGTGTGAAACAGCGAGTCTTCAAGAATAACGTGTCCTAATGAGATTTATTGATGATCTCGTGGCTCTAGACTTAATAGTGCACATTTGGTTCCTATGCCGAAGACTAGGGAGAGGGTATCCTTCTTCAATATCAACAATCTCTAAGATAAAGTTGATAGATAATGTAGGTTCCCCGTGAGAATGAAACAAGTCCTTTTAAGAGGAACTTGAGTAGCTTGGGAAGTTGTAGTGCAGTGCGTCACTGGGTCCATGACATCTTGTCTTCAATATCGGTGTTACCTAGGTAACCACCAATAGCATATGAATTGAACCCGGTTTCTGCCCTAAGGTTCAAATAAATGGAGGGCTATTTCTTTTCACCCTTTTCACATTCAATTCCTTTTCATTCTTCAACCCCTTCAGTGCTTACCGAGACTTCATAACTAGAACCTTGTTGGGTTTATTCCAGTTCTAGCTCTATCTCAGTCCACACTCTTCCCATTTCTCACTTTTTCTCCTTTTTCCATTATACCTAAGGACTTCTATACTATCTAGTGGATTGTCTCTGGGTAGATCCCTCCGGCTCTGGCAGGATCGTGGGAACGAATACCCAACCTAACCATCCTTATATCTCCATGCATAAAATAAATTTGGTCGGTCTTTTGGTATTGTTCTTACGCCATTGAAACCAATTGAAAACCATTTGAATAATCAATCCGGTACTTGTGATATATGATCAAAGCATTTTGTACCGAATTGTTTTTGATATTTTAGAAAAAGCTCCCCTCAACATGTGCATCGTATGTTTGAAATTGCTTTGGCACATGGAGGCAAGAGGACTTGAAAATCTCAGATTGAGAATGAAGAATTCACTTCTTTGATCAACATTTTCTAAAAATATCGACACCACTTTCCCAATCAAAATTAGTATTTTAAATACTTTGTTAAAGATATTTTTGGGAAAGGATGTGATTTTCTAAAAGTTGCTCCCCCTCAATATGTGCATCGAGATTCGAAAGTGTTTTGCACATATTAGAGAGAACCTGCACTTAGAGACAAATCAATCACGTTTCAATCCTTTTTGGTTTGATATAGATGCTCCCCCTTAACATATGCATGGAAAATTTGAAATCATTTGGCACATGTAGGGAGGAGAGCTTGTTATAATATTTCTAAACCATTTATCGAATTATCAGTTTATATCCAATTTAAATCACAAATTCTCCCCCGATCATAATTTTCAAATCCTTTGAGATTTGAGATCTCTATTGATTTAAATTAAATTTTGAAAACTTTTGAGAAGAATAGTGACTTGCTTTTGAAAAACATTTTAACTGATAAGGATCAGATTTTGAGACTTTAAACTCCATTGTTCAAACATGCATAAGTATCTTATGAAAACACAACCTTGTTTGATTATGTACCAATTGTTTGAAAAAAAATAACCTTTGGATTTGATAGAAATCATTCTCCCCCTCAATCAATGACATATGTTGTTGATTGAGCGTAAGAGGTTTTGTCAAATGATAAGTCCAAATGATTTACAAATATTCCGAGTTATTTTCAAAGCAATTTTGTTTTCATAAAGTGACAAATATTTTTCAGAAGAATGTGTTAGAAGGAAAAATATTTGTTAAGACATAGTTGTCTTTTAGAATCAGAGCAAGAGGTTTCAAATATTTATATTAAGCATGGCTCTGTTCTTTCTTTTAAAACAAGTTACTGTCTGAAATGACAACAAACCACCATTTTTCTTCATCTCATTTTTTTATGAACATTCGAACTTCATCTAAAGACCCGTGACATTCTTTGAATGACAAATAAAGGTCCGTAGATGTTATCGAACCTGGAAAAACATGACAAAATGACAATAATTTTTGAAAATTTTCAAGATTTTCTAATTTTTATGGATTTTTGAAAATTTTATATTTTTCTCTTTTCTTTTGTTGGTTTTATAATTTTGTATTTTGTTTTTAAGAAGATATGTACAGAGATGGATGAAGAAAATCCATTACTCCTCATCTTCCTCTTGAAGACATTTGAGTGTTTCCAGTTCTAGACTCTTTAGACCGAGTCGTGGGAGGAAAACTCAAAACATTCTCTAGGAAGAGCTTTGGTGAAGATGTCTGCTAGCTGATATTCAGTTTTCACAAAATATAGTTCCACCACACCATTTTCCACTTGCTCCCTGATGAAGTGATGTCGAATGTCGATATGCTTTGCTCTTAAATGTTGAACGTTGTTTCATGAGAGAGAAATGACACTCTTGTTATCACAATACAGAGGGATTTTGTTGAATTCAAAGCCATAGTCAGATAATTGGGTTTATTCCAGTTCTAGCTCTGTCTCAGTCGGCACTCTTCCCATTTCTCACTTTTCTCGTTTTTTTCATCATACCTAAGGACTCTACACTATCTAGTGGATTGTCCCTGGGTAGATCCCTCAGCTCTGGCAGGATCGTGGGAACGAATACCTAACCTAACCATCCTTATAACACCATACATAAAATAAATTGGTCGGTCTTTTGGTATTGTTCTTTCCTTCATGAAACCAATTGAAAAAACATTTGGAAAATCAATCAAGGTACTTGTGATATAATATCAAAGCATTTTGTACCTTAATTGTTTTGATCTTTTAGAAATGCTCCCCTCAACATGTGCACATGATTTTGAAATTGTTTAGCACATGGAGGCAAGAGTTCTTTGAAATAATTTCTTTGATCACAATTTCCTTAGAAAAAGCCTTTTGATTTTCTTGGTAAATTCACCCCTCAAAATGTCGTTGGTTATTTGAAATCATTTAGCACATAGAGGAAAGAGTTCTTAGAAGTACTTTCACGATCATATAAGCCATTAAGAAACCATTAAATAAACAATCAAGGTACTTTATGTTGAAACATAGAAATCTTTGTACCTTGAAAGTTTATTTTCTTTTGAAATACTCCCCAAATATGTGCTTGAGATTTGAAAGCGTTTAGCACATATGGGAGAAGCGACATGCACATTTGAATCAAACGATCACCTTTATCAAGTTTCATTATTAAATCACAAATTCTCCCCGATCAAAAATATCAAACCCTTTGAGATTTTGGATCCCAAGTGATTTAATAAGGTTTAGAAAACATGGGAGAATATGTGCCTGGTTTAAATACTCGTCTGGTTTTTGGTTAAATGCTCCCCCTCAACATGTGCATCATGTATTTGAAATCGTTTGACACATGGAGGCAGGAGTGCCTTTAAAGGACTAAAACAGATTTGAGATTTAAATCACTATCTCTCCCCCGATCAAAATTTTCAAACCTCTTGAGATTTATGATCCCAATTGATTTAAATTATTTAGTCAAATTTAGGGGAAATACGTGGCATGATTTACTTTTGAAAAGTGACTGAAGGGGATCAATTTAAGACGTTAAAGATTGTTAGTGTCAGGTATGATAGTTTTAAGAGATCTTTAAGTAAAATAAAACAATTTCACAATCAAAAAAGAACATAAAAGATATTATTTAAAAAGATCTTTGAGTTTTAAAGAAAATCATACCATGACATAACATTAAATCTTTAGATCACCACTTTATTACGTACAAACCGGAACTTTTATGAAGAAATATCGTTTGAAAATATTTTTTAAATCACTCTCCCCCTCAATCGATGACCGTAGTCGATGATTGAGTGACTTAAGTTTTGATAAAATGTAGTCCGGTGATTTCCAAAATTAAGTCCAATTTATTTTCAAAATCAATATTTTTCCATTTTTCAAAACAATATTATTCAAAAATTGTTTAAAAAATGGTATCTTCACTATTATCCTGCACAAAGATACGTTAGGTGGTTGAGCTGCTTTTGTTGTTGTTGCTGAAGGTTGGAAGAAAACCATCAGCTGAAGCAGTGAGACCTCTGAAGTTGCATATATCATGCCAACTATCCATGGAGATCTAATTAAGCTCCGTTTCTTCATTTGTCGACCCAAGAAATAGTTGCCCTTTCCATTCAGCATCCAATCATATTCATTTGTGGGATCTGGATCGGGAACATTCTTTTAAACCATGTTATCTGCATACGTTGGTAAACACAGATAGACATATATGGTGGTCGACAACACCCAAACAACAATCGACTAATAAAAGTCAATTCAACATATCAATCAGTTCATATAAGGCATGGGATTTATGTGTTCATCAAACTCTAATCATCTAATCCTAACAATCATATCCTACGCACCTAGTCCTTCAACGTAGGTTAACATGTTTTATATTTAAGTATATAGGATAATTAGATAAGCTCGTTAGATGATATAGATTTGAAAACATTCTCCCCCTCAATCAATGACTTATTTTCTGAAGAGTTTAAAAGTGCTGAAGTCATTGATTGAGTTTTCAATTTTTATGAAAACTCTGAATCTAATTGATTTACAAGCAACTCATTTTTTACCATTTTGTTAAAACAAATATTTTTCTGAAGAATCTTAGAAGGAAAAATATTTGAGTAGGAACAGCAGTCCTTCGACATACTTTCCTCAATTTGTTTTTAGGATAAGTGCACGAAATTTAAGAAAATTGTTTTAGCGCAACGCTTTCCTTCCTTGAAGAGCGGGTTGCTATCTGAAATAATAGCAAGCCATAGTTTAAGCACGGGTTACAGTCTGAAGTAACTGCAAGCAATAATTTTTAGACATATTTTGAAAAAGAATATTTACACCTCCTGCTCGAACAAGGATCTTGAAGAATCTTTATCCAACCATCCCCGATACCTTCAGATACTAAGTACACTTGCCCGTGATATTTGATAAGGTTTTAAAATGTACCTTTTTGAGGGGTCGTTTAAGCCCTTATTTGATCACTTTTGTATCCGTTATTACTTAATATTTTTCCTTTTCACTTTTAGGTCTCTTGAAGGCAAATTCTTTGGAATGGCA
The DNA here is from genome assembly GCA_022545495.1 of Chrysanthemum lavandulifolium. Taxonomy (NCBI): domain Eukaryota; kingdom Viridiplantae; phylum Streptophyta; class Magnoliopsida; order Asterales; family Asteraceae; genus Chrysanthemum; species Chrysanthemum lavandulifolium. The sequence continues at coordinate 319,083 of JAHFWF010000156.1, read as the reverse complement.
TTTATTTGGACGAAAAGGCGCGGATATCTGAAGAAAATGGCCAAAGTCAAGAATCGAGACACTCAAGTCAAAAACAAGGGGAAGCGTCGGTGTTATTTGCGACGCCGTCGGAGCACATGTTGTGACGATACAAGAGCCAAATTGCTTATTTTCAAGTGACGGTGTCGCTTTAAAAGAGTAGGTCGTCGCAACTCGGGCGGCCTAGATTTGATCCAGACGGTGTCGAAATCAAGAGGACGGCGTCACAAGCATAAGGTGACGTCGTCGCAAGACTAACGTGGCCAAGACGAAACCCTAATGATGGCGACCCGACGGCGTCACAAATCATAAGGTGGCGCCGTCGCGAATGTAATCTTATATATAGAATCCGAATTTTCGGTTTTCGGTGTGTAGTCTTTTGGATTAAAAACCTAAACCGAACCAAGGCTGTCTTGTACAGTATTTTAGGGTTCTAAACCCTATCTTACACCAAGATAAGTGCTTTACTTCATTAATTCAATTATGTATTCAATTATTTGTGTGTATGCTTACATGTTCTCCATGTCCGGCTAATTTACTTGTGTGTTTGCTTAGGGAATATGAAACATAACTATTGAATATTGATTGGTTGTCTCTTATTGATGCGCTCCCGAACAGTCAAGCTTTATCACACAAGCCTGCCACTTGTGAATGGCAGACCGTAACAAGCTTAAAACGGCTCAGGAACGAACTCAATGAAGATCTGAGGAGTATAGAGTTTCCCCGGGTCGTTATGTCCTAGCGAGCTATGCAATGGATTATCAAACGTATAGTGATCGCGAGATTTGAACGGGAAAAGGATTTGGAATGATTATAACTACAGAAGAAGTACATAAACTACAAGGGCTTAAATGAAAATTAAAGAAAATTAAAAAGATAAAAAATATTAAATAAACGCTATCACTATTTTTAAATTTGATGAACGTTTAAAACTTAAAACTTACGCGTAAACGTACAAAATAAAAAGTGAAACTTATACAATATAAATCCTAAAAATATGAAAAATACATTTTTACAATCCTAATGATAAAAGAAAATATTTGGAAAAAGAAAATTATTTTTATAACTATTTAACTAATTATTATTAATTAAAAACTATTTTTAACTATTAAATAAGTACCTAAAATACAAGAAATTAGGAAATAAAGCTAGAAAAATAAAATTATGAAATGGAAAAGTCTAAAATATCAAAAGAGAATTTTCAAAACTATTTTTGTATTTTTCTGATTAATTTCCTATTTTCTATGAATTTAAATCTATTTAAATCTAATTAAAATTATGAAAAATACCAAATAAAAGGGGAAAAATATGGAAAAATATTTTTTATGCTTTTTATATTTATCTTAAACTATTAAAAATGAAAAATTATTTTTTGAACTTTTTCTCAATTATTTGCAATAAAAGCTATTTTAAAATGCTTAAAAGCGAATTTAAGCTAGAAAAATAGCAAATAGTGACCAAAATTATGAAAACTTCAGGGAAAATCTAAAATATTATTCTAAAGCAGAGAAAATATAAAAACTAGGGCTTAAGTGGAAGAAAGCTGAAGCTCATGTGTAATGGATATGGAAATAAGCGAATGAAATTAAGCAAATAAGCACAAAATGATACCAATTGAATATATAAGCTAAGGTAACTCTAAAACTACTCTAAGGAAACTAAAACACCTACTCCTAGCTGCTAAAGCATTGAATACCAAAGATATAGCTAATGACTTCGAGCAAAAGCGATCCGGCCTATGTTCAGGCGATGCAATGACTTATTCACTAAGCTAGAGTAAAACAAAAGTGTGGTCCTCAAGACCACCAACCAGAGATCATTTATCCAAGTTTACAGCTTATATGGACTATTAATGAGGAAGTTATAAATCAAACAAAATCTGCCTAAATGGACAGGAGGCTGCTGATGTGCAGACCTGTTGGAAATGTGCAGAGCAATAAGCTAAAGGGAATAAGCTATAAGGATCTATCTAAATGAAAATGAGTGAAATCTAGGCCCTAAGCTACCTAATGAAGCTAATGTTCAGCAATAATATTGAAGAGATAAACCTAAATCAGCTAGCCTACTAACTGATGAGATAGAGACAGATATGAAAATTCTCGTGACGAGACTAACACCCAATGTACAAATGTGGATTTCAAGTCAAAAGACGAATGGGAACACTAAAAGCTTGAGAGAACTCAAAATTTCAAACTACACTAGAATCTTAATGACTAAACTATTCTATCGCTTATCAATTCAAACTAAATTCTATACTAAATCTTAATCTACTAAGCGCATATGAAACTTACATCAAACCGATGAATACATCGATGCACAGGACAAACAAACTTACTTGCAAATCTCAAAGAAAGCTTCTAAAAGGCAAATGCTCCATTATTCAAAACTAATCCATGTATAAGTCACATTCAAATTACCTTTACTTTTTAAATCCAAACACCCCTTTATGTTGCCAATTAGCAAGTAAACTTTAAAAACTTGATGAAATGAAACTGAGACAGAATTGAAATGCTCAAAATAACACTAAACTTAACTTTTCAACACCTTGAAATCAGAATTTATCCAAAACTGAGTTGACTACGAACTTTGACTTATTTTGACTTTTGATGAAACTTGAAATTCAGAACAAGTAGGAACACCAATAAGTTCACATAAGCTTTATCAAGCTTATGTGAGCTTGAATTAACAGGATTGAAAACTTTTAAAACACAGTAACAACTATTTCAAATTAACAATGATTTAAAATGAAGAAGGTAAATTGCATTTATTAAAAGTGAGCTTACAAATTAAAAATGAAATTACAAGCTTAACTACTTAACTGCTGAATTAAAATTGATAGAAATAAGGTGGCCAAAGCTTTCTAAATACATGAAAAACTGGACAGTAAACTTTGAAACTGAAAATCTCAACAGTGATTATAGAACTTGGAACTTAAATAAAAGCTTGAATTGATAATTCAAAGGGACAGTACAAAGATGTTTTTAACTTAATTGTTAAACATAAAAGCTGAAATTACAACAATTTAATTTAAACTACAACATTAATTTAAAACGACATTTTAGAAAATTTATTAAAACTAGCTACTTCCTCTTGCTTCTTTCTTCTTCCCTTTTATACTCCATATGCCTCTCTCATCTCCGAGATAAATCCGCATCTATTTTTGACCATTGGATGACTTCAAAGATCCCGGCCCTTAAATGGGTTTTGGCGGAAATAAGTATTTGGCGCTTGGATGATGTTGAGTGTTAGGAGAGGTGCATTAAATGAAGTTTGGAGTGTGGTTGAGGATGAGGGACATGGAGGAGAAAAGGTGAGGAGGGGATGGGGAAAGGCGAGTTGCGGGGCTAGTGTTGGGAAGAAGAAAAAGGCGGGTATAGGTTGTTTTGACTTTTGGATTGATCAAGGCGGGGTTAATAATAGAAAGGGAGTTCAAAATTGTAAATGACGGGGGTCCAAAAAAGATAAGCGAGCAAAAGGTTTAAAGGATTTATTAATACAAGGGCTTGTTTGTAAAATCGAAAGTTGAGGGACCAATCTTGCCATTTCGCCAATTTGTTCCAAGGGACTAAAAGTGACAATCTTCAAAGTATAAGGACCAAACTTGCCATTTTGCAATTTTCGAGGGCCATTTCGCCAAATTTCAAAGTTGAAGGACTAAACTTGTAATTTTCTCAAACTTTTATATTTTTCACCAAAGGACTAAATTTGACAACTTTTGATTTTAAAAGGACCTTTGGTGACTTTTCTTTTGAAATTAGGACTCGGGGACTATTTTGACAATTTTTGAAACTTGGGGACTAAAGCGCAATTTTTGCAAATTTGATATGTTTTTCATCGATTTTGATATTTTGCATTTAAAACACATAAAACAACGATTTGTGATCTTTTCATCATTTTGATGCATTTTGAGTGTTTTCGGATGATTTTGCGGTTTATATTGTACAAAATGATGAGTATTTAGACACTCATCAATCCCCACATCGAGATATTGCTAGTCCCTAGCAATGATTTGAAAAACATAATGGATTTTAATCTCTTTACCAAAAGCCATTACTTACGGAGTAGCCAAATGTTTCGGTTCAAGTAAAAACCATGGTACACCGATAACCATGTGATTTTGAGGAAACCACCGACTTTCAACGGTTTGATTTTGTCTTTACCGAAGCCGTTTGCTCGGACTAGCCAACTCTTAGATAAATTATCGAATTATCTTTGGTGAGTGATTACCAATTATGGATTTTCCATCGCCTTTACCACAAGCCATAAACTTGCGGGCTAGCCAACTCTTTACTTTTAAGGATATGGTGAGTTGAATACCATACAATTTTGGGCAAATTGCAAGCCATATAAACGGTTTGAGAAATCTTTACCAAGAGCCGTTTGCTCTGGATTAGCCAATCCTTTAGTCTTTCGAGACAAAGGCGGATGATAACCAAATGAGAAAGTGTAGAACACTTACTCCAAAAAATTTTGGCCAAAACGGGGAATTGGTATAATTATATGGTAAAATTAGTGAGAATTCCCCAGCTTAGAAATGAATATTGCCCTCAATATTCAAAGTACCGCGGTTATGCCGAAACAAAGAACGTAAAGGGAAATACTACGGCCATTATTTGAAAGGATATATTTTTTTTTTTTTTTTTTTTTTTTAATGTGGGCATCACCCCACACTTAGGTGGTAGAAAGGGTAAGAAGTCGAAATATGGGTGAAAACCCATATGGTGTGTCTCTTGTTTTTGATTTCAGTCGCTAGCTTGACTCGACCCAATTCATTGGTTCATGGGAAGCAAAGTGGAATAGACAATCTCCATCGGACTTTCATTCTAGATGTTTGGACAAACATTTGAAGCACGAGAAAGTTCCACACCGATGAGATATACATAGAAAGACCCGCTCACAAATGATAAATGAAAATGCCGGGGTCAAAGATAGTGTCACGACTCCCGAGCGAGTGAAGAAGAGGAAGTCACCAAGTAGGTGAAGAAAGAAGGAAGATCATGATAACAATCATAACTAGATCTTCTTCCTCGGGATTAAGTGCAATTGCACTTATTTGGATTTATTGGTTGAGCTCTTTGGGTTGGAGGGCATCTCGGTTGAGAGGGTGGGAGCATTTGTCATAACTATGCAAATTGAGATTCTCTCCCCAATCATGATTTTGCCATCCAAACAATCATACTCCGGTGAGGATATGATATGAGAGAGTTCACCGGAGAACTCCTCATGAAGAGAATCAATCACATAATGTGAATTTGTGAACTCTTGTTCCATTGGGGCTCATCACTATCCTCGATCCGAGTATCAAAGAGTGGATTCTCAAGAATTGAAGTGAATTCAGTCGAATTCAAATAGAGGATTAGTGAAAGTAGTTTTGAATGTTTTGGGAACAAAGTGATCAACATTCTCAATTGGATTGTTAGGGTAAGTGAGTGAACAATCATTGTCAATGAGACTTTCGGTCTCTCCCGGATCGGCTTCAAATCAAAGAGTGGATTGATGTGAGTGAGTTCACCGGAGAACTCCTCAAGAAGGGATCGACATCGATTGTGGAAGTGATGCCTCAGCGTACTCGATGTCTCCATAGGAAGCACAATCGTCGCCAAGATCGAGAAAGTTTCAAAATGATCTTGAGAACACTCAAGAGGAAAGGAATATCACACGGATGCTCGAGAATTCCACCGTGACTCTCTTGGGATTGGGACAAGGTTCTCAACACTAGACTTTATGAATTAAGTCCGATTCCTTTTCGAGAACAAGTGTCAAGATGCTCATCCCCATGTTCGGAGAGTGAGTGGGAGCTTGGTGTGATAACAACAGATGAGGGAGTTTAGAAGGACTAGCATACATATGTTTTATACTTAACATTTGTTCTTCGCTAGTAATTCCATCATAGTCTTTTCTCCCGACTTTTCATGGAAGGAATTTCAAGCGATGAACTTGATGAACCGTTATAAAATTGTAGGATATCAAGGATATCTTCATCATCATCGTCATCGGGAATGAAACGGAATCGAGAGCTAGATTTGGCGCTTTTCTTTTGCAATTGATTCCCTAACAGATTGTTCAAAGGCAATTTGGGAATCTAATTTAGCGACCCGCTCTTGACTAACAAAACTTCCATGGATTTCTCATTTGGATTATCTTGGGAGGACATAGCCGACTCCTCCTTAAGTTCTTTTAATAACTCCGAGTCTTGATGAGAAGGTGCAGCGTAGTTTCATGAGGAGTCGCTTGAATCATTTGGTCTTGTGGAGGTTGGTCTTGATATGAAGAGTCGTAATTGTTACAAGGAATTGGGTTCCTGTTTGACAATCCGAGCTAGAGTGAGGACCTCCACAATACTACAACAAGAAACTGATGTGGTTGTGAGTGGTATGTGTTGTAGTCATAAGCTGTTATCGGGAACACGCTCATAGACAAGCGTGTTTCACGATTGACAATCGAATCGGAATGTGAACCACCACAGTACTCACAAGAAAAGCTTCTTGAGTCTCACGGTGTGGTAGCCGATGGAATAAATCGATCGTGTTATGGTAGGAATAGGGATCACGGTTATAGATGGACCGTTTCTGATTCCACCATGCTACAACCGGGGCAATTGCCACCATTATAAGGACCACCACACCATTGACAACCAAGGGGTGAGGATAAGACATAGAAAGAATCAAAGGTTTTCGGAGGGTAGGGATGAAGAATCAAAGATGTGAGAGGGTAAAGATCAAAATTTGATGCGCTCCCGAGCGATCAAGCTTTATCACACAAGCACGCCACTTGTGAATGGCGGGCCGTAACAAGCTTAAAATGGCTCGAGGAACGAACTCAATGAAGATCGAGGAGTATAGAGTTTCCCGGTCGTTATGTCCCAATGAGCTATGCAATGGATTATCAAGCGTATAGTGATCGCGAGATTTGAGCAGGAAAAGGATTTGGAATGATTATAACTACGGAAGAAGTACATAAACTACAAGGGCTTAAATGAAAATTAAAGAAAATTAAAAGATAAAAATATTAAATAAACGCTATCACTATTTTTAAATTTGATGAGCGTTTAAAACTTAAAACTTACTGGCGTAAGCGTACAAAATAAAAAGTGAAACTTATACAATATAAATCCTAAAATATGAAAATACATTTTACAATCCTAATGATAAAAGAAAATATTTGGAAAAAGAAAATTATTTTTATAACTATTTAACTAATTATTATTAATTAAAAACTATTTTTAACTATTAAATAAGTACCTAAAATACAAGAAATTAGGAAATAAAGCTAGAAAAATAAAATTATGAAATGAAAAAGTCTAAAATATCAAAAGAGAATTTTCAAAACTATTTTTGTATTTTTCTGATTAATTTCCTATTTTCTATGAATTTAAATCTATTTAGATCTAATTAAAATTATGAAAAATACCAAATAAAAGGGAAAAATATGGAAAAATATTTTTATGCTTTTATATTTATCTTAAACTATTAAAAATGAAAATTATTTTTGAACTTTTCTCAATTATTTGCAATAAAAGCTATTTTAAAATGCTTAAAAGCGAATTTAAGCTAGAAAAATAGCAAATAGTGACCAAATATTATGAAAACTTAGGAAAATCTAAAATATTATTCTAAAGCAGAGAAAAATATAAAAACTAGGGCTTAAGTGGAAGAAACTGAAACTGCAGTGTAATGGATATGGAAATAAGCAAATGAAATTAAGCAAATAAGCACAAAATGATACCAGCTGAATATATAAGCTAAGGTAACTCTAAAACTACTCTAAGGAAACTAAAAACACCTACTCCTAGCTGCTAAAGCATTGAATACCAAAGATATAGCTAACTGACTTCTTGAGCAAAAGCTGATCTGGCCCTATGTTCTAGCTGATGCAACAGCTTATTCACTAAGCTAGAGTAAAAACAAAAAGTGTGGTCCTCAAGACCACCAACCAGAGATCATTTATCCAAGTTTACAGCTTATATGGACTATTAATGAGGAAGTTATAAATCAAACAAAATCTGCCTAAATGGACAGGAGGCTGCTGATGTGCAGACCTGTTGGAAATGTGCAGAGCAATAAGCTAAAGGGAATAAGCTATAAGGATCTATCTAAATGAAAATGAGTGAAATCAAGGCCCTAAGCTACCTAATGAAGCTAATGTTCAGCAATAATATTGAAGAGATAAACCTAAATCAGCTAGCCTACTAACTGATGTGACAGAGACAGATATGAAAATTCTCAGCAGAAGCAGACTAACACCCAATGTACAAATGTGGATTTCAAGTCAAAAGACAGAATGGGAACACTAAAAGCTTGAGAGAACTCAAAATTTCAAACTACACTAGAATCTTAATGACTAAACTATTCTATCAGTTATCAATTCAAACTAAATTCTATACTAAATCTTAATCTACTAAACTGCATATGAAACTTACATCAAACTGATGAATACATCAGATGCACAGGACAAACAAACTTACTTGCAAATCTCAGCAAAGCTTCTAAAAGGCAAATGCTCCATTATTCAAAACTAATCCATGTATAAGTCACATTCAAATTACCTTTACTTTTTAAATCCAAACACCCCTTTATGTTGCCAATTAGCAAGTAAACTTTAAAAACTTGATGAAATGAAACTGAGACAGAATTGAAATGCTCAAAATAACACTAAACTTAACTTTTCAACACCTTGAAATCAGAATTTATCCAAAGCGGGTTGACTACGAACTTTGACTTATTTTGACTTTTGATGAAACTTGAAATTCGAAACAAGTAGGAACACCAATAAGTTCACATAAGCTTTATCAAGCTTATGTGAGCTTGAATTAACAGATTGAAAACTTTTAAAACACAAGAATAACTATTTCAAATTAACAATGATTTAAAATGAAGAAGGTAAATTTCATTTATTAAAAGTGAGCTTACAAATTAAAAATGAAATTACAAGCTTAACTACTTAACTGCTGAATTAAAATTGACAGAAATAAGGTGGCCAAAGCTTTCTAAATACATGAAAAACTGGACAGTAAACTTTGAAACTGAAAATCTCAACAGTGATTATAGAACTTGGAACTTAAATAAAAGCTTGAGATGATAATTCAAAGGGACAGTACAAAGATGTTTTTAACTTAATTGTTAAACATAAAAGCTGAAATTACAACAATTTAATTTAAACTACAACATTAATTTAAAAACGACATTTTAGAAAATTTATTAAAACTAGCTACTTCCTATTGCTTCTTTCTTCTTCCCTTTTTATACTCCATATGCCTCTCTCTCATCTCTGAGATAAATCCCACATCTATTTTTGACCATTGGATGACTTCAAAAGATCCTGGCCCTTAAATGGGTTTTTGGCGGGAAATAAGTATTTGGCAGTTGGATGATGTTGAGTGTTAGGAGAGGGTGCATTAAATGAAGTTTGGAGTGTGGTTGAGGATGAGGGGACATGGAGGAGAAAAGGTGAGGAGGGGGGATGGGGAAAGGCTGAGTTGCAGGGCTAGTGTTGGGGAAGAAGAAAAAGGCGGGTATAGGTTGTTTTGACTTTTGGATTGGGCAGGGGTTAATAATAGAAAGGGGAGTTCAAAATTGTAAATGACAGGGGTCCAAAAAAGATAGGCGAGCCAAAAGGTTTAAAGGATTTATTAATACAAGGGCTTGTTTGTAAAATCGAAAGTTGAGGGACCAATCTCGCCATTTCGCCAATTTGTTCCAAGGGACTAAAAGTGACAATCTTCAAAAGTATAAGGACCAAACTTGCCATTTTGCAATTTTCGGGGCCATTTCGCCAAATTTCAAAGTTGAAGGACTAAACTTGTAATTTTCTCAAACTTTTATATTCTTCACCAAAGGACTAAATTTGACAACTTTTGATTTTAAAAGGACCTTTGGTGACTTTTCTTTGAAATTAGGACTCGGGGACTATTTTTGACAATTTTGAAACTTGGGGACTAAAGCGCAATTTTGCAAATTTGATATGTTTTCATCGATTTTGATATTTTGCATTTAAAACACATAAAACAACGATTTGTGATCTTTTCATCATTTTGATGCATTTTTGAGTGTTTTCGGATGATTTTGCGGTTTATATTGTACAAAAATGATGAGTATTTAGACACTCATCACTTATCTTAATTGTTAATGATCGAGTAATGCGATAGGTCATTCGTTTTGTAGTTAATGCATGATTAATCTTTGTGAACCTTAGACTATAACACCTAGAGTAGTTGTAGGCTAAACCATCGAAAGAGTACCTTAGAGTTAGAGTTTATAAATCCTAGAGATTTTGTAGACGAGACCCTTTGGTAGTTTCAAAGAGTTAGGGATAAATGCATACCCTACGACCTTAGACATAAAACGCAATTAAGAATAAGGACGTGACAATTCAACCCTCAATATTAGATAATTAAGGAGTAATAAAACCTAAGTAAACACATCTTTAAATCATCATACGAGCACACAATAATTAGACATAGACTACCCACTAGATTAGATAATTAGATAAGTAGATTAATCGGTAGAAATACCAACCCCCCAAATCCAAACTCCGAGATTCGTACTTTTCCATTTCCTAAAAAACATAAAAAAGATAAAAAATAATCTTCCTCAACCCCAACCTTAGCGTAGTAACTCCTCACTAGCATTCCTATTCCCCAGACAACGATATCTATTCCGTGGCTTACCCTAATACTACACTACAACGATTAGGTTCATCGCCTAGGTGTTGAAAAACTTGCTCGACGAAAAGGAAGTTCCTTTGACCCCGAATGGCGTGTAGCGTTATCAAGTTTTGGCGCCATTGCTTGGGGAATATAATAGCTAGTTAGTAGTCCACCTCGTGTGGGTTTCTTTACTTGATTCCTATCAAGTAAACTTTTTCCCATTTTTAGCTTCCTCGTAGTCTATCCCCTTCTTTGTGTTTGTGTTCGTAAAACCCTTTTCATTTGTCCCTATGGCAAGTGAAATTGCATTTGAATCATTAACAAATGAGGAACAATTGAATTTCGCAGATTGGATTGGTTTTTATTGTTCTAATGAATTTGTGAGTGAACTTAGTGATATCCAAAAGGAGACGTGTGTAAGGTTGGATGGGTTTGATAAATTTTGTGCTTGTGTTGCTTCTATTCAACGATCATTGTTAGAATCAACTCCTTTTAGTGAGACCCTCTGGAAAATTTTTGAGAAAAGCATCCTAAGTATAAACCGTCAGTTGTCATAACTTGAGGAAATGGATAAGGAGGATTTATCTAACCTTAGACATCATGATCAAAAACACCTAGTTTTTAAGAACATGGAACCTAAACCCGAACAAGATTGTGAGATGGTTGAAGCTAAAATACTTAGTTGCATGTGTGGATAGATTTCAAAACATATGACACACGTGAGGAATCCTTTAGGCAAATAGAGCGTAGTAGTCAAGTTTTGAGAACAATTCTTATGAATCGGACCAAGAATTTGAAATGGCCAAAGAAGGATTTGAGATACTTAGGAGTGTATTTGGGTTAGATCATACTAAAACACATGATGAAATTTTAGGAGATCTAGATATAATGGACAATGAGGTGGAAACTCCAAGCCCACAAGCCCGACCATCACTTGAGGAACACACATCGCCTATAACTTACCGGAAGAAGTAGAAGAGACTATAGGAACCCGATTGATATAGAACCTTTGGACCAAACGCCACTAGAGAATGTAGGTTTAGATGCTTGTTGTCATGACCTCTCTCTAGTCCTAGGAAGTTCCTAATTTTGATGAACCGAGCCTCAACCAAAACCTTACCCAATTTTCCGTCTTTAGATGTGAATCTTGGAATTGAATTAGGCCCCAATCCACCCATCAAAATAGATAGTCCGGGTAATTGCTTGATAAAGGTGGTAGACTCTAGGCCATGTAGAGTGCAAGATAATATAGGAGTAACCCATGACCTTACACACTTATATCACCCATTCATGGTTGATAACAAGAAACATTATGGGTTTAAACCGGGTTTATTAGGTCAAGATGGATCCTTAACTAAGAATCTTTTGAAGTTGATAGAAGATAATCCATTTTTAGGAGAGAGATTTGATTCACCCACTACACCAATAGACTTAGGTAAGGTTATAATGAATGAAGCACACTCCTTTGAGCATATAAATCACCCATCACCCTCTCCTCACGTAGCAAATTTCCACCCTAAGGGTGTGTATCGCTACTATCACCCGCACTTAAGCTTAAGTGTAGGGAAAACCTCCCCTTTATCCGTTAAATAAGGGTAGAGTCAGGCTCGTGACTCGAACAAAAACAAGCGCTTCTTGGGAGGCAACCCATGTGTATTTGTTTTCATTTTCATTTATATGTCGTATATTTTTTATTAATTGTTTATTCACATGTTTAAATTTGTAAAATGCTTTATTTTGTCTTTAACCTCATCTTAATTACATATAAAGGTATTTTACATAAGGGATAAGTGTAGGGAGGATTACACACGTTTTCAAAAGAGACGTAAACATGAGAATTTCAATTAATTAAAAGATATACATGTGTGTTTGTTCGAGTCAAATGCTTGTATCGAGTCATAATGGATGTTTTGTAGAAATTTTTTCCAGATTTTAAAGATGTAAATTTTCCGAAAATCGCAGACCGGTTTTTGTCGATAACTGACGGCGTCAGATCGCAACTGACGGCGGGAAGGAGTAAAACAACAGATTACTTTTTCTCGTTTTACGAGCTACTTATAAATTTTGAAAATTTCTAGGTCTTAATTTTCCGTAAATTGTAAACATCCATTCCACAAGCATTATATCCTAGTTTAGTAGAGTCTTATATATATTATTACCGCCGATTTTACGCGAAGGTTTCGTATGTTTTCTTCAAGTGTGCAGGTTTTATTTATCAAGAAGAAGATACATAAGGTTGGAAGGAGCTTTTCACGCATACATTCTTCTTGGAAAGGATTTAACCAATACTTCACACACGGATCCTACCGAGCCAATCAGGGGAGTATTAGTTTCTTTCGTTTTTAATTACCTTCCATTATCATAACTTTGATACTTTCGGGGAACATTAGGGACAATGTTCAGTTTAAGTGTAGGGAGGGAACATAAAACGGGAACTTTGAAACTATGCTTATCCTTGATTATTTGCTTTGTCCAATTGTAATTGTGTAATAAACCATGAGAAAATGTCGATTAGGGTAATTTTGGCACCAAATTTAAAATTTTTCATGACATATAGGAGTGGGCCATTAGTCTTAACAAAAGCGTCTCACGGATAGGAAGTTATATGACTAGCACAAAACCCTTTACCACCTAAATTCCACCCAAAATGTGAGGATCACCCTTAGATTAGTAGGAATTAAAGCATTCATCTTTAATGCTTAGTGTGTGAACCGGTAGTATTATAGATTCTAGAACTTGTTTTGTGATGCATCCCGAGATCTCTAGTAAGACTACACTTGTGTAGTTAGGAAAAACTAAATGATAAGAGGCATTAGGATAACCCTTTTTGATACCCATAATATAATTACTTCTTCCACATCGGTTGAGTAATTCCCCACACCTTTGCGTTGTACTCATCTTTAGTACACGATACCCTAGTTAACCCCTCGAGCCTATCCTTTTCGCGGTTCTCGTGATGTTTCGGTTTTCCGGAATATCAATGAAGATCATTGTTTACACCCCACCCCCAAATGTACACCCAAATCGCCTTAGCCTACCTTGTATGCACTCACTTTTAGTGCATTATTGTTATCACCCTAAAAACCCTTAGTTCAATTATCTAGTTGCTTGCATAAGTTGCTAAGTCGCGTCATATCCTTTGTATATAGTTTTGGGACGATTGAGACTCATGGGAAAAGTTAAAGTTTATGAAATGACGGGAAGGGAATGTTAAATTCAAATTCCCTTTATTTGCGTAATAATGTACTCCAAGTGTTTTGATCTTTTCAATTTGGGTCAAATTAGTGTTAGAGTAATAAAAACTCAAGTGTAGGGATGTGCCTATAAATACCTATTATTTTGATGTTACCGTAGAGGATGGTAGAGTAAAAGTGTATGAAACAAAAAATCGAAAAAAATAGAAAAAATAGAAAAAGAAAAAAATAGAGTAAAAAAAAAAAAAAACATACGGGCTACCATCCTACATCTATTCTTTAAATTTTGTTTGTTTGTTTCAGTTATCTAGAGTTTAGAGTGTCGAGTCTTGGCTTAGCAAAGCCATTCTTCGTATGCTTGTAACATAAAGATTTTTGACTTGCCACCACTAAATTGCCTATCCCACCAAACCCTTTGTTTCCCTACCGTAAGCCTAACATTACAACCCTTTAAAAGACCTCTTTGATAGTCTTTCCTAGGTGCTTACGCCAAAGCGATGGAGGTTTGATCTATTCTCAAGCCTATGGTAATCTATGTACTAGGACCGGTTAATGAGTGTTTATCTTCCATTTCCAACTTGTTATATTTCATATACACCCGAGAGATGTGAGTATCCAAACACCCCATGTGAGGTGCTAGTATGTAATTTCCGAGCTTGTTATGACTTTTATGGGCTTATATGTGTTGTGGATTGTTCTAAACCAATGCTTCATGACCCTAACTTATAAATTAATTGGCCAAAGCACATTTGCTTGAGGACAAGCAAATACCAAGTGTAGGGATATCGATAAGGCTTTAAAATGTACCTTTTGAGGGTCGTTTAAGCCCTTATTTGATCACTTTTGTATCCGTTATTACTTAATATCGTTCCTTTTCACTTTTAGGTCTCTTGAAGGCAAATTGTGGAATGGAATTCATTTGGACGAAAAGCGCGGATATCTGAAGAAAATGGCCAAAGTCAAGAATCGAGACACTCAAGTCTTTGAAACACAAGGGACGGCGTCGGTGTTATCTGCGACGCCGTCGGAGCACATGTTGTGACGACACAAGAGCTAAATTGCTTATTTTCAAGTGACGGTGTCGGGCTTTAAAAAGAGTAGGTCGTCGCAACTCGCACGGCCTAGATTTGATCCGACGGTGTCGAGATCGAAGAGGACGGCCACAAGCATAAGGTGACGCCGTCGCCAAGACTAACGTGGCCAAGACGAAACCCTAATGAGGCGACCCGGCGGCGTCACAAATCATAAGGTGGCCGTCGCGAATGTAATCTTATATATAGAATCCAATTTTTAGTTTTCGGTGTGTAGTCTTTTGGAGTAAAACCTAAACCGAACCAAGGCTATCTTGTACAAGTATTTTAGGGTTCTAAACCCTATCTTACACCAAGATAAGTGTTTTACTTCATTAATTCAATTATGTCTTCAATTATTTGTGTGTATGCTTGCATGTTCTCCATGTCCGGCTAATTTACTTGTGTGTTTGCTTAGGGAATATGAAACTTAACTATTGAATATTGATTGGTTGTCTCTTATCTTAATTGTTAATGATCTAGTAATGCGATAGGTCATTCGTTGTGTAGTTAATGCTTGATTATTCTTTGTGAACCTCAGACTATAACACCTAGAGTAGTTGTAGGGTAAACCATCCAAAGAGTACCTTAGAGTTAGAGTTTATAAATCCTAGAGATTTTGTAGACGAGACCCTTTGGTAGTTTCAAAGAGTTAGGGATAAACGCATACCCTACGACCTTAGACACACAACGCAATTAAGAATAAGGACGTGACAATTCAACCATCAATAGGAGATAATTAAGGAGTAATCAAACCTAAGTAAACACATCTTTAAATCATCATACGAGCACACAATAATTAGACATAGACTACCCACTAGATTAGATAATTAGATAAGTAGAGTAATCGGTAGAAATACCAACCCCCCAAATCCAAACCCCGAGATTCGTACTTTTCCATTTCCTAAAAAAACATAAAAAAGATAAAAAATAATCTCCCTCAACCCCAACCTTAGCGTAGTAACTCCTCACTAGCATTCCTATTCCCCTAGAGAACGATATCAATTCCCGTGGCTTACCCTAATACTACACTACAACGATTAGGTTCACTGCCTAGGGTGTTGAAAAACTTGCTCGACGAAAAGGAAGTTCCTTTGACCCCGAACGACGCGTGTAGCGTTATCAATATTTCACTTCAACCTCAAATAAATAATAGTGAATTATTGCCGTTGTCACATCTTCTGGTTAAAATCCCAAATCTAGCCTCCTTTGACGTTTTAAGTGAACTATGATAATGGTTTTTGATGATGTACCCTCCGAGTAGCTCGAAGGACACTCCTCCGAGACGTGTCGAAGCCCTTCCAGATGAAGGCCCAAGTTAGGATTCCAAAATATCCATAGGCTTCGTTGGCACGAAGGTTACCTAAGGGGAATTCGCCATTCGCAGCCCTAAGCCCTTGGGGTATAGTTGACGAAGGAACAATGGATAAGGAACCTCGACTTGGTCAAACCCACAATATCCTCTCTCTCTCTGGCTTCCCGTCAAGTCCGAGAACGTGGTCACTAAGCCCTAGCGGTTACCCACAATCATGGGGCGCCCCATGATCTCCGACATTCATGCGTATGCTCTCAACCCTATTTCATTCATTATAAATAGGTTGGACGGGCAATGGATTATGGTATGCTCATTTCACACTCATTTCTTTACTTACACATACTTAAACAACCATAACTCATACTTACTCTCACGGGAGGTGGTTCGCGAGGTCCTACCCTGCGCAATCACTAACATAGTGTTTCATATTTCTTATTCTCGTGTTACGAGCAAGTCTTGGCGGAACATAAACCCCTCATTACTTTGATCCTCATCAAGCACGGTAGTGCAATCTTTTGTACAATCGGTGGCGCCATCTGTGGGACCACTACTATTAGTCCCGTAATCACCCGGTCCTAATACCTCAACCAACTACACTACTTTTCCGGCATGGAACCGGAAGAGAAGATACACCTCCACGTGTTTCTCTACCCGGTCCCACTCAACACAACTAACACCGACAATCTCGCCTCCATAACAAACCTCAACCTTTACCACATGATCTCGTTTGGAAACTACTCCGTACATCACGCCTCAACATCCGCTAACCCTATTCCAGATATTAGTCCGCCTTCGTTGAGGCAAACTTTGAGGCCTTAGATTCTTTGCTAAGGGCTCATAAGAGATGACTCGTAACTCTTGAAATGCGGAGGGAGTTGAAATACTCCGATGAGGAGTATGACGAAGAGATTGAAGTATAGGATAGGCCTCACACATTAGCGAGGCGCTCGGTCTGCGAATGGTTCTCCTTCCATCAGAAGGCTAAATGGAAGAACTGTGGGTTTTGAAGAAGGACCTGGAGGAAATCCGGGAAGAAGGGAAAGAATGCATGGTGAAAGGAGGAGCGAGAACTCCAACGGAGGAAGCTACCCGGTAGAAAACGGAGGAGTAACCCTACCCCCTCTCCTAGCTGCCCATTTATGAAGAGAAAGGACTAGGGCTCCAGTACCCCCTCTCATGTTTCGAGTGTCGGAGACCCACCTCCATACTCCAGCATGAATCGCCACCCCTCCGGAATGAACCTCTACCACCGCTCAAACCTATAACACTTACCCTCCGAATGGTTCACTCCCCAACCGTAATTACCAAAGAAATGCCCTATGGATGGGTTCTTACGCAATCGATGGGTGTACACCTTCGTATCAACCCGCCATCGTTTACCCTACCTACTCACAGCCATTTCCTAACCCGTATAACCCTACACTGCTTATCCACCTCCATACAACCCTTATCATGCGTCAAGCCTCGGAGCTTGCACACCTTTCGTAAATTGGATCGAAGACTACCCCTTAATCGACGGTGTAAAGATGCCTACTCATATAGGCACCTACGATGGGAAAGGCGATCCCGATAACTTCCTCCACTTATTCGAAGGCGCTATCAAGATGCAAAAGTGGGTCATGCCCGTAGCATGCCACATGTTCACTTACACGCCGGAGACTCCGCAAGAATATGGTGGAGCAGACGAACTTGGGAAGCATTATGAGTCTAGATGATCTTAAGGCTAAGTTCGGTTACACTTTAGCCAATGTAAGAAGTACACCAAAACTCACCTAACCGTGCACACCATCAGCGGAGGACAACGAAGCACAAGGGCCTTCGTTACTGTGTATCTTGATGAAACCTTGCAAACTCTAGGGTTGCACAAAGATCGAGGATCTCGGTTTCGTACATGGCCTTCGGACTCGAAGCTTGGTGGAATTCACGTCCACCGACCTTCCCAACACATACAAGGCCTTGATCGAGAAGGCTTACACCGGATTGAGTCCAAGGAGGTTGCAACAAGCGGGGCTCGATAGAGCAAAAGGAAGCGTCGACAAATTCTCTAGAGGGTCCTCACAGGAAGGACCCAAAACAAGAAGAAGAACAGAGACCGCTTCACCCCTACAACAAAGGTTCGAACCATGGACTCTTGGCGAACTTGGTCAAATCTCCCGAGAGATCCTAGCTACCGAGAAAGTCGCAAAGTCCTTGATCCACCACCTCGATGATAGCACGAAGCAAAGACAGAGATATGTCAAGTATTGCCATTTCCATGAAGATCATGGACATGACACGAACAACCGCAGGGAACTAAAAAGCGGATCGAAGAGGCGGTGCGGTGCGGAGAGTTAGCACATCCGGTCAAAGGCATCAAAAGGGAAAGGAAAAGTTCTCCAATACTCAACCGGGTGAATGGAAGGGGAACAAGAAGGAAGCTGCGCCTACGTAAGCTCCTATCTTGATGGTACATGACACGATACAACCTTGAAAAGGAAGGAAGCGGATGGGGAGTGGGCGCGCAGGAAAATAACCTTCCTTACATATTGGGCGAGACACCTTTGATCGATCCGTGATCATCAAGGTACGAATCTCAAGCAGGGAGGTAAACCGAGCATATATGGATTGTGGAAGCTCTGCGAAATCATCTATGAGCATTGTTTCCTAAAGCTCAAGTCATCCATATGCTCACGGAGGTGGACTCAGCACCACCGCCGTAGGGTTCTCCGGTGAACACTCATGGCCCCAGGCGGCACCGTTGGAAATCACCATAGGCGAAGGCCCCTTATCCCGCATCGAAAACACTCATCTTCATCATAGTAAGGTCGATTCTCCTTATAATTTGTTAATAGGAGGACGACTATGCAAAAATGGGAATTGTTGTTTCCACCATACATCTTTGCTATTAAGTTCCAAACCCCTTCGAGTAGGAACTGCTCATTCTAGTTATGGGGCGAGATAAGGGTGTATATGGCGTCAAAAGATCAAAGAAGAATCGGAGGAGTCTCCGATGGCTATTCTAAGTCGCATGAGATCTTGGAGGAGCAAGTTGTAGTTAACCCTAGCTACCCCGAACAAACGGTGGTAGTAGGAAAGCGACTCCAAGCAAATTTCAAGGCAAAGCTCACGGGCTGCTGCGGACTAACCTTGATGTTTTGCTTGGAAATATTCGACATGACAGGGTACCAAGAACATTGTTGATAGACAGACGGTCCTTGAGCGGAGCATAAACTCAATGAGTACAAACACATTGAGCCAATAAAGCGAAAAAGAGAAGCCTAGCCCCAGAAAAGCAACTGCGACCTACAAAGAAGTTGACGAACTCACACAAGCGGGCATCCCGAGGAGGTCAAGTACCAAACTTGGGTGGCAAACCCGGTCTTTGGTCAAAAGAGCGACGGAGGGTGGCGCATGTGCGTTGACTTCACCGACATCAACAAAGCATGCCCGAAGGATTGCTACCCCTACCGTAAATTGACCGGAAGGTAGAGTCCTTGGCGAGTTTTCGGTTAAAATGCTTCTTAGATGCCTTTAAAGGGTATCATCGATCCGGATGGCGAAGGAGGGCGAGGAAAAGACAACCTTCTACACAAGCAAAGGTGTCTCTTGTTACAAAAGATGCCCTTCGGTTTGAAGAATGCGGGCGACTTATCAACGTCTCGTAGATAAAGCCTTCAACAAACATATAGGCGGGAATCTCGAAGCCTACGTTGATGACATGGTTATCAAGAGCAAAATGGAGGAGGATCTACTCCTCGATGTACAGAAACATTTGACCGCCTTCAGGCGATTAACATGAAGTCGAACCCTAAGAAATGCTCCTTCGGTGTCGAAGAGGACAATTCCTAGGGCATTTGATCACTAAGCGGGGATAAAGCTAATCCTTCCAAGGTCAAGGCAATTTCGATCTCCAAGCCCCAAGTGTCTAAAAGATGTGCGAGCACGAATGGGAAGTCGGCGACCTTAAGCGGTTTTGTCGAAGGGAGGCGATGGTCCCTACCATTCTTCAAAACACTCGAAAGGATGCGCGGACAAGAAAACTTTTCAATGGAGCAGGATCTTTGAAGCCGCTTTCGTAAGATGAAGGAGTTCATCGAAATCCTTCCAACACTTACGACCCCAATCAAAGGCGAAGTGTTGTTCATGTACTTAGCATCCTCAATGGAGAGTGTTAGCGCAATCCTTATGGCGGAGCGAGACAAGCGAAAGATCCCCATTTACTTTGTTAGAAGGGTCCTACAGGAGCGAGATCAACTACCCAACATTAGAAGTTAATACTCACCTTAATCTATGCGACAAGGAGGCTCGACTCTATTTCCGTGCCCATCTGTCACGGTCTTAACCGACAAGCCATTAAAACAAATCTTGTCGAGCACGAAAAGTGCGGGAGGGTGGCTAAATGGGCTATTGAGCTTGAGAACATGAAATAGAGTTCAAAGGCGAAACTCTATTAAAGGTCAAATTCATGCACTTCTTGGCGAAACACCTTCCGAGCCTAACATAGGAAAGGGCGAGCCCAAACCAACCTCTCTCAGTGCCGGTGAATGGAAAATTTATACGAGCGAGCATCTAGCTCGACGGCTCGGAGCAGTCTAATGTTGGTCGGTCTTGAAGGAAGGAGCATACATATGCTCTTGGTTCGAGTTCGAAGCCCAAACAACGAACCGAATCTGAGCGTTGCTAGCGGGACTCCGATTGGCTAAAGATATGGAGGTCAAAGCTCTCATTGCTTTAAATCGACTCCGCTTGGTTGCAAACCAAGCAATGAGCTCCTATGAAGCAAGGCACCCGTCATCAAACAAAGATTGGAGAAAACAAAGGAGATCTGGAAAACTTCAACTCCTACACCATCCAAAGATGTTCAAGGAATCGAATAAGAAGGCGGGACTACTAAGCAAGCTAGCTTCAATGGCCTTCGCTCATCTCACTAAAGAAGTACTCGTGGAAGTCCTTCCGAAACATCCATTGTTCGTAAAGAAGTTACCGATGTGATTCACGAAGAAGGAGAGACATGGATAACTCCCATAAGCGAATATTTGATAAGTGGCCTTCTCCCTGAAGATCCCAAGCTAGCAAGGAAGGTTCAAGTTAAGTCCCTTGTCTGGCTAATGGGAAACCCTATATAGGAGGTCATTTTGTCACCCTAGCTACGATATGTAGGTTCTAAGCAAGCTTGAGCATCATTTCAAGTCCATGAAGGATCCTACGGTCTTCATGCAGGACCCCGCCGATTGTCTCGAAGATAATGAAGTTGGGCTACTATTGGCCTTTGATGAGTGTGTAAATACTCATCATTTCTTTCACATTTAAACCTCAAATACTGATCAAAACACTTTAAAAGTCTCAAAATGCATCAAATATCATTGGACTGTGTTTTATAAGTCTCAAGGGCAAAAGTACGGAAAACAAATGAAAAACAAACAAAATTGCATAATTGGCATTTTCATCCACGAACTTTCAAAGATTGGCAAATCTAGTCCTCGAATCCAAAATGTGGAGTTTTATCATTCAAGGTCCCTGAAATATTCTAAGTTGTCAAAATGGTCCTTGAATGAATCTTTGGGCAAATGGCAGAAAAGGTCCTTAAACTTTTGGAAAGTGTCAAAAATGGTCCTTGTGTATTAATCCTAAAAACCAAACCGGACCTTATTTACCCCAAGCCCAAAACATAAAAACCCAACACCAAAACCAAACCCGCCACTTGTTTTCCCTCCTTTCCTCCAATACCACCTTCTCCATCACCCACTCCCCTGCAAATTCTCACCCAACACTCCACCTTCCCTACCCTTTACCCACTCCAAACACAAGCCTCCAAAACTTCAATTAATACTTTCCCCTGTCCCAAAGTAACCCAGGACCCATGTGCACAAGTTTTGGCGCCAAAACGTGACTCAACGGTTAAGATCAAAAGAACCCAATCCTGTGGCCAAGAATGAAGGGATACACTTGTAGAGACTTATAAAAGAGAAAAGAAGACTGAAGATAAAGTTGTCCCAGTTTTTAGACCAATTCGTAGTGTAACTTGTAATTCGATTTTAAGTTTTATGCAAAAATAGTCTTTGGTTTTGTTAATTATGTATTGTATGAATCATATTAATCATATTTCAAGTGTTTTAATCATCAATTCTAAGTTTATAAGCGTAACTTAATTTCCGCCAAAAGTGTTCTTCATGCTTTCATGTTAAAAGCAACAAAATTGTTCAAATAAGTTCCTTTAATCTTAATAAAGCTATTTTAAATGTATTAGATGATTTTCTCGTCCTTTATGCAAAGAATTCACAAAAGTCAAAGAAAGTCAAACCGGAAAGTGGAGAAGAAGCAATTGTGTAGATAAGTCGCTCGGAAGGTTGATTTTGGGTTTCTAGCTTGTTTTGACAAGTCGAAGTGTTTGTAATCCTATTGATCTGCTTTTATAAACCAAATCGGTTGTAAGAAATTTTCGCTTTTGTTCTTAATTTCCTTATTCTTGTAGCATAGCTTATTATTAGCTTATTCTAGTGATTATCTCGCTTTATATCAATTTGTAAGTGTATTTCTTTAGTTTTATCAGCCCTTAATATTGTTTGCTTTTATTTCTTGAAAAACTCATAAAAAACCATAAAAATAGCCATAAATCAGTTTAGCTTATTAAGTGCTTATTTTGTTTTAGAAAATGCTTATTTAGTGGTAATATAAGTTAATTAATAAGTACGAAATAATATTAGTGGTTTAAATTAGCTAAAACAACCCAAAACTGCAAATTCAGAATCTTAAGTGGTGTTTGGTTCAGATTGTTTTCTTTGTGTTTGAGTTTGTTTCGGGGATAACATTTGCTTAGTTAGTCTACTTTAGGTCTAGGTTAAGTAGTTTAAGCATAATATCCATAGTCCATTCATTAAAAAGTCAAAATCATTTCTAAATCTCTCAACGAGTTAGCTATAAGTCATCATAGGTAGCACAATCTTAGATATTGGTCATATTGTTGTTAATTTAGCTTGTGAAGGTCATATTATAGCTTATCATTACATTTTCAATCAATAAAGAGCAATCAAAGTTCATATTAGTCAAAATAGGAGTTTTGCCAAAAGTCAATTTTGTTTAAAATGCTTTTCTCGGTTTAAATCGACTTTTAAATCCATTTTAGATGTCATAAAAATATTAAAATTAAAATCATAATTTCACCATCTCCTTTACTTTCACCAAAAGGAAAAAATCATAAAAATCAGTAGCTTAATCTGTGGATGGGTGAAAGTGGGTGGTTCAAACTGTTTGTACATCGGTTGCCATAAGTCCCATTAGCCTTTTAGTTTTGATTTTCATTTCTTCATCTTTTATCCTTTTGAGCTAAAACTTTGGATAATTGATCACCGGTTGGTTGTCTACTCCTAGGACATTTTGCTTATTTTTGTGATTTTTCTAGATAGCTTATTATAGTGCTTAAAGTAGGTGCTATAGGGCGTTTGGCATTAGATAGTTTGAACATGTTATGTTGCTTAATTCCTCTAGCTTTTGCTTATCGGGTTCCAATCGATTCACGTTAGCTTATTTCCGAGTTAGTTTTAGGAGTAGGTAGCTTATAGTGGCTTATGTTGCTTCTTGCTTATTTTCAAGTGCTTATTCTTAATAGTTTTGTGCCCAAATCATAGTTCCCGATCTCCACAGTAGTTTCATTATTTTCCGGGTTCTCGATATTATTTTATCGTTAACGGAAGTTTTCATATTTTTCACTTGTTCATTTACTATTTTTACGCACTTTATGCCATTTTCTAGCATTTTTAATTAGCATTTAATCCAAATAATTCGTAAAATGTTCGGAAAAACACAATTTCAATTTTCCTAGTTTTAGAAAAATCAAAAGTGATAAAAGTATTTTCCGATTTTTCTCGACAATTAGTATTTTCTAGCATTTTATTAGTTTTCAATAGTATTAAATTCATAATAAATTCAAAAAATTTGATTCAGGTTTCTAAAATTCTTTTTAGTCATTTAAGATTTTTAAAAATAGTTTTGTAATTTTGTCGTTTATTTTCACGATTTTTAGTATTTTAAGTCTATTTTAAATATTTAAAATTAGTTTTTAATTCAAATTAAATCAAGAAAAATCCAAAAAATTAGTTTTAAATTTCCAATAATTTTCTTGCATCATTAGGATTGTAAAATGTATTTTCCATATCCGTAGGTATTTTACTTCTTTATTTTCACGTTTTATTTCGACGTTCACGTAATTTTATTTAAACGTCGTTTTAGGTTTTAATCAATAAACGATTTTAAATATAGAATTAAAATGACTTCAAAGTCTTTATAGATTTAATTTCCTTAGTTTAATCACTCACTCACTCATATTCCTTTTTGTCCAAATCACCCGATCACAAACCCGTGTTTTGAGTACCATCACAAATTTCGTTGGGAAGAACGACCTGTGTTTGCGGTTTCTTCTCGCAATACTTTGGAACACACACTATACTAAATTTGATTAGACGCCTCAAAAAGGTCATTGTCAAATTGGCGCCACTGGGAGGTTGTGTGCGTGTTGAAACGGTTTGCGATTAGTGATCCCGGATATACATCCATTGTATATTTACCATCCTTGTTAATATTCTCTTGTTTTCTTATTATATTATAAAATCAAAACCCAAAATATTCATCTTTACCCTCTTACCCTTTTGATTCTTTATCCCTTTACCCTCATCCATTTGATTCTAACTTCTTCTATTCTCATGGAATCTCTCGACTACGACGAATTACGGAACAAGTTGAAAAACTTCATACTTTATCACAAATGTCAAGAATTGTGTTGTTCGTGATGATCCATTAATTCTGCGTGAGGAAATGGAACGAGAAACCGGGGACAAGGACCGGTACTTCCTCGATAATGGAAGTGCTAAATCGTCCAACCTACGGTTATCCAAAGATCTAACCCTCAATTGCTCCTAAGCCGTCTAAAATTGATCCTAAACTTTCACAATTTACGCTAAAAGCAATCATGCGAATTTAGACCGGTGACTAGCAAGAATGACTTGCCTAATCTTCACGCTTCTCAAGAACCGAACCGGAGACCATAACGGAAGAGGTGGAAATTGCTAGCTCTCGAGCACACCACTTGTCCCACCTCCGGATTTTTCAAAAGTTCTTGAGACTTGATAGTCATTCGGATCACCATGTTGGTTTTGTTGATTCTTTGAATGAACCGATTCCTTCTCATAACTCTCAAATGGAATCGTTTATTCCTTGTGTCGGTTGTGGTGAGCCTCTTTTGGTTCACCATGTCATTGGTGTACGCGTGTGTGCAAGTGTGGTAATGATATTCGAACGGAGTTGTTTGTTTTGTGGTTCGAGGAATTCATTTGATTATGATCCTAATCCGAACTCATTTAACGACCCTCAAACTTTTCCAATTACCCACCACAACCCGACTTATCTTCATATAATCAACATAACTTCTTTGTGAATTTTGTGGAGGTCCTCACCAAGGATTTGAGTGTCAATCCGGAAACACGTTTGTCTATGAACAGTTTTCCGGTGATGCTCGAACTTTGGTTATGACCAATATCCATATAATTCACTGGTCCTGACTCAACAGCTTTCTTGTTGTGAGAATTGTGGAGGTCCTCACGATAATCTTCAATGTCAACCGTGGAATCAAAATTACTATACTTCCGGTTTTGACAATTTCCAACCTCCACAAGACCATACTGGTTCAAACTCCACCGAGCCGTTGTCTCAAGAAATTTCCCAAAATTTTGAAACCGTAATGAAAACGCTTGATGATATGATTCGTGACTTTAAGAATCAAGTGATTGGTGAAAATACCATGGGAGAATTGCTAGTCAAGAACGAGAGGCTCGCAATTCTAGGGAAGAATTATTGGTCTTAGAGCATGCGGCTCTAAGGCGTGCTCCCAATTCTTAAGGCGACTATGTATGATGATGACGAGGAGAGTTTTATCCTTTTAAAGATAATATTTCTCAACTCCTCGATCGTTGTTATCACACCCGAGATTCACACTCACTCTCTTATTATGGGGATGAGCATCTTGACACTGTTCACGAAAAGGAACCGGACAATTCATAAAGTCTAGTGTCGAGAACCTTGTCCCAATCCCAAGAGAGTCACAGGAATTCTTGAGCATTTGTGTGATATCCCTACCCTCTTGTCTTCCCAAAAGATCATGTTGAGATGTTCTCCGATTCTAATGATGACGATTCGTTATCTTGTGGAGACATAAGTTATGTGGGGAATTACCTTCGAGCTTGTCGACTTAGAGAAGAGAATGATGAAGAAATAATCCAAGACGAAGCTCTTCGTCTTACATTATTGAATGTTAATCTTCTCATTTCTAGAATCGAGGCTTTTAATGAAAAGCCTATTTCATCTCCTATCCCCATTAAGGATAGTGACATTCTTTCCGATGATTCTATTCCGGAAATGAAAGCCTTCTGTTTTGCTAATATGGGAGAGAAGATTAGTGGCGCACCACTTCTCATTCTCATAATTCTCTCCCGATCATGAATCATTTACTTTTGAGGAGTTCGCGGTGAACTCACTCATATCATATCTCCGCCGAGTATGATAATTTCTACTTTGATCTAGACACACCCATAATATGTCTTGATCAAGCGAGCTTAACGATGAGATTCATGAAACTAGATATTCTCCTATTGAGGATGAAGAGTTAGTCATGATTTTTATCATGATTTTCTTTCTTTTCTTCATATATTCATCACTTCTCCTGCTCTTCACTCCTTCGGGAATGAAGACATTATCTTTGATCCCGGCATTTCCATGTACCATTATCTTGAGCCGGAATATATCTCATCGGTGTGGAACTTTCACGTGCTTCAAATGTTTGTCCAAACATCTTGAATGAAAGTCCGATGGAGATTGTTTCTTCCACTTTGCTTCCCATGAACCAATGAATGCGGGTCGAGTCAAGCTAGCGACTCGAGGAACAAAAACAAGAGCACACCATATGGGTTTTCACCCATATTTCGACTTCTTTCTACTTTCTACCACCCTAGTGTGGGGAGTTGCCCATGGTTGTATATATGTTTTCTAACATCAAAAAAAAAAAAAAAAAAAATTCAAATAATTGCCGTAGTATTTCCCTTTTCGTTCTCGGTTTCGGCATAACAATGGTACTTTGAATATTGAGGGCAATATTCATTTCTAGTGTGGGGAATTCTCACGAATTTTATCATGTAATTATACCACCCAATTCCCCATTTTTGGCCAAATTTTTTTTGGAGTAAGTGTTTTGCACTTACTCGACTTATGGTTATCGATCCGCCATGTCTAATAAACAAAAGGATTGGCTAATCCAGAGCAAACGGCTCTTGGTAAAGATATCTCAAATCCGTTGACGGCTTGCAATTTGCCCAAAATTGTATGGTGTTCACTCACCATATCTTTAATTAGTGAAAAGTTGGCTAGCCCGCAAGTTTATGGCTTGTGGTAAAGGCGGTTGGAAAACCATAATTGGTAATCGACTCACCAAAGATATTTTATCTAAGAGTTGGCTAGTCCGAAGCAAACGGCTTCGGTAAAGACAAATCAAATCCGTTGGAAGTCGGTGATTTGCTCAAAATCATATGGTTATCGGTGTACCAAGGTTCTTACTTGAACCGAAACAATTGGCTACTCGAGTAATGGAATTTGGTAAAGAGATTCAAATCCATTAAGTTTTCTCAAAAGATTGCTAGGGACTAGCAATGTTTTAGTATGGGGATTGATGAGTGTGTAAATACTCATCATTTCTTTCACATTTAAACCTCAAAAACATCAAAAACACTTTAAAAAGTCTCAAAATGCATCAAATATCATTGGACTGTGTTTTTATAAGTCTCAAGGGCAAAAGTAATCGAAAACAAATGAAAAACAAACAAAAATTGCATAATTGGCATTTTCGGTCCACGAACTTTCAAAGATTGGCAAATCTAGTCCTCGGAATCCAAAAATGTGAGTTTTATCATTCAAGGTCCCGAAATATTCTAAGTTATCAAAAATGGTCCTTGAATGAATCTTTGGGCAAATGGCGAAAAGGTCCTTAAACTTTTGGAAAGTGTCAAAATGGTACTTGTGTATTAATCCTAAAACCAAACCGGACCTTATTTACCCTAAGCCCAAAACATAAAAACCCAACACCAAAACCAAACCCGCCACTTGTTTTCCTCCTTTCCTCCAATACCACCTTCTCCATCACCCACTCCCTGCAATTCTCACCCAACACTCCACCTTCCCTACCCTTTACCCACTCCAAACACAAGCCTCCAAAACTTCAATTAATACTTTCCCTGTCCCAAAGTAACCCGGACCCATGTGCACAAGTTTTGGCGCCAAACGTGACTCAACGGTTAAGATCAAAAGAACCCAATCTCGTGGCCAAGAATGAAGGGATACACTTGTGAGACTTATAAAGAGAAAAGAAGACCTAATATAAAGTTGTCCCGGTTTTTAGACCAATTCGTAGTGTAACTTGTAATTCGATTTTAAGTTTTATGCAAAAATAGTGCTGGGTTTTGTTAATTATGTATTGTATGAATCATATTAATCATATTTCAAGTGTTTTTAATCATCAATTCTAAGTTTATAGCTGTAACTTAATTTCCCGCCAAAAGTGTTCTTCACAGTTTTCATGTTAAAAGCAGTCAAAATTGTTCAAATAAGTTCCTTTAATCTTAATAAAGCTATTTTAAATGTATTAGATGATTTTCTGTCCTTTATGCAAAGAATTCACAAAAGTCAAAGAAAGTCAAACTAGAAAGTGGAGAAGAAGCAATTGTGTAGATAAGTCGCTACGGAAGGTCGATTTTGGGTTTGTAGCTTGTTTTGACAAGTCGAAGTGTTTGTAATCCTATTGATCTGCTTTTATAAACCAAATCGGTTGTAAGAAATTTTCGCTTTTGTTCTTAATTTCCATATTCTTTGTAGCATAGCTTATTATTAGCTTATTCTAGTGATTATCTCGCTTTATATCAATTTGTAAGTGTATTTCTTTAGTTTTATCACCCTTAATATTGTTTGCTTTTATTTCTTGAAAACTCATAAAAACCATAAAATAGCCATAAATCGGTTTAGCTTATTAAGTGCTTATTTTGTTTTAGAAAATGCTTATTTAGTGGTAATATAAGTTAATTAATAAGTACGAAATAAGATTAGTGGTTTAAATTAGCTAAAACATTTAAAACGCAAATTCGAATCTTAAGTGGTGTTTGGTTCGATTGTTTTGTTTGTGTTTGAGTTTGTTTCAGGGATAACATTTGCTTAGTTAGTCTACTTTAGGTCTAGGTTAAGTAGTTTAAGCATAATATCCATAGTCCATTCATTAAAAAGTCAAAATCATTTCTAAATCTCTCAACAGTTAGCTATAAGTCATCATAGGTAGCACAATCTTAGATATTGGTCATATTGTTGTTAATTTAGCTTGTGAAGGTCATATTATAGCTTATCATTACATTTTCAGTCAATAAAGAGCAATCAAAGTTCATATTAGTCAAAATAGGAGTTTTGCCAAAAGTCAATTTTGTTTAAAATCTGCTTTTCTCGGTTTAAATCGACTTTTAAATCCATTTTAGATGTCATAAAAATATTAAAATTAAAATCATAATTTCACCATCTCCTTTTACTTTCACCAAAAGGAAAAAATCATAAAAATCAGTAGCTTAATGCTGTGGATGGGTGAAAGTGGGTGGTTCAAACTGTTTGTACATCGGTTGCCATAAGTCCCATTAGCCTTTTAGTTTTGATTTTCATTTCTTCATCTTTTATCCTTTTGAGCTGAAACTTTGGATAATTGATCACTGGTTGGTTGTCTACTCCTAGGACATTTTTGCTTATTGTTTTGATTTTTCTAGATAGCTTATTATACTGCTTAAAGTAGGTGCTATAGGGCCGTTTGACATTAGATAGTTTGAACATGTTATGTTGCTTAATTCCCTCTAGCTTTTGCTTATCAGGTTCCAATCAGTTGCAGTAGCTTATTTCCAGTTAGTATAGGTTAGTTTTAGGAGTAGGTAGCTTATAGTGGCTTATGTTGCTTCTTGCTTATTTTCAAGTGCTTATTCTTAATAGTTTTGTGCCCAAATCATAGTTCCTGATCTCCACAGTAGTTTCTGTTATTTTTCCTGGGTTCTCAGTATTATTTTATCGTTAACTGGAAGTTTTCATATTTTTCACTGTTCATTTACTATTTTTCTGCACTTTATGTCATTTTCTAGCATTTTTAATTAGCATTTAATCCAAATAATTCAGAAAATGTTCAGAAAAACACAATTTCAATTTTCCTAGTTTTAGAAAAATCAAAAGTGATAAAAAGTATTTTTCCGATTTTTCTCGACAATTAGTATTTTCTAGCATTTTATTAGTTTTCAATAGTATTAAATTCATAATAAATTCATAAAATTCAAAAAATGTGATTCAGCTTTCTAAAATTCTTTTAGTCATTTAAGATTTTTAAAAATATTTTTGTAATTTTCTCGTTTATTTTCCTGATTTTTAGTATTTTAAGTCTATTTTAAATATTTAAAATTAGTTTTAATTCAAATTAAACCAAGAAAAATCCAAAAAATTAGTTTTAAATTTCTAATAATTTTCTTGCATCATTAGGATTGTAAAATGTATTTTCCATATCCGTAGGTATTTTACTTTTTATTTTCACGTTTTATTTCAGACGCTCACGTAATTTTATTTAAACGTCGTTTTAGGTTTTAATCGTTAAACGATTTTAAATATAGAATTAAAATGACTTCAAAGTCTTTTATAGATTTAATTTCCTTAGTTTAATCACTCACTCACTCATATTCCTTTTTCTCGTCCAAATCACCCGATCACAAACCCGTGTTTTGAGTACCATCACGACTCGTTGGGAAGAACGACCCGTGTTTGCGCTTTCTTCTGCGGTGCTTTGGAACACACACTATACTACATTTGATTAGACGCCTCTCAAAAGGTCACCGTCGACCTTCGATGCACGAGGACGCAAAAATCATTCTCAAATGTGAAGCTTGTCAGATACACTCAAACGTTCCAAAGATGCCGAAGCAAGACATGAAAAGTGTGACATCCGCATGGCCCTTCTCTCAGTGAGGGGTCGATATTGTAGGGCCTATGCCTATAGCGCCCGGAGGAGTCAAATTCTTGCTGGTAGCAATCGATTACTTCACTAAGTGGGTGGAAGCTAAACCCCTAGCCTCCGTCACAGGGAGACAGATTGAAAAGTTTGTATGGGAGCACATTGTGTGCAGATTCGGTGTGCCCCATATAATCATATCGACAACGGGAGCGGTTCAAGAAGAGTCTTCTACGACTTACATCGAGGGCTCAACAAAAGCAATCCCGGACATCGGTCTACCATCCGCAAGGTAATGGACAAGTAGAGGTTACAAACAGAGACATCGTCAAAGGGATCGAGAAAAGGCTGGGGCGAACTCATCACGGATGGGTGGAGGAGCTCCCTCAAGTATTATGGGCTCACAGGACGCATCCTAAGTCAAGCAATGGTAAAATCCCCTTCAGCCTAACATACGGAACATAAGCGGTCATCCCTTCAGAATTAATTATACACACGGAGCGTGTGGCAATGTATGATGTCTCCCCAAATGACGAAAGGATCAGGGAAAACCTTGATCTACTAGAAGAAAGACGATAAATAGCCTCCATCCGAGAAGTAATACATAAGCATAAGATCGAAGGCTACTATAACAAAAGGGTCAGACCTTCCACTTTCAAACCTGGAGAATATGTGCTACGCCTCAACAGTGCAAGCAAAGCAGAGTATCAAGGAAAGCCGGGACCAACTTGGGAAGGACCCTACATGGTAGCCGAGGCTCACGGCAACGGAGCCTACAACCGGCCAATCTTCTTGGAGAACCCATCGATAGGACATGGAATGGTACAAACCTTCAAAAGTTCTATGTTTAAGAAGTACTTTTACTTTTTTATTCTTGTAATTAGAAGCTTCTCAAGGGAAAGCAAACATTATTGGTAGTTGTCTTAGTTTTCATTTCAAGAATGATGTAATCCTCCCTACCAATTCAATGATAAATAAGACATTTCCCACAAATCTCTTGCTTCGTTTCTTAAACACGAAGATTTGTTCAGCCAAGTCGTTAATGAGTTTCAATGTCGAATGGCTTGAGTTGTAATACATGCCTTATCATTTAAGCCAAGTTAAACATTCACATTAACTCTCTAGTAGTTTTTACGCTTGAATTTTTTTTACAAAGTCATACTACTTAAAGGATTTGAGATAGAGTGGGTCGCGACCCTCTGTCAATGATCAAATTTGGTCATTATATTCTTGGTGTTGTAATTTACACACAATGAGGTTGTTTAACATTAGGTTGTAAAATTTAAGCGTCGGAAAAATGGCGTAAGAGAAGTTAACAAAACAAGCACAAATAATAACTAAGTGTGTAGAGGTATTCCCTCTACACCATGCCATTCAAAATAAGAGCTAATGCCCTTGTGCCTGCAGGAGGATCCTAAGCCCTAATTAAATTGTTTTTGGCCCATGGCCATACATCAAAAGCATATAAATTGTTTGGAACATCAGACAAACATTGTCAAATAAGATAAATTGTTTTAAGGGTACATGCCACCCTTTGAAACCAAATTACTGCCGACATGGCAGCCTTCATTCCTGCTTCTTTGGAGATGGAGTAGGGGATGGTTGCACTGAGACAGGCTTGGTAGACATAGTCTTCTTGGTTGGAGTGGTAGGCTTCATCTTTCGAGGTTTCTTGGAAAGGAGGTCTTCAGGGGGTGCCATAGGATCTTTGGTAGCCTCAGCAAGGAAGGAGTACTCTGCAGTTGCGAATGCATTTCCTGCCTCATCATATTCAGTCTTCGAAGTGGGACGGTAGCATTCAATCTTGGAGAGGTCCACGGGCTTACTGTTTTGGCGGCCTCCCCGGTAAAGCACGGTCCATGAAATATGGCTGATTTGATGACCTTCCACATCTGAGCTCCTAATTCATCACTATGATAGAGCTCCATGGCTATGTAAGGCACCACCTTCGAAACGACCTTCGCACGATCCTTTTGCAGCATCTTATACCTCATCTGCAAGCCATCGATTTCCTCTCTCAACTTCACTTCTACCTCTATGAGCCTAGCCTTCTCACCTTCCAACCCAATACATTTCGCCTCAAGAGCAGGATTCTGACCTGTGAGAGTGATGACCTTGGCTTCTTCCAACTTAAGATTGCCAAGTTCAATGGTCAACTAGGCTACCTTTTCACGAAGGAGTTGGACGACGGGGTTCTTCTCAACATTCCCCTCAATCTCGTCACACTTAGCCTCTAGCTTGGCCACAGTTTTAAGCAACGCTCTGGTCTTGGCATTCAAATGATTATCCATTCTCGTCATTCAAACCCCATTGTCATGCATGTCACAAAACCTTTCAATGGACATATTTTCCAAGATACCTTTCCATTGAGGAGGGTGACATGATCGACAATCGGTGACGAGCCAAAGCATTGGAAGCTCCTTCGTCTCGGAAGACCACGACCAATACAATATATAAAGGCTACGTTAGTCGTGACAATTATGACTTGAGATATTTTATAAGGAGGAACGCTTACCATGCACCTCCACCGATTCATCCGCACCGAAGGTTGAATTCACAAACTTTCGCCTTGAAAGACTCTTTTGCTTCACAACTCTTCTCCGGAGGTAGATATGGGATTCTTCCTCTTGTTGGTAGACTTATGACCTTGGTCGCTGCTCCTTTCTACTTTTCAACCTGCCGCCTATCCTGTTGAACCTACAACTAGGACATCCTCATCCGCAGGATCGTCCGAGTCAGCAACATTCTCCACCAGTTAGGATGGACCCTCCAATGCAAGTTGTGGGGGTGCTGATGCAATAGGCTCCAGCTTCGGAGCATCTACCTCGTTGTTGTTCACAGATGTTGAAGGAGAGCCAACACCATAAGACTCTTCGGCCTTCTCAGCAGGCATAAAGCTTAAATCTTCATCCAAATCTTGGTACATGAAGTTCCTGAACGACATCTCTGCAAAATAGAAACAAGAAGAAATAAATATCAGTGCTACATTGGTCCTACTTAAATAGAAGTAGATAAACATACTTTGTCCTTGGTATATGATCACAGGCTTCTTGGGAGACCCCTCCCAACTCTGGGCAATCCCAGCCATGTATAAGATGGCTTCAGGGAACACTTGCACATCCACAGGATATTTGGCCAAACGCTGATAACAGGGATTCCTTCGCACCTCATATGGCAAGGGATCATTATACCGTTTTGCATCAAACATATTTTCCTTATTCAGCAACTCTGAATACTTCGGGGGAACAATGGTGTCTTGCACGTAGAAAAAACTACCCTTCCAACCTGTTATGTTTGTATACACCTTCCCAAACAGGTTGGGAACATTTGCCTCAGGTCTTTTTGCTAGAGTTAACCAATTGCCCCCAGGATACAAGTTCAAAAAACCTCTTAAAACAGTTAATGTTGGTTCATAACCATATGCTTTGCACATTACTATGAATGTGGTCAGCTTGGCTAAACCAAAGGGGTTGAACCTAGAGATGTGAACCTTGTAATATTGCATAAGTTCTAATATCAATGGGTGCAGGGAATCCTAAGGTTCGTATGGCTAAATGCATGTGTATAGCCCTACGAAACACGGAGGTGCATCAAAGATACCACGAGTAGGTTTGGGTAACATCACTTTGTGTTCAAGTGGGATGGGATAATCGGCTAAGTGATCATGTAGATCTTGGGCGGACAATGTACACTTTTGTTGCTTTATAATAAACTTGGAATCCATGTTCCTATTTTTAAAACTACAAGAAAAGAAAGTATTTACCTTTGTTTTCGAAGATGGTGTCTTGTTGGAAAGGTTTATTGCGTGTAAAGAAGACGGAGAGAGTGAAAGTGTTTTAGGGTTTCAACAATTCCCCATAAATACCCTTTTTACCGTCTTTAAAACCACACACGTGTCCATCTTATTTACTCTTATCCGAGTCAAACAACTTTTAAATTTTAAATAAAGTCTTTTGGTCTCCGGGTAATATGGGAATAAGTGATCACCGAATGGCGGGCGTAGGATGGTTTAATTAGCATTGAATGCGCTTGTTTAGTTGCATAGTTATCTCCCAACTAGTATGATTAGCAAAGATGGTATTTTTGAGCATGAAGTCGAAAGCAATGCCTCTTCGCTCATATGCATCACTTCGACCGGGGGCTTGATGATGTACCCTCCGAGTAGCTCAAGGACACTCCTCAGGGCGTGTCAAAGCCCTTCCGCACGAAGGCCCAAGTTAGGATTCCAAAATATCCATAGGCGTCAAACCATTCGTTGGCACGAAGGTTACCTAAGGGTAATTCGCCATTCGCAGCCCTAAGCCCTTCGGGGTATAGTTGACGAAGGAACAATGGATAAGGAACAATGGATAAGGAACCTCCTGACTTGGTCAAACCCATGATCTACATCTCTCTCTTGGCTTCCCCGTCAAGTCTGAGAACGTGGGTCACTAAGCCCTAGCGGTTACCCACAATCATGGGACGCCCCCATGATCTCCGACATTCATGCAGAAGTGCTCTCAACCCTATTTCATTCACTATAAATAGGTTAGACGGGCAATGGATTATGGTATGCTCATTTCACACTCATTTCTTTACTTACACATACTTAAACAACCATAACTCATACTTACTCTCACGCTGGAGGTGGTTCGCAGGGTCCTACCCTTGCGCAATCACTTAACGTAGTGTTTCATATTTCTTATTCTCAGGTTACAGGCAAGTCTTGGCTGGAACATACACCCCTCATTACTTTGATCCTCATCGAAGCCTGGTAGTGCAATCTTTTGTACAATCAGTTTTCATCCTGACCATGGTAAAAAGCACATAACCCGTAAAACCATGTAATAACCAAACTGCTATGAAGAATATCCAAACAATCACCCAATTCATGAAGTACACCCTTTTATCCCTTCTTCGAAGTAGAAACCGTAGCACAAGTATCAAATAAAATTCCGAAATACACTTTCCTTTCTCCAGGATGGTTCCATCATCACGGGATTTTACAATTCTATGGTTTAAACCGAGAAATAGTTTCTTTCGCGGGATTTTACAAAACCAAGAATAAACCGTAAGATAGATCCGGAAATGCATTTTACTATCACCAGGATGTTTCCATTTTCACGGGATTTTACAAGTCTATGATTTAAACCGAGAAATAGTTTCTTTCGTGGGATTTTACAAAATCAAGACTAAACCGTAAACAATGTCAGTGTGAATGTTTTATGATCACTTCGGTTTCGGTGAATATCTGTTTTAGGGGAACATGCAGCGGTTCATCAGTGATTCTTCTCCATCATCAACAATTCTTTACCCATATGTAGACAACTTCACAAACCATACTAAGTCAAGTAGTATACACTACTTCCCCCTGAAGGTTGACCGTAACATCAAAGTACACGTTTCTCCCCATGATGGTTTCGAACTTTCGGAAGCATCATAGCGTACGACCATTTGCACGAGAAGTTCTTGTCATAAGCAAACATCTTGAAAAATCATGAAAGACATTGAATATTCTTGAAAGATTTTGCTTAGACTGTGAAGTATCATTGACATTCTGTGGCGTCGAATATCACATGGGAATTGCCGATCACATCTCATCCAACAAACCCTTTGGTAAACACATCATTCACGAATTCTGTCGGCAATTGATGTGACCATTTGCTGAAGTAAATCCGATATACCAAACTTGAACATGAAGTAGAATTCTCCAGATTTGTTACTTAAGCTTGTACTAATCATTGTGAAAAAGAAACGGTGTACCTAATGTACAAAATCTCTTGACGTATCCTCAACTGCGTGAGACACCGAAGTGATAGTTACGTTGTGGGTTAAGTGAGAAAGAATCACAAAAGTAACTAAATAGCCAAGTCTTTATCACACTCAATAAATGCCTAAACAAGTCATCTTCGCGGAAGGGTAGAAAGAAAGAAGACGAGATAAGTAAATGCGCCCGGAAAACCTCACTTCAAATCCAAATAAGAAGTATCATCCAAACAACCCCAAAGTCAACATTGTTCAACTTTTCAGTTCGAGTCGTGACAAAGAATTTTACCGTGACAATGTATACACCATGAAATCAAACCTCATAACATAACAAATCTCATCATCTCATCAACTCTCATCATCAAATCTTATCAAATCTCATCATAACTCAACAAGTCTCAACATTATGTCTCATTGACAACTCTCATTAAATTTCATAGTATCACGTTACAACTCGTATTCCATAAATTATCATAACCATGAATCCAAATTTACAAACATAACGCAGCCCAATACATATCATGAAATAAATGAAGCATGCAGCCCAAATAATTGATATCTATGTGATCCTTCTGAAATGATACCGAAGTGGTGAACCATAATAATACCGATCTAAGAATACTTCTATCGTTTAAAATGAATGCATTCATACATGCAACCAGTCGAGCTCACGATTGCCAACTTGGACCAAGTCCAACCAGTCCGTTTTTAGGCCCATTATCCGGCCTATTAATCCTGAAGATACATGGTGCCCTAAATATTAGGGATATAAAGCACACGACCTCACACACACATATCATTTTAACAAACCCTAAAAGTCAGTAACCCTAGACACAAAAACATCCGCCCCCATCTAGATAACTCTTATCACAACTCAGATTCACTAAAAACATACTCCTCCTTTCCACTTCCATCCATAATACGCACCACTTACAAATTTAGATCCGAAATAAACCAAGTTAATCTCCCATCTTTTGTATCAGATTAGTGAAGTCCTCGCCATAGGGATGGTTTTGAGGCTTTTATGTGACAGCCATAGGGATGGTCATGTTGCTTAGATATGGCAGCGAGGTTTAAAAAAGGACACGGGTAGGTATTAATAACAATTATCCTCCCTTTTTGATTTATACTGCAAGAATCGAACAAAAAGAATGACTTAACCCTAGTTGTTAAACTCATCTTAGGGTTCGAATATTTCATTTTCAATAGCCTTTTAATTAGTTGTGTATTTACTAGATTGAAAGCAAGATAAAGATGAAACAATGATGTTTTAATCTATTCTTTGGCTTTCGAATATAGAAATACAACGAAGGAGGTTTCTTACTAATAGATCGATGATGTTAGTGTTCTATTCGTGTGTTTAGAGGTCTTTTAAGGTCTTTCACTCGATGCTAGCTTCACGAAAAAGAACATACTGAGATCAAATACATGTTATCATATTTCGTATCCTCTTTCATTCATCAGTAAGGTAGGGTGTTCTGGAGTCATGTTTGGCTATGTTGAGTCACAAACGAATCAAAAGAAAAGGAGGTATAACTCAAATGTTATAACTCATTCTGAAATTATATATATAACAAAGTTAGGATATGTGATGAGTTATTCAAACGAAAAAATCTTTAAAAAGATTTGGGAAAACATTTGAATAGACTGAGATCTTTTTACTTGTATTTCATTTTGACTCATGAATCTAGTATAGTTGTAGGTGATGGAGGATGAGTTAGGTTTGTGATATGTAGTTGGTGATGATTTATGAGAATAGTTAAGGTTTTGGTTTGAGTCTAAATGCCATGGTCATGTCATCTTCTTCATCTCGTTTTTCTATCATGGTCAACTGTTTTGATCAATGAGTCAAGTCGCATCAATGATGACAAGTCGCATCTTCTTAATCAAGTCGCAGTTGACTCAAAAGTCAACCCGCATTTTTACACAACTCCGCATACTTTTCTGCCAGTACACAACTTGCATTTTTATCTGTTTACACAACTCGCACACATATCACCGGTTCATAGAATCTGGACATTTTGACAAGTCGCATCAACTAGTGAAAACAAAGACACACAATTCGTAAAAGCAATAAAAACAAGCCACTTTGGAATGATGGCGGATCCCAAAAAGGGAACCGCTAGTGTACGACCGAGGATCCATGGGTGCTCAAGCAAGCGATGGTAATAACATAGCTTCCTCTTCTAGAAGCGATTTTGTTATTGTTAATAAGAAGAAACCAATTCATATTACCATTAGACAACCACCCCCAAGATATAATCAAAGTTTTGTAAGAAACAAAGGCCCATCATTTTCAAAACCAAACACATCTAGGAGACCTAATAATGTTTACCCGAGAAGTAACCATAAAATGGGATGGAACCCAAATATGCAAAATGGTTTTCCATTTCAAAATTTTGCACCACGGAATGCATATTCACCTTATCCATACATGTCTAACATGAATTAAATGTTTAACACTAATGGACCCATGAACAAATGGGGACCAAACTTTTGAGTTAATTGTTTTCTTAGGTGTGCTTAAAGGTCGACCTAGATCCGGATGAATGGGTCAAGGATAGCGGGTGCACGAGGCACATGACCGACAATAAAGATCTATTCTCCACATATGAAACCTTCAATGGAGGAAATGTGGTGTTTGGAAATAGCAAAAGCAAATCATCGGTAAAGGTACGATTTCTAAAAAATCTCTAACCATTAACGATGTGTGTCACGTAGAGAACCTAAACTTTAACCTCTGAAGTATAGGACAAATATGTGGTAAAAAGTGCAATGTACTTTTTAAACCAGATAATAAGATATTAAAAGCGGCATCACCATAGGTAGAGGAATTAGTAAACATGGAGTCTACGTCATTAAAATTGGTAATGAACCTAAAGAAAAAATTTGTCTTACCTCTATGGATGATACTTCGACCTTATGGCATCGAAGATTGGGTCATGCCAATATGCGACTTCTTCAATCGCTATCATCCAAAGATCTAGTAAGAGATCTACCAAAATTAAAGTATGAACATAACTTTTGTGATGCTTGTAACATAGGAAAACAAGTCCATTCTAGTCACAAAGCTAAAAACATGGTGTCTACAACTAAGTGTCTAGAGTTACTACACATGGATTTATTTGGTCCATCCATTATCCAAAGTTATGGAGGCAACTACTACACTTTGGTTATAGTGGATGATTATTCTAGGTACACATGGATTAAATTTTTAAAGAACAAAACTGAAACGTTCGATTACTTTGAAATATTAAGTAAGAAAATACAAAGACAATTAGGAAGTCCTATAGTGTCTATTAGAATGGACCATGGTAGGGAATTCGATAATAAAGTGCAATTTGGAGCCTTTTGTGACGCTAATGGTATTACTCACAACTTCTCGGCTCCTCGTACTCCACAATCGAATGGGGTAGTTGAAAGAAAGAATAGAACCCTACAAGAAATGAGTCGCACAATGCTAAATGAGCAATCCTTACCTCAAAAGTTTTGGTGCAATGCTGTTGATA
This sequence comes from Chrysanthemum lavandulifolium, assembly GCA_022545495.1. NCBI lineage: Eukaryota > Viridiplantae > Streptophyta > Magnoliopsida > Asterales > Asteraceae > Chrysanthemum > Chrysanthemum lavandulifolium. The sequence continues at coordinate 278,565 of JAHFWF010000156.1, read as the reverse complement.
CTTCAACGTACATACTTAACCGAGTCTTAATTAGACCAATTTTAGGTAAAACTCCATACGAGTTACTTCGAGGCAAAAATCCTACGTTAAATCACTTTAGAGTCTTTGGTAGCAAATGTTTTCTTCTTAACACTAAAGATTACCTCACAAAATTTGATCCTAAATCAACCGAAGATATCTTTTTAGGTTATTCTTCTAATAGCAAAGCTTACGTCATATTAAATAAAGAAACAATGAAGGTAGAAGAGTCATTAAATGTAAAATTTGATGAAAGTCCACCCAAACCCACTCCACTTCTTGTCGATGACGAGATTGTCGAAAGTGAAGCTATTGAAATAAAGAATAAGAGAAATGAAGAAGAAGAACCTTTAAATAATGAAATCATAAATATTAAAGAGTCCAAAGATCACCCCGTAGATAAGGTCATAGGAAAGTTAAACGAAAGAACCTTAAGGCCTCAAGTCTAAAACCAAAGTAGCCTACTTTGTTTTGTCTCAACCATAGAACCTAAGAATACACAAGAAGCCATAAAAGATGAAAGTTGGGTAATGGCTATGCAAGAAGAGTTAAATCAATTTGTTTCTAATGATGTTTGGACACTTGTCCTCCACCTAGTAATCAAACCATAATAGGAACCAAATGGGTATATAAAAACAAGTTAGATGCAAGCGGTGTAGTGTCTAGAAACAAAGCTAGACTAGTTGCCCAAGGGTATAATCAACAAGAAAGAATATACTTTGATGAGACCTATGCCCGTGGCTAGATTAGAGTCTATAAGAATACTTCTTGCTTATGCTTGTTGTTAGGTCACTAGTTTTACAAACACAAGTAATATAGAAAGAGATAAAGGCGATTGAACAAGTAAAACACACACACACACAAGATAATAAGCACGGTTATGCGTAGGATGTGATGAGAGAAAAACTTGAACAACCAACCTTCAAATGAAGGTTTACATAAGGTATTTATAGGAGGAAAGCTAGGGCAACACTCTAGTTTCCATCCTTTCTTTAATGGACTAAGGCCTAGCTCATGGGCCTTCTACATAAGCCTAAGGCTAATTACAAACATAAAGGCCATAATAAAGCTAACTATTACATATTAATTACTAACACTTGATTATGGTTTAGGAGTGATTCCAACAATCTCCCCTCAGTGTTGGTGATGAGCGGTGAAGGCGTTGATGTAATAGTAGCTCGGCGTCTTCGACATTCTTCTTTCTTGTGAGAAGAATTGCCTTGATTCGAACAATCTCCCGGTGTAGAGATAGTTTTCTTTGAGCGGTTATGCTTTGGCGTCATCTTTAACTTTGTTCTTTGATTATTGTTCTTTGTGGTGAAAGTGATAGTATGTTGTTATGCGCATCAAGTGCGCCTCAGTGCCTTGTTTGCTCTGATGTCTCCGTCATTCTTCAACATGCTCACACGCTCTTTGGCGTTGGAATTCAATCTTGATGAAGTTCTTTAAGTCTTTAACTTTGTAGATTCTTTGATTTGACGAAGAATCATTACATTGTTGTGTTGCTTTTGGATAGAACTTCCATTAGTGATGATGTTGGCGTGAGCATGAGAAGAATCGACACGATCATCCCGCTCGGAGCTTCCATAAGAAAAAACATTTCAAGCGGTTAGTAATAAGCGGTTCGGCACTTACAAGTTTGAACTTGAGAGTGTTAACGACATAGTGTGAAAACACAACTCTAATTCTTACAAAGGCCGTTCTGAGCTGGAGTCCCACAAGTGAGATAACGCGATGTGCAAAGTACATCTGATTCGGATGAGTCATTGAGGTACACGAAGCATCACCTCACTGACGTAGACCGTTTGAGACACACTCCGCGTAATCCACGGGAGTTACAAGTGACTGCTTTGTCGAGTGTTTTGATGTTGACCACAGGCGGGAGTTTCCATTCAATCACGAGGATCACGGTTGTGAACCTCTCATAAATGTTCTCGACAGTTGCTAAGATCATGAAGGACTCGATATGAACCACGATGATCTTATTGTTGATCAACAAGTGATGAAATGTCAAGTGTACCTAAGAGATCTTTTGATGAATCTCGTGGCTCTAGACTCAATAGTGCGTTTTGGTTTTCTGGCGGAGACTAGGGAGAGGTCTCCTTCTTCAATACCGGCGATCTCTAAGAAAGCCAATAGTTTACGTAGGGTTCCTGTGAGAATGAAACAAGCTTACATTGAGAGAAACTTGAGTGGCTAAGAAGGTTTAGTGCATGCGTCCTTTGGGTCCATGACGACTTTTAATCTTCAATACCGGCGTCACTAAGTGACAACCGGTAGCATATGAATTGAACCCGATTATGCGCCTAAGTTGAATAATTTGGAGGCTATTTCTTTTCACCCTTTTCTTTGCATTTCTTTTAATTCTTCAACTCCTTCTTTCTCGATTCTCATTTTCTCCTTTTTATAATCATACCTAAGGACTTCTAAGTACTAACTATTTGTGATGTCCTTGGGTAGATCCCTCCGACTCTGGCGGATCATAGGACAGTTATTCTAACCTTAGTCACCTTATAACTCCATGACTAACCTATGTTGCCATTAAAACCACATTGTGAAGAATCTCTCAAAGGGTTTGTAAATGAAAATCATGTTTGAACCACTTTGTGAGAGATAGGATTTTGCATAAATACTCCCCTCACATGTGCTTTAGAGTTTTGACGAAATCGCCTTTGTGTGGGAAAAGCGCGCACTTTTGAATTGATCAACTCAAGATAGACAATCCCCATGAGACACGGTTACGTTGCATAGTTAAAGAGTTACATTGTCGACTTTTAGGTGACAACTAGCTCTAATAACTACCTTGAAGGTGTAGACAAACCTCGAAGGTTGTCATACCCGTCGAGTTCATGTCTACCAAGAGTATCTCGAATGGTACTTTCTACTTGGACAAGTCCTTTGCGAGACACGTTTACATTACTAGCGAACTAGCTTGAAATTATTACCCGTCCGGGACAAGTCTTTTCGAGTTACTAACGGTTTAGTACCGTCAATTCGTTGGTTAAGTCTATTACACAAAGATTCATTTGCATTTACACAACATATTTCTTATCACATAATTTTCTCCCCTCAAAATGGCATATAAAATGTTATTTTGAAAAGTTGACAATAAATATGACCATTTCGAGTGTTGCGGGAAGATGACCACTATGAACAATTTGTGAACAAAGTTTTAATTCAAATACTCCCCTCAACTAGTGATATAAGCGGTTGAGGTTTTGAAAATCATATGGGAAGTACTTGTCCTTTTGAGCAAAACCTTGAAAAATGAAAGGTTTGATAGGTTTTACTCAAAAGTAAAAGCTTTCGCTCCTTTTATAAGGATTGTGGCAAGCGTACCACGGGGTCCTTTCTTGACAATTACGGGTTGTACCTTTGTTATGTGTGCACAAGCCATATACATATATAATCACACATCCAAATTTATAATGAAGGAAACAATTCAAGGGGTACCGGAAGTGCGGTGATGTCGCCGGGAGTGCGAGCAGGCGTTGATAGCGGTGATGTTGATCTGGGTGGACCACCAACAAAGCTTTCCAATGTTACAGGCGATCCCTTGAAACAACCTTTCATCAATCATCTTGATGATCCTCCTCACATCCCTTGATCACGAGAATTCCATCGCTTAGGAGACCCAATCTTGTGGCGTATGTCCTTGACCTATAGGCCAATCCGTCCCTAACCATCTTCAAAGTGTGATCCCCAAACTTGTGAAGTTCACTACACGCCATTAAGCAATTTCTTTGAAGTTCACTGCGGTAAACAACGCGAAAGGTTTCTTGATGAGTGTATATTGTGAGAGCTGGTTGAGGTCGGGAAGATCTAGGCGAGGTGGAGTGAAGTTGACACGGTGCGATAAGATTCAGCGCCGGTGAAGATCTTCTACGTTCCTTGATGACTATCGTCGATGAAGATGAGCAATGACTTGATGAATTCACGTTGTACTTGGTTGAAAATTGTCTCATGCGACCTTGTACTTTGGCAAGGTACATGTCTTCGATGTCGTTGATAGACAAATTCTCAAAGTCGACTTGAGAGAATGCATAATCCCTTTCATCTTGTCGTTTGACCACGATATTCTTTAGGAAGGTGTAGTCCCACTTAGATGATAGAACAACATGTTTGATGGCAGCGATATCCTTAATCTTGAACACGCATGTTGAGACTTGAACTGGCGACACGTAGTAGATTCTTGACGTTCGGCCAATGATGAATCCGTACATTGCATCTCGGTCGTATGCTTCCACTTTGTCGGAGAACAAGTGATTGGCACGTTCCTCGATGGCTATCGATTCGAGTATATAGGCTGCTTGGAAATGGAAGTGTCAACGATGTAGCGTATTTCCTTGAACCATCGCCACCATGTAGAAGAAATTCGGTCTTTGTTGAAGAAATATCGAATGGAATCCTAGGTTCATCTGGTTGGCCAATTGTTGGTAGAGGTTTTGACCGATCGGTGTAGTATGGAGGGTTGTCCCGTTTGGTGAAGTCGATGTTTGCTACAGGTTGAGCCAATCCATGTTGTTAGACATAGCTCGAGCAATGTTTTCAAGGTGATATTCGACCTCGATGGCACTTTCGAGCTATCTTTCCACAGTTGAAAAGCTTCATTCTTGATTCGCCTCAACTCGGTTCGTCATCTTCTTCACGGAACTTTTCTTGCAAAAGTTTTGCATGCTCAATGTATTACCGTCTACCAAATCGACCTTCTTGGGGTAGGGAGTGTTGTTAACAAGAGTAGAGAACCATTCAAATTCTTGATTTTATCGTCATCTAGCCAAGATCGACGTCGATCAGGCGTCTTCTTCTTCTTCTTTTGAAGGCCTAGATGATGATTACGGTTTCGAACTTGTTTGGGAGAGGTGGGTTGTTGTAGGGGCTCAAGGACCTCTTCATCGTCACCACCCGTATACTCAAAGTGATCACCGGTTTTACGAGTCGGGGTGGTAACTCGGAATCGTCACGAGGTTTATCTGTAGAAGAGCGAGGAGGAGACCTTTGTTGAGTAGGAGTCCGTTGGAGAGGAGGTAACATAGAAGATGATTCACGGACTTCTTGACGTTTAGCTTTATCATGCTTATCACGATCCTTGTCTTCATCGTCTCTAGGGCGTTTAGACTTTCGCTTGAATCTACATGCTTCTTTGAGTTGGTAGTCCGCAATGCTTGAAACGACTTTCCTTCCTCGAGTAAATGTCCCGGATCGTGTAGACATTTGTGTGACAAGCTTGGCCACCAATTCATTATCCGAGAAAACTACGGGATCGGATGGATTGATTGTGACGGTTAAAGGTGTGGATCTTATAGTTTGCTTGGCTATCGCATAAGATTCGGATATAGTTATCAGTAAACATCTCCTTTGTGACTTTAGGAGCGATATCCGAAGGTACTTGTTAGTGTAACCTTGATCATTTCGTTCGAGTTCCTCTTGACGATGACTTTTCATGAACTCTGAATAAACTTCCTTTCTTCTTGCATCTTGTCATTCTCATCATTTAAGTCTTGTATTTGGTCGACAAACCAATTCGGTTCTTGTAAACATGTCTTTCTTTCGACTTGTTGACGACTTTCACAATTCTTTCATGAGTCGAGAAATCCAAGATCGAGGTGGTTTCTTCACGATTTGGATGTTGATTTGGTTGATTTCTTTGATGGTGGTGGTGAGGAATGAGATGATGAATCGATGAGGAGGAGACATGAGGAGGCTCGGGGTCCTTAGGAGGTGCGGTATCCTCCTTGGAGCAGAGTTGGATCCTTGAGAAGAAAATCATCATAATTCTCTTCGTCATCTTGTCCAGTTAGCCTTTTCTTCCGTCGAGCCTTAGCTTCTTCATCGGCATCTTTATCTTTCTCGGTCTTATCCTTTTACGGTTCCTCAATGTTATGTTCGATAGTATCCTCCACAAGCGTTTGTTGTTGCACAAGAGTGGTGGCACGGATCCTTATCGGGTCGATTAACGCATCGGGATCGGTGAGGAGTGGCGACACCACTTGATCCTCGGGGCCACCCATTTGGTCTTTTGCAAATTCTTGACTTTTGAAGGTGTCTAACTAATTTAAACTTCTTCTGTAGGATTGATCCGGTAGCTCTTCTTCTTCTTGAGCTTTCATCATAGGGCACAAGTCGAGTCTTCCTTTTCCTTTATCGACTTGAGGACTTGGAGGTTTTGGTCTTGAAGGATTGTCATCCTTTGCGGTTTGAGTAGGTAATCTCTTCATACGTGTCGGTACCTTGAGCTTTCGTCCAAAAGCTTTCTTTGCGGTTCGGTGTGGGAATAGGTTCGACTTCCTTTACGGGAACAATCCTTTTACGAGGAGGATTCCTTTTGGGAAGCTTCCTATAACTTCGAAACTTCTTGCACTTCGGCACTTCCTCTTACGGTTCTCCGGTAGGAGTTCACGAAGGTTTTCATCAAGATGACCAACTTTGCCTTCTTTTCTTGCTACTAGATACCTTTTATGCGTTTCAAGCTTCTTGAGTTCTTTAGATAGAAGGTGATCGGGCGACCTGGCACCACCTTCTTAGTTGTCGATTCCTTGATTACGATAGAAAGGATAGGTTCGGACAACAAGTCGTGATTGTCGGGGTCATTGAGCCTCGTGGAATATCGAGGATTAAGTCCAAGTGCTCTGGATCAAAAGCTTTGTGTATCGACATAGGGAATCTTTGAGCTAAGCTTCTTGTGAAATAGCATCATGTCCTCCCATATCGATGCTTGATTTCGATGTCCTTCTTATTGATCAAAGACGGAAGATTTGCGGTTCCATGAGCTTTGGATGCTCATAACCACTATCACGACGACCGAAGCAGACTTGGTAATGATGATGTAGAGGTTCTCCACGGTTGAGGAATGTTCTTAAGCTCCACGTGAGAATGCTTAGTAACAATCCTGAAGCTTCATCATAGCCAATGTCAAGAAGAAATTGCGAGCTGTCTCTTGATGGGTGTAGCAAAGAAGTCGGTTGGCTCGATTTCGGGAATGAGAAGAACGACCGTAAGTCGGCATGAGTGATGGTGACTTGTTTGTGATTAAGTGTCATTTGTCACGCACTTTGACTGTGATCCTCTGCATAGAATTCGAATTGCTGAATGTAGATTTCGATGCGATGCGAGTGTGAGAGCATGTTACGGTAGGGATGATTCCTTAGAATATCCACGACAATGAGACAAGAAGATTACGAGCATGTGAGGGTTTCAAAGTCAACCCTAAGGTTGTTCTTTCCAATCTTTCTAGGATAGCCATTTGGGAAGATATCGGCAATAGTGAGAACCTCGGTGCATCCACATTCATTTGAGCGACCATGTCGTGATGCGAAATAACATTAGCCAAAGAACCAACATATCGAAAGACATAATGTTAGTCAACGAAGGTCTTATTGTCTAGTTATTGAATGTACGGTGATAATGATTATTCTGAGTCCTAAGTCACTTGTTTGTCCAATAGTCCAATGGCGTCGTGAAATGTTTAGTGAGTTAGTTAACTTTAAGTTTTAAAGTTTATGTTATCACTTATTGTTCACAACATATCAAGCGATTAAGTTTATTAGTGACATTATTGGATTCGTGACGTTATGATTAGTTTATTTACAAGTTTGTACACGTAACAATTCATAATGAAGGTCAATCAAGGCTTAGGCGTAGTTTTGGCAAAGTTAGCGTGCGATAATGACATCTGCGTGAGCGAAAGCTTATCGTGGGATCTAACTACGCGTAAGAAATGTTACAGCGTGGGAAGGGGACCTTATGCGTGGAGCTTCGGCGTGGCGTATAAAAACCTTACGCGTAAGGCTTACTCGTGAGTAGACCTTATGCGTGAGAGTCCTTGTTTACGCATATCCTTCACGGGATCGCGTGGTCCCATTGTAGAACCTTATGCGTAATAGTTATGCGTGGGATTTCTCTTCGCGCATAACTTGACTACGCGTAGGGTAATCCTTATCGTAGAGATTCAAATGACCTTGATTACGAATTTTAAGCGCGCAAAGCACGAAATAAATTCATCAAATCATCAATATTAACACAAAATTCATTTTAACAACAAATCATGGCATGAATCATTCGATAAGCAGTTATGAGTAGAAAGTCATACGCGTGGGTCAAAACCAAGGGTTATGAATTACGCGTATAATTTCTAGCCATGGGATTTGCACCAAACAATTTTTGGTAGTTCTAAGATGTTGTGAGAGTCTATAAACCACGTTATAACATCTAAATCGTGGAGAATCAAAAATGCCCAAACTTATGAACTTTAAACCCTAATTCCAAATTTTTAATCATTTAGAGTTTCTGGGTGGTTATAGAGCTTGGAAATCATCAATTCATCATCATATAAACATTACACAACAATCTTTTTGAACAAAACTCTTCACATTTGTAAACACCCAAATCGACTCATAAACCCTAATATTCAAAAACCATCAATTCGTGTTTCTGGGTGGATTTAGAGGGTAAAAATAGTATCCTTGTTGTTAAAAACACGTTTTGACACTTTCTTTTCAACCAAAAAACACACACACATTGATTGTGTGTTCATACGCTTATGCGTAGAACACATAATCACGCATAACTAACGTTTTAGCCGTAGGATTTGCTTGAAATTCAAAACCTTAGCTTGTATTATCGTTAAGATCATGAAAACACTTACAAAATGATGATCTAAAGTACGGTTTCTTGAGCGAATTCTAGGCGTAGGATGTTTTAGGTTAAGAGTAATAAATGTGAAGATAATGTTAGGTGGGAGGTGTTTTTATTTAAAATAACTTTAAGATTTTGACATTTTGGTCCCTCCACTTTTCCTTTTTCAAACAAAGCCATTTAACTTCCATTTTGGTTACCAAACAAAGATTTTAAGAAAGAAACTTGACGACACTCCCCTCGACTTAAGAAATAATGAAAGGTTATAAATTTTAGTCAGGGTGTCATTTAACGAAAAAGTTTACCACCATTGATAAAAGAAACAACGGGATATGATAACATGCAAGTACACGGATGTTTTGAAGCAGTTAAGTGATAATTTTCTCCCCTCAACACTTGATCGGAAAAATCTTGAATTTTGAAAGATTATAGTGTTGATGGAAAAATATACTTGCCATGTTGAAAGAAAATAGATTAGAAGAATATTTTTGTTGTTTTATCGGATTTTATATTTTTGTATTTTGTTTTGAAAAATTATTTACAAAAGATGTTTTGGTGTTTGACGGGTTTTAAGGCTGTTTTAAGAGGTCATCAATTCCTCTTGAGTCAAACACCTCATACCAATCCGGTGGACCAACTCATTAAACCTAGCGGGAGGCAAGGCTTTGGTGAGTAGATCGCCAATTGGTATTCAGTACCCAAAGTATAATTCAACGGTACCACATTCCACGTGGTCCTTGATGAAATGATAGCGAAGATCGATGTGCTTTGATTTGAGTCTTTGAGCGAGTTGCGAGATCGCAATGGCACTCCGATTGTCGCGATACATCGGGATTACATCAAATCGTAACCATAGTCTTTGAGTTGTGTTCTCATCCATATGACTTGAGCACAACACGCGGACATGGCTACATATTACCTTGGTTGATGACGATGTACAATCCTGCTTCTTTGATTGCCAAGACACGGTTTATCACCAAGAAATTGTAGAGCTCTGAAGTACTTTTCCTTGAGTCTAAGCATCCTGCGTGGTCGGCGTCTGAAAAAGCGATTAGTTCAAAACGAGAATCCTTGGATACGGATCCCAGTTAATGGTTCCCTTGATGTATCGGAGGATTCTTTTAGCCTCGAGAGGTGGGTTTCGGTTGGTCGCGACGATAGCGGGAGCATAGATAAGCGGCAAAGACAATATCAGTCGCTGGTGTTAGATACATGAGAGACCCAATAATACTTGGTGTTTGGTAGGGTCAACTAATTTCCCATGTAAATCGGCGTCTAGCTTCTTGGTATGAGTCATTGGTGTGGCATAAGTATCACGGTTTTCATTCCAAATTTGTTTAACAATTCAAGGGCATATTTGGGTGACTCAAGAAAATACCACGGGGTGATTGATGAACTTGTAATCCTAGAAAGAGCGTAAGTTCACCCATCATGGACATTTCAAAATTTTTCTTCATTAGTTTTGCAAAAGCGATTGAAAACTTTTATGTGTAGACCCAAAATGATGTCATCCACGTAAATTTGAACAATTAAGATATGTGCCCGTGATATTGTATAAAAGAGTTGGGTCAACCGAACCTTTGGTGAAATTATTAGCAATGAGGAAAGATGATAGCTTATCGTACCATGCAGGGGCTTGTTTGAGACCATAAAGAGCTTTGTTCGGTTTGTAGACATGGTTCGGGCACTCGGGATCAACGAATCCTTGGGTTGGTGACATAAACCGTTTCTTTCGGTTGTCCGTTGAAAGCGCGTTTTGACATCCATTTGAAAGACCGTCATATTCATATGAGCATGACGCGAAAATATCGAACGACCTCAAGGCGAGCAACGGAGCAAAAGATTCTTCAAAGTCTATTCCTTCTTCACGGCGATAACCCTTAGCAACTAGGCGTGACTTGTTTGGATGGCGTTCCCTTGACATCAATTTGTTTTCCAAATCCATTTGAGACCAATGGCGTAGACCCTGTTGGTCTTTCAACGATTCCATACTTCAAGGCGTTTGAATTGGTTGAGTTCTTCTTGCATGGATTCAATCCGGTTGTCTTTTGTCATTGCGTCTTTAATGTTTTAGGCTCAGTTAGCGGGCGGTGAGTGCATAAATGCAATGTTCACCATCGTGTGAAGGCGTTGTCTCGTAACGGTTGGTTGATTCGGGTTGCCAATAATATTAGCGGAGGATGGTCTTTTGTCCATCGATGTGTAGAGGTTGATGTTGGTATACATTGTGCGGTTACGAGGATTCAAATGGTTTGTTGAAGATTCCGCGACATCAGTGCGGCGATCTCATTAGCAAGCGGGTTGAAGAACGCATTTGGATCAAAATCTGCGGTGGGGTACTTCATTGAGAATATCATCGGCGGTTCATCATTGTTGGAGCGGTTTGTTCAAGCTGTTGTGTTGGAGTCAAGCGGTGTAGGTGCATCTTCAACGATGGTTGTTGTAGCAGTGTATCGGTATAGGAATATTATCGGGTTGTGCGGTGAGCAGTGGATACACACAGAGCACGTTCATCAATATCGTCCTTTGAGCAGAGGAGCAAATAACCTTTCCATTTGTTGTGAGTTAGTGGGGGCTTTGTTCGGTGATGATGGGGTTGAGGAAGTTTAAGCGGTTGTGACGGGTTCTAAGTTGTTATACTCGAAGCCATTTCCGTGAGTTCATCAAAATGAGCATGAATCGTTTCCATCACTGTTTTGTCTGACGATTCGGATCCGGTAACCTTTAGAATTCTCACAATATCAATAAAGACTCAATGTCGACTTTGGCTTTGAGCTTTCCAAAATCATCACGATCATTATTCGGATAGCAAAGGGATCCAAATACATGAAAGTGTTTGAGATTCGGTTTATGGTTGTGGACAAGCTCGAAAGGTGTTTTGTTGTGGCGTTTGTGATCATAGAGCGGTTTTGAGTATAGCATGCGATGAATCGACACGCCCATAAGTGTCTGGAAGTTTAGCATTGATTAACATTGTTCTTGCGACTTCCACTAACGTTCGGTTTAGTCTTTCAACAACTCCGTTTTGTTCGGTGTCGTGCAATAGATGTTTGATCTTTGAATTCCCACTTTCTCATAGAATTCACGAAGGGTTTGGTTAACAAATTCGGTTCCTTTATGCATTACGATTAGCTGGCGGTGTTGCGGGCTGAACACATATTTTCGTGAGAAGGTGATGATCATTTGTGGAGCTTGGTCTTTGCTTGAAGAAAGTAGACCCAAGTCCATCGTGAGTAGTCATCAACAATTACTAAGATGTAGCGTTTGCCATTGATCGTTTGCAGCGCGGGGCCACACAAATCCATGTGAAGAAGATGAAGCACATCTTTGAGGCGTGTTCCACCTTTGAAGGAAAATGAGCACGAGTGCTTTTCCCTTGTTCACGGTGAGCAAAGGTGATCTTTTGAATCTAGGAATCGTGGGAGACCTTCAACTAGTTTGTGTCGAGCAAGGTTGGTGATGGTTTGAAAGTTTAGATGTGAGAGCAGCGGTGCCATAGCGAGGATTTTGTTGATGTTGCCTTTGAAAGTAGCGGATGGGAGATGAAGCAACCATGTCTTGCATAGAGATAGTGTAGAGACTAGAATTACGCGAGCGGACATAAGGTCATTTCCTTGTAGATCACGAATGAAACAAGTTTTCTCCGGAAAGCAACCTCCAAATCTCCATCACAAAGCCGACCTCTTGAAAGCAGTTATGACCGGGCCTTCCACATAGTAAACCTGCGATTTCGATGTTCCCATTGACATAATCTCCGTAGCCCATGATAGGCTGCAGTGATCATTCCGAACACAGCGGTGCCAATGAACTTTGCAATAAAGTTTGATAACAGTTTAAGGTTGCTGTCATGTGTCGGGAACATCCGCTATCAACAATCGAGAGAATGATCATATCACACTGCATTACACAGGCGACACGGATGGAATAGAAGTAGATGTGGAACCCGAAATGTTAGAGGTTCGAAGCGATATATGAGACATGCACACATTAATGATTTTAGGCATCCATTTAAATCCTAGTGTGTTATATATCCATTTACGCCATCTATAACTACTCTTTGCTTTAGTCTTAGTGAATGCACTAGGTGGTACTACATTCTTAGGAGGTGGCTGGAGCTACGGTGACAACAATGTTTGCCTTAGAATCTAAAGAAGGCGGTCTACCAAGCACGGACTTAGAATGATTAGTGGGCCTAGAGGTATTCCGATTCTTAGGATTCCGTAAGCGAGAGATTATAGCTTTAGCAACACATTTGTCATGACAATCGAATTCATACTTTTCGACAAATAACACAAGGTGCATCGGTGAATATCAAAAGTGCTTAAAGGTTTAGCATTCGTTACATCACTATTTCTATTACATTTGCGGACGCAACATCTATAGTGGAAGCAACGTGAGTCTTATTCATAGTCCTAGGGTGTTCTTCTACTTTAGCATTCCTTATTGATCTTTTCTTGGGTCGCAACTTCCTATTCTTGATTGAGTGCTCTAGGGCGTGAAGTGCGGACGTTTGGAAAAACATAACTATTCTGTTTCGATGAGAATGAAGCACGTTAGCAACTTGTGATTTGGCGGTAGGGATTCTAGGTTCTCGATTACTAAGTGTTCTTGGTGCTAATCTCTTAATGATGGTTGGCGGAAGTTGTTCATACTTTCTAACATTTCTCTTAACTTAGAGATAGTGTGAATCAAATCTTGATTTTCGAGCGAATATTACCGGCAAAATTCATGACTTCTCTAGTGTGAGCAAGATAGTGATCAAGTTCGTTTGATGCTTCATGTCGAGTCTTATTGAGTAAATCAAATATGACACCATATTCTGTTTAACTTTTACAAGTTCTTGTTCATATTTTGAGATTTGACTTTTCAAAGACACGTTTTGATCATCCAGTTGCTCAATTTTAGGATCGAAAGATTTTGCACTCAAGCGGCGATTTTCTTTTGAAAACTAAGTTGATGATTGTGAATATCTTTTCACACCAATGAAGACGACGTTTTGCATTGTAAAGTTCGTTAAGTAATTGTTTATTTTCGACTTTTAAAGACTCGATCTGAAGCACATTATCGGTATTCTCAGCGTTACCACGAGTCAACATTATCGGCGAGAGATATAATCGGATGCATGTGGCAAAGAATAGAATAACACAACATTATGGATATCGGCCAGATAACATCTTCCAAGAGTCGATCAACATCTTTTCTCAACATTTTCTTTTCGTTTAGTATTAGAAATAGATGTTTGGTTTTCTCAACGACCTTCATTACTCAAGTTCCTTATGAAAATCCTTTTCCCAAGCTAATGCACAACTTTTCAAATTTTTAACGTTAGGTAAAGATTTTTACGAAAAATGTCTCTTTGTTCTCGCGCGGGCGATTGAAAATGATCAATTTTGATTTGAGCGATATTCTATCTCATGTTGTAAAATTTTGAGGTCGACCATGAAAATGTCAAAATATCTAAGAATTTTTCGATTTTCGGGTTTTGAGTTTACTTCAGATGGAAGGTAAAGGACCATAAGTTTGTGCATAATCGGTTGGGGATTAACATTAGAAGACTCGGTGTTTTGATGATAACCCTTGGTGTGTTAGAAGAATCCGTTGGTGTGTGAAAGTGACGGTTTTGAATAATTAAAGGTTTGTTGTAAACAACAGTTTTTAATTTTGATCGACTCTCGTCTTACGCATCTAATTCCTCTTGACGATGATATTCAACAACACTCATAACAATATCATTAATTTTATATTACGCTGGAAACTTGAGTTTGGTTTGAATGTTTTTAGTGAAAGCTTTGGTTTATGTCGACTAGATTTGGTCCATATCCTTTTGGATTGGGTTTTAACGTAAACTTTTCAATAGTCATTCTTGATTCACCATGTTTGTAAACAACAGTTTTAAACTCTTTGATTTTGTTTTGCAAGCCGATAATTTCTTCAAGAAGGTCATCTACCCGATTCGTTGAATGCTTTTTGTATGGGAGCTGTTTTGACAAGTTAACAACTCGACCTTAGCTTTTGATTTTCCAAGGTGAGGCGTTAATTTGCTTTTTATGTTCATGTTTGATTGTTCTATTTGAGACAACAAAGCATTCTTGAGCGGCTAGATCACGCATCTGTCTCTCTAAATATTTTTCGTTTTGATGAGATTTAGCAAAGCGGCTTCAAAACCTTTTCACGGTTTTCTTGAGTTTTGAAAAAGTTGAGTTGCATTTGTAAGCATTCAAAATCCTTGGTTAACAGTGCATTTTGCTTTTAAGTCCTTATTTAATGCATAACATTCCTCCATTTTGATTTGATGGTCTTGAATTAAGCGAGCAAAATCGGATGAGGCAACAGTTCGACTTGTTCAGCGTGAGTCACAACATGATCATTATTTAGATCCTCAAGTACAACCACGGAGTCAATTTGATTATCAAAGGAAACCATAAGGTCATCTTGATCGTCAAATGTAACTACTGAGGTTAACTTGAAAATCGTCGAAATGAGATGTAGATGACTCATTTTGAGCGATCGATCCGTCTTGGATTCGGATATTGGCGGAGATATTAGTTCGAGATATGATGATGGTTTGTTCGGTGCACGAGACAAGCCATCGATGTCATCTATGGGCTGTTTCACTCATGTGTAACTCATGCATATTAGCCATCAACATAACAATTGCATTGGCACCAAGTCCTCCATATCATCATCAGTGCGCATCGCCATAAAGCTCTGTTCTTTGTTTGTGAGAGATCCACCGACTTCATCCTTAAGAGCCAAAGAAGAGCCTCTTTGAAATAAGCACGCCCTAGTCCTTGGCTTTGGGCATGCATTAGCCAGTGTCCTTCTCATTGCGGTTGTAGCATCGAAGACCATTCAACCCATTACGAGCATTTCCTGTTCCACCACTTGAGCTCTGTTGTTATTCCTACCCATAGCATTAAACCCTTGACCACCTCCCATTTGTGACCATAACCACGATTACGAACTTCAACTCGTCCATTGTTCTGCATGACTGATTTCGTGTATTGGATGAGGAGCGAATCGATTGTTGGATTTGTTGGTATAACGGCTAAAAGCATTAGCAATCATAACAAATCCTGTTGCAATGCTTGAGCGGATCGGATTCCTCATTAGTTTGACTATGAAGTGCTTGATCATTGTTGTTGTTGTAAGGAACCAATTGATTTTGTTGAGGTTCTTGTGATTGATCGTTTGGTGTGGTTGAGGCGGTTGGTTGAGTTGCTTGTTGAGGAGGATAACTTTGTTGAGCATATAAGGCAAGTTGTTGATTTTCCGGATGTGTGGGTGGAGCAATTTGAGCACGGAGAATCCTTTCGATCAACTTCCTTTTCATGAGGCTTCAAGTAATCGTACAACAATCCATATGTAGAATGATGCATATTCTTAAGCAGCGGAGAAAAATGACATACTTCTCCCATTCGGGACCAAGACTACTCGGGAACTTAGTATTCACTTTGCAATTCTTGGCATGATGATGTTGTGTTTATCCAAATCATTGATGATGTCGAAAATCGATGATGATAGGACTCTAGTGTCTCTCGGGTTCAATCATGAAGTGTTCATAAGCCAAGTAAATTTTGGATTCCAAATCCTCGATTGAGTCCGATCCTTCCATAAGAAGATGAATATGATCCCACATTTTACATGCGGTCTTTTGAGCATCAACACTTGAAGAATTGGGTTTGGTAATCCTAAGAGGATATATTCCATTGCAAGTTCATCGACTTCATAGTGTAGAAGTTCTTGAGGATTCAAGTGCATGCTTGATAGCAATGTTCGTTTGTTCATCTCTTGGTGGAATGGCATTTGGATCTCCGGTACAATGACGGTAGGCATCTCAAATGGACCTTCAAGATAACCTTCTTTAAGAACTTTCCATGTGGCTTCTTGGATCACAAAACCTAAAGAACCTTATCACCCATTGATCGTAGTTTCTGGAGTGAGCATTGGAGGTCTATCAAGTGATCGACCTCATGAATTGATTGTTGGTGCTTAAAGCTTCACACATCTTTGCAAACCAAGTGGGTTCCTTCATAGTGTTCCTTGATGGATGTTGATTGAAATCATTTGTGTAGGGTTGAACTTGAAGACTTGGCGGTGTTTGAACCATTTGTGGTGGGGGAATTGCACCAAGTTGTGGAGTATGTTGTTGATTAAATTGTTGTTGATAAATTGCTTGTTGTTGATTCCATTGTTGATGTTGTGGACTTAGTTGTTGTTGTCGTTGAGGATAAGTGTAAGGAAATAGTTAGAGTATGGTGGTTGAGACATGTTGAAAACTTGTGTTGGTAAAATGGATCTTTGTAGTCGAATGAACCTTTGATGAAGAAGTATCCTTAGGCGTAGAAATCACAATAGCCAAGTAGCACTTATGCGTAAAAACACCAAAGTTACGGCGTAACAATAAGAAGTTCTGCGTAGATTTAGCTTCTGCGTAAGTATGGAAAAGGCGCTAAAGTTATCGTAGACAAAAGTTAGGCGTGAAAGTTAGGCGTGGGATTATCTTATCGTAAGACTAGGCTTAGGCGTAAGAAAATCTTATCGTGGGATTTCTGGCGTAAGCTTATCTTATCGTAATTTTAGGGTTTTATCCCAAGTGATCTTTTACACTTCACGGTGCAAAAGATATCCAAAGTCGACGTATTTTCGGGCTTATCCAAGCAAGAAAACACGGAGTAAACCACGAAAATGAAGATCAAACCAAGGAAAATACTTACAGCGTAGTTTTAGGGTTTTGCTACGGTAGGGATTACTCGTAATTTTGATTTTGCCCAAAGATGTTTCTAAACCGGTTTTGTGTGATGAAATAGCTTCAATAACACCAAATAACACAAAAGTGTGAAACTTGATGAACCAAAGCCTCTAAAAGCGATTCTGCGTAGAACTATACCCGAATAAAAACTAGCTCAAAACAATGATCCACACATAAAGTTCCAAACTTTTGCCAAAAACAAGTATTTTAACACCTTAAAACGTTGAAAGTACAAGAATCTTGGATTAAAAGTGTAAAAACAAGTTTTAAGCGAACCAAAGTATCAAGCGTTGTTCTCTGCGTGGGACCATAACCACCACTTCAAAAAAAAACGATTCACCCAACTAGTTTGGCGATTGATACCACTTGTTAGGTCACTAGTTTTACAAACACAAGTAATATAGAAAGAGATAAGGCGATTGAACAAGTAAAACACACACACACACACGATAATAAAGGCGGTTATGCGTAGGATGTGTAATGAGAGAAAAACTTGAACAACCAACCTTCAAATGAAGGTTTACATAAGGTATTTATAGGAGGAAAGCTAGGGCAACACTCCTAGTTTCCATCCTTTCCTTAATGGACTAAGGCCTAAGCTCATGGGCCTTCTACATAAGCCTAAGGCTAATTACAAACATAAAGGCCATAATAAAGCTAACTATTACATATTAATTACTAACACTTGATTATGGTTTAGGAGTGATTCCAACAATGTTTAGGTGTGTAACTAAACATCATACCAAGACTTATGCTTCATCATCACCATAGTTGTCCATCTGATATATAACTCTATAACCATTAGGGCTGTTTCATTCTCTTCTTCAACTTCCATTCCATGATCCAACATCCTTCTCATAAGATCACTAGTCAAAGGATATCTTCTTTTAGCTAACATATGGATCATAGTTCCATCTTCTAATTCCAAAGCATGCACTCCTGATTCTTCAAAGAATCTCCAGCTTGTAATTTCCCAATTTTCTTGATTTAGCCAGATTTCTTTAGTGCTTGTTTCCTAAGTTTCCTAGATAGTTTTCAGATCTCCTAGCAATACTAAGCCAACTCCAGTTGATGGAATATGTTCAAAGTATTCTAGCACTAATTGATATAATTGAAACAGATCTGCTCTATCTATTATGTGCAGTATATCCCATAGCAAATTGAATACTCTAAAGCTTTCATCCTCCCTATGGAACATCAGATAGTTTCCATCTTTTGACTCTACAACTTCAAATGTAGTTATCTTGGACTTCTTTACTGCAGCATCTTTGGATTTAGGATTCTCAAAGTCGACAACTCTTATGTAATTTCTCAGGTCATCAACTGTATCTGATCTTAACTCAATCTTCTTTGATGACTATTCAGCTTCAGTTGTTCTTTTTCTTTTTAAGCTTCTTTTAGTATCATCCTCCTTTTGCTTATCATCATCTTTAAAAGAAATAATACTCTCAACTTGCTTCGATAGGCTTCTCGACACATTATATAAATCTTTCATCTCTAAATAGTTAAACACGTAATCCAAGATACCCTTGACCTTTTGTAAGATATTGGTTTCACATACACATCAAACCAAACACAAAGTAGGCGTATAAGATGATTCTAGAGAGAAAGTTAGAGGTTTAGGGAACTTTAGTGAGAGAAAGAAAAATCTTATTATGAGCTCCAACTCTCTACCTTGGAAGGTAGAGTATTTATAGTCTTACAATAAAATGGCACACAACGGGTCATGGATCGGGCATACGATGGGTAAAGACCGTCCTTCCTCCATGGTGTTACACTAAACTAAATACTACTTATCTTAAAAGAACTACAACTACGAGCTTTCTAATGATTACATATACTTGAGGTGACCGACTCTTTAATACATTGTAATTTCTAATTCCTAACAATCTCCCCTAAGGAGGTCACCTCAAACATATACTAAAATTACATTGAATACAACCGGATATTACATTAAAAATTGTTCTTGCATTCTTGATGTAGTACTTTGCTCAAGCTCGTAGTCATTGATTCTTCTCATTGCATGTTTGGTTA
Organism: Chrysanthemum lavandulifolium; assembly: GCA_022545495.1. Taxonomy (NCBI): domain Eukaryota; kingdom Viridiplantae; phylum Streptophyta; class Magnoliopsida; order Asterales; family Asteraceae; genus Chrysanthemum; species Chrysanthemum lavandulifolium. Next base: position 259,127 of record JAHFWF010000156.1, on the reverse strand, counting down.
ATCCAAGTGGAGGTCTTTAAGCGATCCACGTGACAATAATTTTGAGCCATCTTTTGAGATCATCGGCTAACACAAATCTACGAGACATCCATTGTGGTGTTGGTATTATGTGATGTTGTGACTTTCGGACCGACATGCTCACATTCGGATCATGAAATCTTCTCATCGAGTAGCGAAAGCTTTCGTTGATTCATGATATTGGCGACAACGTAGTAGAAGCGTAGGGTGAAAATATCGAGTCATTGATGCACTTATCATGATTTCTTGAGAAATGAATGTATTGTGTGAGCATGCGGCTATGGATTGATCGCTTCATTACGATCATTTATAAACGTCGGGTGTACACGCATACAACGATTAGCAATAAAGCGCACGAAAGTGTCTTTGATCACTTCGTTGAATTGAGGTACACGCCCGCGGTTCCCGTCGATCGAGACAACTCTGCTCGTGATCGGTATAATTCAAGAATTTCCTTGACGAGGGTTTCGCGTTGCTCTAGTCGTTCTCAAACCGAACGCCTCAAAGAAGACAACACGGAGTGAGTGAACCAATGAATAGAAATTCACCGATTGATGAAAAGAGATTTGAAAAACAATCGTGTATTGCTCAATAGAAATTGTTTTTCAATACAACGAAGGTTTTAATGAAAATCAATTATCAATTATAAAACACCTTTTGATTTGAAATAATCGAACACGGTCGATGTGCTAAAGAAAAGAGTTTTTAAGCACAACGACCGGTTTTTCAAAGGTATCCGTCAATCCATAACTCGAACGAGATTGATTCAAAAGATTGAATCGCCCATTGTTTCATTCGGTTGTCACATGGTTGATCTATTTGGTAGATCTCACATGCCACCCACCGGAGTTTGTTTGATGTTGGCTCGAGAGGCTTTCCATCTTCATTGTGAATATGTTTTCATATCACTCGGATGTTCGCAATACCACAAGGATAATGCGTGGGACTCAAGATATAATCTCTCTTTCCACATTGTGTGAAAGAGAGTCTTCATTGAAAGTGTCCTAATGAGATTTATAGATGATCTCGTGGCTCTAGACTTAATTTGTGCATATTTGGTTTGTATCGGAGACTAGGGAGAGGGTCTCCTTCTTCAATATCAACAATCTCTAAGAGAAGGTCGATAGATAATGTAGGTTCCCGTGAGAATGAAACAAGCCCTTTTAAGAGGAACTTGAGTGGTTTGGGAAGTTGTAGTGCGAGGCGTCCGGGGTCCATGACGTCTTGTCTTCAATACCGATGTTACCATCGGTAGCATATGAATTGTACCGGTTTACGCCTATGGTTGAATAAATGGAGGATATTTCTTTTCACCCTTTCTCATTCAATTCTTTTCATTCTTCACCCCTTCGATTGCTTACCGAGACTTCATAGCTAGAACCTTGTTGGGTTTATTCCATTACTAGCTCTGTCTCGATCCGCACTCTTCCCATATCTCATTTTCTCCTTTTATCATCATACCTAACGACTTCTACACTAACTAGTGGATTGTCCTCGGTAGATCCCTCCGGTTCGGCGGATCATGGGAACAAATACCTAACCTTATCATCCTTATATCACCATACATAAAGTAAAGTTGGTCGGTCTATTTGGTATTGTTCATCCGCCTTTGGAACCAATTGAAAACCATTTGAAAATCAATCCGGATACTTATGATATATTATCAAAGCATTTTGTACTGAATTTTTTGATATTTTTAGAAAAGAGCTCCCCTCAACATGTACATCAAGTGTTTGAAATCGTTTTGCACATGGAGGCAAGAGAAAGAGTTAACTTCTTTGAATTCCATTTTCTAAAGATATCAACATCACTTCCTAATCAAATCAAGTAGATAAAGCATTTTGGGGAAGGATGAGGTTTTCAAAGTTTTGCTCCCCTCAATATGTGCCTCGAGGTTTGAAAAGAGTTTTGCACATACTAGAGGGAACCTGCACATGGAGATAAAATCATTGTGGTTTAAGATAGATGCTCCCCCTCAACATGTGCATGGAAAATTTGAAATCGTTTGGCACATGTGGGAAGGAGAGCTTGTACATCCTTATAAAACCATTTACCGAATTATCAGTTTAAATCCAATTTAAATCACAAATTCTCCCCCGATCACAATTATCAAATCCTTTGAGATTTGTGGTCTCTTGTAGATTTAAATTGATTTTGAAAGCTTTTAAGGAGAATTTGTGACTTGATTATGAAAGCGTTTTAACTGATAAGGATCGGATTTTAAAACTTTAAACTCCATTGATTAAACATGCATGAATATCTTTTGAAAACAATTGAATGACAAATAACTTTTTAATTTAATTGAAATCATTCTCCCCCTCAATCAATGACATAGGTTGTTGATTGAGAGATAGATATTTTGACAAATAAGTCCAGATGATTATCAAAAATAGAGTCCGAGTTATTTTTCAAAGCGCTTAGTTTTCAACGAGATGAATGTTAATAGAATTAGAGCATGGAATTTTGAAAACATGAAAAAGTATGGCTCGTTCTTTCTTTGAAAGGCGGGTTCTTGCTGAATCGACAATAAACCATTTTTCTCTTTCTCTCAAAAATATTTTTTTGATTTTTAATTATTTTTTTTTTTTTTTTTTTTTTTAATAAAATTCGAACAATATCTAAAGTCCCGTGTCATTCTTTGAATGACAAAGACAAAACCGTAGATATTATTGAATCGAGAAAGACATGACAAAAATGACAATATTTTTGAAGATTTTTCTAATTTTTCAAATTTTTATGGATTTTGAAAGTTTTATATTTTTCTATTTGATTTTTGAAGGTTTTATAATTTTGTATTTTTTTTGAATAGATATATACAAGAGATAGATGAAGAAAACCTTTTACTCCTCTTCTTCCTCTTGAAGGCGTTTGAGTGTTTCGGTTGAAGGCTTTTAAGGCCAAGTCGTGGAAGAAATAAACTCAAAACGTTCTCTTGGAAGAGCTTTGGTGAAGATGTCGCTAGCGGTATTCGGTCCTCACAAAGTAAAGTTACACCACACCATTTTCAACTTGCTCCCGATGAAATGATGTCGAACGTCGATGTGCTTTGCTCTTGAGTGTTGTACGTTGTTGCATGAGAGCAATAGCACTTTTATTATCATAGTACGAGAGGGATTTTGTTAAATTCAAAGCCATAGTCGATAATGGGATCTCATCCATAGGATTTGAGCACAACAAGATGACATGGCTATGTATTCAACCTCTGTAGAGGAAATAGAAGTACTCATTTGCTTCTTTGAAGACCACTCACAAGCTTATCACCCAAAACCGAGCACCTTCGACGTGCTTGACGAGTATCTTGACATCCTGCATGATCGGCATCTGCATAGGTCATTAGTGACATACCGGTGTCCTTTGGGTACCAAAGTCCCATATTGATGGTTCCTTGGAGATACCGAAGACCCGTTTAACCGCTTCAAGGTGCTTTTTAGTAGGCTTAGCACGGTATCTAGCACACATGCAAACAATGAACAAGATGTCTAGTCTACTAGGCGTGAGGTACATCGTGGATCCAATCATACTACGATATTTCGTTTGGTCTACCATGATCCTTGAGTGGTCCTCATCTAGTTTAGTTCGTTCAATCATGGGAGTGTCAACAGGTCACTAGAATCGAATCCAAATTTCTTTAAGATCTCATTTGCATATTTAGATTGATTTATGAAAATGCCTCCGGACTTTGTGAAATTTGTAATCCCAAGAAAATGACATTTGTCCCATCATCGACATTTGAAATTTTGAACCCATTTCATTTGAAAACGGTCACACTCATTGGGGTCGATTGAGGCAAAGATGATATCATCAACATAAATTTGAGCGTGAATTAAATGTTTGCACGACTTTCGGTGAACAATGAAGGATCAACTGCTCCTTTCTTTGAAACCGGTAGATAAAAGAAACTTTGATAGCGTATCATACCATACCCTTGGAGCTTGCTTCAAACCGTAAAGAGCCTTCTTCAAACGATAAGCGTGAGTAGGATGCTCTTGATTCACAAATCCTTCCGGTTGGTGGCGTAAGCGACTTCTTTAAGATCTCCGTTCAAAAATCTTTGTCTTAACATCCATCGATAGACTACCATGTTCTTACTAGCGGATTAGCCAAGAAGATTCGATTGCCTCGATACGAGCAACAGGAGCAAAAGATTCTTCAAAGTCAATACCCTCCTCTTGACGGTATCCTTTAGCAACCAATCGAGCCTTGTTCTTTAAGACATCACCATGCTCATCAATTTTCACTTTGAAGATCCATTTTAGAGCAATGATCATAGCACAATCTGGAGCAGTACTAATTCCATACATCAAGTCGATCAAACTCATGAATTTCTTCTTGCATGGCATTGAACCATTTGTCTTCATTCATGGCGTTTAACATCTTTGGTTCGATCTTAGAGAGTACGGAGTTGAAGAAGCACCATAAGGCATCGGTTGCAAGTTGTTTCGTGTTGATACAGGGGCGAGAGGGATTTCCAATGATGTTGTCTAATGGATGATCGTGAGTCCATTTTCTAAGGTGTTCATGTGGCGGTTGTTGAGGGATCGAGGAAGCGAGTCGATGTCTCCTGAAGAAGATGGTTCTGATGATGATTCAGGAGCAAATATGTTTTCAAATGGATCATCTTTAGGAGTAGCAAAGGGATTAACTTCATCATTGATGCTAGAAACTGTTCCATGATGTACATTTGAAGATAGATGATTTGTTGATGAGACTGAGTGATCAGCAGCAGGCGCTTCTTGACTTAATGATATTGAGACTGAAGGATTGACTTCATTCACATGAATATGAGCAGCCTCTGTTGTAGGAATCGACACCTTATTAGCACTTGGCTCATAGAGTTCATCAAACATCGGATCAAACAATTTCTTCAAATCATCTTCAGTAGGAGGTACATATGGAATAGCAGAAGAGAAATTTGGTACAAGGGATGAACCAATCGGACTGTTTTGAAGTGCGGGTCTAGAACTAGGTTGTCCAGGAGCCATTTGACCGGTCAGCTCATCAAACGTAACGTGAATTGTTTCCATGATATCTCGGGTTCTCTTGTTGTATATTCGGTATCCTTTTCTGTTTGGTGCATAACCTACAAATACTCCAATGTCTGCTTTAGCTTTAAGTTTGCCTAAATCTTGGCCCTCATTAGTTGGATAACACAATGCACCGAACACACGAAGGAATGAAAGATTAGGTTTTCTGTTGTGGACAAGTTCATATGGAGTTTTTCCATGAGAAGTGTGAATCGGGGATCGATTTTGGGTGTAGCATGCGGTGGCGATGGCTTCACCCCGTAGAAACATTGGAACTTTCGAGTAAATCGGCATTATCCTTGCGGCTTCCACAAGAGTTCGATTTAGTCTTTCAACTTCACCGCTTACATTGAGGAGTTCGAGAACACTTCTTTGATGACCGATTCCAATACTTTCATAAAACTCACTAAGTTGTTTGTTAACAAACTTAGTTCCATTGTCTGTTCGGATGATTCGACCGTTTTGTTAAGATGAACTCGCAATTGTTTGATGAGTTTGATGATGATATCCGGAGTTTCATCCTTTGTCTTTAAGAACTTTACCGGTGAATCTAGAAATCATCAACCACAACTAACACATATTTCTTCCCAAAGATATTCTCAGACTCTCATGGGTCCACATAAGTCCATGTGAATTGTATGAAGAACTTCGTGACGAGTTAGTAGGTTTGGGTTTATGGGCATACTTCTTGCTTTTTCCCAATTGGCATCTTGAACAAAGATGATCCTTTTCATACTTAAGTCTAGGTAAACCAACAACTAAGTCCTTTCGGAGAGATCATTGATGGTGCCAAGTTCAAGTGATTGAGACGACGATGCCATAACCATGACTTTGTTTTAGAAGCCTTTGACAACAAGCAAATTGGAGAATACTTCATCATATCTTCGATAGAGATGGTGTATAGATTTGAACCATGTGAACCTCTTAAAAGTTCCTTACCATCAAGTTCTCTAACAAAACAAGTATGTTTTCACGAGGCTACTTCTAGATCGAATGCGAATTGACCAACGAGAACAGTTATGACCTAAACCTTCTACATAATATACCACGGAGATAACACTTTTACCAACAACATAATCTCCATAACCCATAATAGCACCGAAATGATCATTCCCGAATCTAATCGTCGATGAATTTGCTCACGGTTCATGAGCATGACCGTCGCCATCATATGCTTGGAACGACTGAGTCCGTACCACGAGCGATTTGAACGATCTGCGGTTGAAAATGACAAGAATGGATAATCGGATAATTGGGATCCCCATGCAAGAATGGGTTCCATTTGGTTAGTAACAATGGTTGGAACACCCACATCGAAATAGAAGCATTCATATCGAAATTAAGGCAATGGAATCATTATGAATAGATGCGACTAGTGTTTGTATTTGCCCTATTCAAAGTGTGCTCACTTCTTAAGGGAATAGTTCTACCAAGAGGCATCCATTTTCTAGTGGGCGTTGCACGATTAACCTTATGGCCCACGTATCCATTGATAACCTATCTTACTAAATGTTCTTCCGTGAGTTTCCACTTGTTTTCTAACTCTCTTCGCCTTTTCCTTTTAGCCTTTTAACATGATTTTTTCATTAGTAATATTAATCGAGGGTATGACAAAGATTAGACAAAACATTCACACCACATTCATGATTAGAAAGTAATTCAAGCGAGACATCATTACAAGGTATGCAAATAGTATCGAATCGAATTAATTACAAGACGCCTATGGCTAATACTAGAATCAACACGATTCGTTTTATTCGACTCAAGCTTAAAGTTACTAGATTGGTCTTCTACTCTCTTCCAATGCACATTCTTAGCTTGCGAGGTCCTGTCATTCCTTGTATTGTCTTGAGACTTTGAGATGCTCGCTCTAATGTCACTGATTACTCCTGTAGAGGGAATGGGAACATTAGTTGGTTTTGCTACTCTTTGCTTCTCCTGTTTAGATGTTCTGGGATCTGAACTACATGCAGGCACACTAAGGTTCACTTTCTTAACACTAGAAGTGCTGGGATTTGTACTCCTAGAAGGCACACAAGAGTTCGCTTTCTTAGCTTTAACAGATCTGGAATGTGAACTACTTGAGGGTATACTACAGTTCACATTCAAAACATCGGGCATCGAATGGATATTATACTTGGCACAAGGCATAGAACACGGAATCAAAGGATTAACTCTCTCACCTAAGGACTTAGGGCATATTGTGATTAAGCATTCTAGAATTTCTTGAGATCGTTTGGCATATAAGCATGCATGCCCAATTGCATTGTCAAGTGGTTTCTCTAACTTATCCTCTTCAACAATCTCACGGAGACATTCTAGACAATCCTTAAGGGATGAGAAATATGTTTGAATAGCAAGTTTGTTATTCCTGAGATGAGGGGGGACATATTTCACAGACAAAGCATATTTATTACAAGAGTGAACCTTTGATACACCATTCTCCCCATTGGTCATTGGCATTTTCCCTTTTACCGGCTCTTCAGATTCTCAATTTACTTTTGCAATGAAGTTATTTGTTCGTTGTTTTGTTACTGAGTGACCTTTATTGATTCAAATAACTCATTGAAATGACGTTAACATTTTCATTTTCTTCTAGAAAACTTTCGTTTCCTTTGTAATGCATTTACTAAGTTTTGAAGATGAAACGTTTGAGAATTCGAGAATCTAAAGGAGGAGGCATTTGGGAGCCATCACATTGTTCTTTTCACCCTTTAATTGAGAGATTTGGGCTTTCAATTTTCGATCGTGTTACAATGAGCATGAATCATTCATCACGTTTGTTTATTTGAAAACGCATCAAACTCGAGCATCCGAGGATGTCTTGATATTTGAAGTTTTACATTTTCTTTAAGATGTTGATATTTTAGTTGTAAATTAAAATGCTCAACCTCTAATTTAGAAAAATGTTTAACCAAATTGTCGTGATCATCCGGTTCAATTTTCTCATTTAGTTTAGAATTAGTCTTTTCAAGCTCAATGACACGATCATGGGAGACTTTCGAGCAACAGATAATTCATGAAATTGAGAAGCATTAATAGAACAATTTGTAGCGTTGAAAACACATCTTGAGCAACACATTCAAGAATAAGAGTCTCATTTAATGTATGCAAGTTCTTCCTCTCAATCTCATTATATTTTAGTGGTCGCTCATAGTCACTAACCTCAACTATCATTGCATCAAATTTCTTTTCCATTTCTTTAATGTCTAAATTCATTCCCTTTTAAGACTTTCAAAATGATCTTTAGTTGTTTAAAGAAAGGCATGACTTCGCTTAAATAACATTCTTTTGTTTGCTCAAACCCCTTTCCCTTCGCTATACCAATGGGTGTGATCCTTTTCTTACAAGTTTTCTCAAAATCAACAAATAGTTGAAAAATAACATATTGATGATTAAGGTCTTGCTTTTAGTGGCAATTGTGACAACTCGTAATTTCAGGTCATTTCTCAAATTTAATATTCACTGGTTACTATTCATCATTTTTCGTAAACTAGGTTTACGAGTATCAAATACGCGTAACCTTGAGGGTTAAGCTGCGTATTCATGGAACATCATTGAGAACATTACACATAGACTAGAGTTAGTCTACATGTCATCAGTAACATCATTTTCATATTAGTTCATGCATGAATTTGCATTTTTCATTTAAACGTTTATTTTCTATCAAATAAACGCTATCGCACGATCATTTATTTTAAATAATTGATCCGACAATTTTCCTAATATATTTTTATACTCATTTAAGACTATAAAAATTATATTATTAGTTTACCCGATGTTTTGAAGTTATTTTGTATATATATATTGTTATATATATATTCTGACAGTTTACGTAATTTCGATACAATAATTATATAACCACCCGTACTTTTACGACTATTAAATTATTATAAACTTTTATTTACTATCACTTTTACACACTTCGATAACCCACGACTCAGTTTTATAATCGAGTACATTAATAATTTTTAATATTTTTATAAGCTTTGTATTTTTACCTTACCCGATATCAAGTTTCATAACTTAAGGACCTAATGTTTGTAATTATCGGGATCGAGACTACACCCGTGACTCGAGATAATATCAAACTTTCGGTTTTATCCTACCAAATTCATTTTCTTTATCAAACCGACCCTACTCATTGTATATATCTGCTCCTTTTCATTTGTACCTCTCTCTATCATTGAAATACTGAAACAATATCACACCTTCATCCCTCCTCCTCTCACCCTCTCCAACTCCAGCCACCACCACTTGCGCCACCACCGAGCCATCACCAGCTCAATGAGCACAACAACCATCATCTCCATCGCCTTTCTCGATGAACGAAAACAAGAAGAACATCACCGTCTCCCAATCGCCACCATCACCTTTTTGCTCATCAAGGGTATGCCGATTAAACACCAAGAATCATAGTTATTATGTTTCTATTTCTTTCTTTTGATTCGAATGAAAATCGATTATAAATAAGCGATTTAAAGTTTTCGTGGATGAAAGATTGATTCAAAACGATTTTGATAGCAAATCCGTGTGGTGTAAAAGCCGTGGTTAAATTGGTTTAGTTTCGGGTCGGGTTCAAACCCGCCTAATTCTTGGGTCGAAACCCGTGTGGGTCTTAGGTGTGTATGTTGTCTGCGATTGGAATAGTACTTGTTGGTCTTGGGTCGCGACCACGCCCACACCAATTGGTGTTTGGCTCGTGGGATTAGCCACCAAACAGCCCCCACCCAGTGCGTTTGGTTTTGTTGCTCGATCTACATGAACACCCGAAGGGTGGTTTGTTTGTTTGGCTCGAGTTGAGTCATCACATCAGTGGTTGCTTGCTTCTATTCGGGTCAACCACAAAAGTGGTGTTTGTTTATTATGGTATTCACGACCCAAGGGTACTTGTCTCAGCCTATTTTGTCTTGGCTAAACACTACACGACAAGGGTGTGTTTGGGTTGCATATCTCGGTCCGCCACACCCAAGAGGTGTTGTTTGCCTTGGGTTCTTAGCACGTGACAGCAACACCAAAGGGTGTTGTTTCGTTCGGTTTAATCCACACCCAAGAGGCATTTGTTTGTGATCGGTTTTAGTCTAAAAGACACCAAGAGGGTGTTTGGTTTTGCTTGTTTATTTTCTGCGCAACATGGGGTGTTTGTTTGTTATTTCTGCCCTGCCAAACTTTCTGTAACAGAAACTAAAACACCCATTTCGAGGCCCTTCTGATCCGTTTCATCAAAAAGTTAAAACATGAAAGTTGTCCGGAACGATGTTTTCCATCTACCGCGTAGGAACTCGGCCTAAAAAGCCAAATGAAGGCAGTTTTCTGCGTCAATTTGTAAAATAAAAATAAAATAAAATATAGTTTTAGTATCAACAAAATCCCCAAGGGGTGCTTATTGTTACTCTCGGTTCACAGCCACCCCGAGGGTGTGCTTGTTTGTTTAACTTTAGATTCTGACGCACACCATGGCCTAACTAGGGTAGGTTTGGCGTATTTCATTTTAAAGCTTATTTGTTATGTTTGTTTGATTCCGATAGAAAGGAAACGACCACAAGGGAGGGTGTTTGTCGTTTTTGGTCACGATCAAGAAGAGACACCCGCAGGGGTAGTTTTGTTGTCGGTTTAAAAGATAGCCACAAGGGTACGTTAGTTAAGTTGTACCCAAATGGGTATGTTTAAGTTTTATATTTTGTTAAGTTGTATTTTAACTTGTAAATAATATTTTGCGGATACTTGGATATTTGGGACTCGATAATTAATATTGAATACGACTTAAGTCATTCGGACTCATATCAAGTTGATATTATTTAGACTAAACATTTTGTACTTAATGGACAAATACAACGGATTATGACTTAATCTATTGGACAAACTTATTTGACTTACTTTGGGACTTGACATTGGACAATAGATATACCGATGGATCTTATTATCGGATATAACGAACTTGGACAAATATTGGATTATTAGACTCGTGACGGACTTAAGATATTGGGCGATTGCCCATTGGACTATTATCAGGCTAAAGCCCAATTGACTTACTTTCTTGACATATTTTCTTATCGTTATCTTCTCACCTAGAATTCACTCGTCAGTACTTTTGTGACTCGTTTTCTTGAGACATTTTGTCTATTCTTTTTTCTTCATAATATATGAGATATATATATTATGTTTTGCCATGAGTTGTACTTCGAGTCTATGATTTCATATCACCACACGAATGATGAAACTAAACATTTTACAAACGTTGATACAAATTTTCCACGAAAACTAAAACGTTTTATCCATTGAAACTCATGCGAATCGATTACTTTTTGCGTGTCATGTTTTGACACAAGCTCATATTTATTAGGTTGTGCCGATTCCTCATCATCATGCTTTATTTACATCATTGCATTACTTATGTCACTACATGCTAAGGTGAGTTTTCATAGCCCCGATTTATTCAAGTTTTACTTATTTCAAACCTACGGGGGAGAATACATTGCACAACATTTTTATTACGATACCAAGTATGTTAAATTCATTTACATTGCTTAAGTTACCGCGTTGCCAGTTAAATGTCCCCATTTCATAATGCATGAGCCGTTAATTTCCTAGAAGCGTGTGTGAGTGGATAGATCTATCGAGGTGGCGCCTCATCCGGGTTGGTGAATCCCAACTAGTCATACGGATGCATTTCATTCATAAACATTATTAGAGTTGTTTGGCAAGACACTCTGTTGAAGCGAACATCGATCGAGCTTCGGTATCATGCGCTTAAGCAATTGTAACATCATTTTGTGACATCATTGTCATACCAGATTTATACTTGTGGTAGTCGTATTAACATTTACATAAACCTATGAACTCACCAACCTTGTGTTGACACTTTTAGCAATGTATTTTCAGGTAACTAAGGTATTCACTTCATGGCATGCATTTGGACACATCATGGAGTCGCGATGACGACGCGTCTCACTTGGGTTTTACGTACTTTAAAACATCGTTTGAATTGTAACAAACTTATTTCCGCAAGTTGATTTTCATTTGGGACCTATACTTTGTAACTCGATTATTTTATTAAATCAAACGATGTATTTTCCAAACGACACTTTAGGTCGTTCAATATAACTTGTGATTGTGATGCTATGACGGTCAATCCCGTGAATTCCATTCATTTGCAAAGCAGTAATTTGGGGTGTGACAGTTGGCATCGAGCTTGATTATAGAGAACTAGGTTGCATCATTGACCCTAGACTATAACTACATCATCATAGCATCTTATCATTTCATCATAAGTGCATAGTCACTATACATGCGGTTTCATACGCACATTTTGCAGTTATTTACTTTCATTTCAAATCGATTGTCACATTAATGCCTTGGATGCCCATCCCATCATACTCACATCAAACTCCAACGTAGAATGCCCCGTCATTCCCTACCACAATTTTACATCGATTGACTTAACACCGATAACATCAGATGACGAGACTGAACCCTTTGAGGAGGGCAAAGTTGCACCTACACCATCACGATCACTATTGATTCACCGTAGGATCAGTACAATTTTTATCATTCTGTTGGGACAGATTATACCATTTGGTAGAACTTATAGGCTTAGTCTTAATGAACCTATTTTCTTAACACACAACCAGGATTTTCATTATCATCATTGTCATTATTTTCATCATCATTGTCATCTAGAGTATCATCCGTGCCATCACATCTCATAGACACTACTCATACAACTGACTTGCAGCTTGGGAAGCGTGCATAATTTGACACACCATTACTATCTATCACTAAGACTATAGATACTACACCATCTCATAGGTTTGAGGACTATGAAAGTTCTAGGGTTGTTGCTGCTAGACAACCTAATACTCCTACACTTGAAACCTGATTAGACCATCAACAGGAACATATAATAAGTACCTTTCTATCTAATGTAATCCTTATCCTTTATTATCTTCACGATAATCACAACCTTTGTTTATTTCATTCTCTATTCCAGTTGCCCAATTTTCAATCACTTCGCGACAATACCTCACTATCTTACTAGGGTTAGGCCAACTTTATTCTTGACTAATTAGGAGAATATTACTATTCTATGAGGTTCTCTCATGTATCCTACAAACCATTCAACAATTATATTTCAAGTTACTTTGCTACTACTTCATAACATTATTTCACTTAATTTTATTTCAAGCCATTTCGCCATCTTAGATACATTGTTTTATAAAGTTTTAAAACAAGTTGTTTTGTTACCACCCTATCAATTGGCTTTCGGTCAATTTATCAATTATTTAATACCATCATGCGAAACAATTTTCATGTTACTACGAAAATTATTGAGCCATTCTTACAAAACTAAGCGTTGAATACCATCTAAAACTTGGAGGAACATAATACCATTTCAACAAAACCAAGCATCACATCATTTGTCCTCAATTATACATAGCTCGATCACCTATGTATAATTCAGAAGAATATGTCATAAAGTAACAAGCATCATTTCAAATCTCTTAAAACAATCTTCACTCAAAAGCAAAGCTTTGTAATCAAATGAATTGTTCATAAACATTTCTTTTGTTAACACTATAGATTCCTACGCCATTCATCACTCACTCAACCAATAAGTTGAAAGTTTACCAGTGACTTATTTTAGGAAAGACTTTCTATACCATCTATGAGGAGGATTCCTCGATACAAGAAAACAATGAAAGGATTTTAGAACTACCCACAAGGATTAGAAGTATGTGGTAAGATGTTCCAAAACTCAATAGAAGTCTTAAGATATCACGAGACAATCCAAACCATTATCTTTGGATTAGAAGCCAAATTCCATCATTTCAAAAGTAATAGCTAGACCGAGTTACAAGATTTAGTACAAAGTGAATACACACTAAGCAACACTATAGGGATAAACCAAGTCTTCTAACTGAGACTGCAGAACATTCCATTTAACATGGCCTCAACAATATGTGAACTTCCACAATGAGTTTCCTTAAAGGAAAATTTGGTTAAATTTAGGTTATCGATATAATCTTTCCTAAGGCATTGTGTTCTCTAGAAATTACGGATAACCTCACTTTCATATCAAGAGATGCAATAGGTTTGAACATATCGGACAATCAATAACTCTCCATCTACAAGTGAAATTAGAACAAACATTCTTGACATGGTATGAGCTAATATCTATTTTCAAGCTAGCATGATAACAATCTAAGTGATGAAATATTTTAGAAGCACTCAATATCGGGACAGATCTTGAAAATCGACCACTACACCACATCACTTAAACATTTAAGGTTTTGTGACTTTACGACATAGAGCGTGGCAATATTTCGATAAGAGAAATTAAGAGAGTCATCATCAAACAATAAACATTTTAGTCATAGAGACTAAGCACCTTAGTCAAGGAAGACTCAAGTCATGATATTTGCTAGAACTAGAAGCGCAAGGAATCACAATCATACCCATAAACTATTCTTTTCAATAATGCCTTTTCGATGACTTGATATTTGAAATTTGTCATGAGACACGTGGTATCAATTTCAGCTTGTACCTATTATAAGCTATTCGATTCACCTTAGGCTTCGACAATCATATCAAGATTTCCATGGAACCTACTAGGACATGATTATCACCTATTACCCTCAGCTCAATGGTCAGAGCGAGAGAACGATTCAAACTTTACAAGATATACTCAAGGCATGTGTGATTTTCTAGAAATGATTAGGCAAATCATACTTCATCGAACAAGTTCCTTACAACAATAGTTATTACATGAACATATTGATTACACCGATTGAGGCACTCTATGGTTGAGGTGTCAATCACACATTCATTTGGTCAAAATCAGGAAAGTCCAACTCACTAGTCCATAACTTATTCATGAAACAATACAGAAATCATACAAATCAAAAGTCAGTTACAAGTAACAACATATAGCTAGATAAGCTACGTCAATATACAACGCAAAATATTGAGAATATGTTCCATAAGTCGCAAACCATTAGAATTTCAAGTTGGCAACAGAGTTATGTTGAAAGTCCCGTCTTGGAAAGGCGTGGTACGATTCCAAAAAAATAAAAATAAAAAAAAAAAAAAAAAAAAAATTGGACGACCCGATGCGACTCAAATATCCTCACCTTTTCACAAGTAACATCATAGAACTTAACATGGACTGAATTCAGGGACTGAATTCCTTTTTGGATGGGCGAATGTGACAACTCGTAATTTCAGGTCATTTCTCAAATTTAATATTCATTGGTTACTATTCATCATTTTTCGTAAACTAGGTTTACAGTATCAAATCTGGCGTAACCTTGAGGGTTAGTGCGTATTCTGGAACATCATTGAGAACATTACACATAGACTAGAGTTAGTCTACATGTCATCAGTAACATCATTTTCATATTAGTTCATGCATGAATTTGCATTTTTCATTTAAACGTTTATTTTCTATCAAATAAACGCTATCGCACGATCATTTATTTTAAATAATTGATCCGACAATTTTCCTAATATATTTTTATACTCATTTAAGACTATAAAAATTATATTATTAGTTTACCCGATGTTTTGAAGTTATTTTGTATATATATATTGTTATATATATATTTACGACGGTTTACGTAATTTCGATACAATAATTATATAACCACCCGTACTTTTACGACTATTAAATTATTATAAACTTTTATTTACTATCACTTTTACACACTTCGATAACCCACGACTCAGTTTTATAATCGAGTACATTAATAATTTTTAATATTTTTATAAGCTTTGTATTTTTACCTTACCCGATATCAAGTTTCATAACTTAAGGACCTAATGTTTGTAATTATCGGGATCAGACTACACCCCGTGACTCGAGATAATATCAAACTTTCAGTTTTATCCTACCAAATTCATTTTCTCTTTATCAAACCGACCCTACTCATTGTATATATCTCTCCTTTTCATTTGTACCTCTCTCCCTATCATTGAAATACGTAAACAATATCACACCTTCATCCTCCTCCTCTCACCCTCTCCAACTCCGGCCACCACCACTTGCGCCACCACCGAGCCATCACCGACTCAATGAGCACAACAACCATCATCTCCATCGCCTTTCTCGATGAGCGAAAAGCAAGAAGAACATCACCGTCTCCCAATCGCCACCATCACCTTTTTGCTCATCAAGGGTATGCCGATTAAACACCAAGAATCATAGTTATTATGTTTCTATTTCTTTCTTTTGATTCGAATGAAAAATCGATTATAAATAAGCGATTTAAAGTTTTCGTGGATGAAAGATTGATTCAAAGCGATTTTGATAGCAAATCCGTGTGTGTAAAAGTCGTGGTTAAATTGGTTTAGTTTGGTCGGGTTCAAACCGCCTAATTCTTGGGTCGAAACCCGTGTGGGTCTTAGGTGTGTATGTTGTCTGCGATTGGAATAGTACTTGTTGGTCTTGGGTCGCGACCACGCCCACACCAATTGGTGTTTGGCTCGTGGGATTAGCCACCAAACAGCCCCCACCCAGTGCGTTTGGTTTTGTTGCTCGATCTACATGAACACCCGAAGGGTGGTTTGTTTGTTTGGCTCGAGTTGAGTCATCACAATCAGTGGTTGCTTGCTTCTATTCGGGTCAACCACAAAAGTGGTGTTTGTTTATTATGGTATTCACGACCCAAGGGTACTTGTCTCACCCTATTTTGTCTTGGCTAAACACTACAAATGCGACAAGGGTGTGTTTGGGTTGCATATCTCGGTCTGCCACACCCAAGAGGTGTTGTTTGCCTTGGGTTCTTAGCACGCGACAACAACACCAAAGGGTGTTGTTTCATTCGGTTTAATCCACACCCAAGAGGCATTTGTTTGTGATCGGTTTTTAGTCTAAAAGACACCAAGAGGGTGTTTGGTTTTGCTTGTTTATTTTCTGCGCAACATGGGGTGTTTGTTTGTTATTTCTGCCCTGCCAAACTTTCTGTAACAGAAACTAAAACACCCATTTCGAGGCCCTTCTGATCCGTTTCATCAAAAAGTTAAAACATGAAAGTTGTCCGGAACGATGTTTTCCATCTACCGCGTAGGAACTCGGCCTAAAAAGCCAAATGAAGGCAGTTTTCTGCGTCAATTTGTAAAATAAAAATAAAATAAAATATAGTTTTAGTATCAACAAAATCCCCAAGGGTGCTTATTGTTACTCTCGGTTCACAGCCACCCCGAGGGTGTGCTTGTTTGTTTAACTTTAGATTCTGACCCACACCATGGCCTAACTAGGGTAGGTTTGGCGTATTTCATTTAAAAGCTTATTTGTTATGTTTGTTTGATTCCGATAGAAAGGAAACACCACAAGGAGGGGTGTTTGTCGCTTTTGGTCACGATCAAGAAGAGACACCCGCAAGGGTAGTTTGTTGTCGGTTTAAAAGATAGCCACAAAGGGTACGTTAGTTAAGTTGTACCCAAATGGGTATGTTTAAGTTTTATATTTTGTTAAGTTGTATTTTAACTTGTAAATAATATTTTGCGGATACTTGGATATTTGGGACTCGATAATTAATATTGAATACGACTTAAGTCATTCGGACTCATATCAAGTTGATATTATTTAGACTAAACATTTTGTACTTAATGGACAAATACAACGGATTATGACTTAATCTATTGGACAAACTTATTTGACTTACTTTGGGACTTGACATTGGACAATAGATATACCCGATGGATCTTATTATCGGATATAACGAACTTGGACAAATATTGGATTATTAGACTCGTGACGGACTTAAGATATTGGGCGATTGCCCATTGGACTATTATCAGGCTAAAGCCCAATTGACTTACTTTCTTGACATATTTTCTTATCGTTATCTTCTCACCTAGAATTCACTCGTCAGTACTTTTGTGACTCGTTTTCTTGAGACATTTTGTCTATTCTTTTTTCTTCATAATATATGAGATATATATATTATGTTTTGCCATGAGTTGTACTTCGAGTCTATGATTTCATATCACCACACGAATGATGAAACTAAACATTTTACAAACGTTGATACAAATTTTCCACGAAAACTAAAACGTTTTATCCATTGAAACTCATGCGAATCGATTACTTTTGCGTGTCATGTTTTGACACAAGCTCATATTTATTAGGCTGTGCCGATTCCTCATCATCATGCTTTATTTACATCATTGCATTACTTATGTCACTACATGCTAAGGTGAGTTTTCATAGCCCCGATTTATTCAAGTTTTACTTATTTCAAACCTACGGGGGAGAATACATTGCACAACATTTTTATTACGATACCAAGTATGTTAAATTCATTTACATTGCTTAAGTTACCGCGTTGCCAGTTAAATGTCCCCATTTCATAATGCATGAGCCGTTAATTTCCTAGAAGCGTGTGTGAGTGGATAGATCTATCGAGGGTGACGCCTCCATCCGGGTTGGTGAATCCCAACTAGTCATACGGATGCATTTCATTCATAAACATTATTAGAGTTGTTTGGCAAGACACTCTGTTAGGGCTAACATCGATCGAGTTTGGTATCATGCGCTTAAGCAATTGTAACATCATTTTGTGACATCATTGTCATACCGTTTATACTTGTGGTAGTCGTATTAACATTTACATAAACCTATGAACTCACCAACCTTGTGTTGACACTTTTAGCAATGTATTTTCGTGTAACTAAGGTATTCACTTCATGGCATGCATTTGGACACATCATGGAGTCGCGATGACGACGCGTCTCACTTGGTTTTACGTGCTTTAAAACATCGTTTGAATTGTAACAAACTTATTTCCGCACAAGTTGATTTTCATTTGGGACCTATACTTTGTAACTCGATTATTTTATTAAATCAAACGATGTATTTTCCAAACGACACTTTAGGTCGCTCAATATAACTGTGATTGTGATGCTATGACGATCAATCCCGTGAATTCCATTCATTTGCCAAAGCAGTAATTTGGGGTGTGTGACAATAGTCCTAGGTACTAAATGCATTGGTGTATTTGGAGGATACACGTCAAAGGCATTTTCCTAAAGGGAGGGTTCGTTACAACAAGATTCTCTCTTTTAAGCTTATCTAAAGCCTTTTCACGAACACTTGTTCGGTGTTAACAACGTCTGAGGCTTAAACATGTTCAAAGAAATCCAATTCTCCTTCTTGTAATCATGGGGTGTGATATTTATTTTCTTCTTTTACATTTAGGATCATCTAATTTCTTGTTCATCTTTTCCTAGAGACTTCATCGATTTCTTATCTTCCTCGGTGCACTCAACGCAACTAGGTTTCTGTCTAGGTTTAAGGATTTCATTGCCATCATAAAGAACCTTATGAGCATTTCTAGCCTTTTTAATGACCTCTGGATTTGGTTCCTCAACAAGGGGAATGCTATGCTTATCGCTTAAGACTCTATGCTTAGTGATTAAGTGAGCGATCTGAATGGTATTTCCTTGTACGTACAACTTATTTTCAAGCTTGTTTTCAAGGTTTTAGATTAGAAAAATCATTCAAAAGTTTTGATTCCTTAGCACCGAATTCTTGCTTAAGCATTTTAACATTTTCTTGAAGTTCTTGTTTTGCTTAGCGCTTTAGAAAGCTTTTCTTGTAAGGAGTTTAACTCTTGTTTTAATACTTCTTCTCTAAACCTACTTTTTCTAATAGTTGCACGCATTTGGTCATCCATTTCACGCTCACGGTGGTCAACTCAAATTTTGCACGTTGTTCATAAATAGCAACACGTTCTTTATAGGCATTAAGTTCGAGATGACGAATCATCGGGGGCACATGCAAGTGAATTCATCAAAACATAATCATTATTGATTTGCAGAAGATGTATCACTTGGTACAATCTCACTTTCACTTTGTTTCACATATTGATCATATGGGACAACATTGATAATACCCATATTTTCAATATCGACTCAATAAATATAGTTGATTGTACCGTTATGTATCCTTTGCTCATCAATTTCATCGATAATTTTAATACCTCGAAATGAGTTTGTCTTTGGATGGACCACTTGTGGTGATGAAGAGACTTTAGGAGAGACCATTGGAGAAATGCTAACCATGAAGATGGTTTGTGCGATGGGTTCTTCATCAACATCGTAGTCGTATGCATCACAATCACTACTTGAAAGGCATTCGATGATTATGGCCTATCTCCCGAATTGGTTGCTCATCCACATCTCGCATCATAGGTCTTAGCATTTCCCTCGACCAAGAACAACAACTCCTCTTCATCCAAAGTTGCACCATTATCCCGAGCTTGCACAAGCAACATCTTATCCTCAAGTACTCGGCATTCGGGCGTTTTGGCGATGTGCGGTTCCTTGCAATGTGTCCTCACCTCCACAATTGTAACATTTGATTGGCTTTGCTTGACCACGATTTCCATTCCTTCCCTATTCTCGATTTGCAAGATAACCTCTACCGACTCCACCTCTTGCTTGTTCGTCTCGTCGTTCTTGAACTGGTCACACCATAACCTTCCCATCTCGATGAAGGGCTTAATTGTGTGGATTGGAAGCGCCTCGAGATTGTTGTTGGTGTGTGGAAGAGAGTTCATGTTTTGACTAACCGGAGAGCTAGTTGATTAATGAAGTTTCCACGTGTGCATCGGCATCGCCTTGTTTGAACATAGGATCGGAATTAGTTTGTGATTACCATTACCTATGGGTATGACTTGTGAGGCTTTGGTTGTGATTCCAATGTTTGAGTAGAAGGCGGTTGAATCATTTGATGAGCTTGTCTCTCCTCGGTTGGTTTTGAACCGATTAAGAATCCTTTTTCAAACATAGCATGTCTCTCATTCGAAGGAGGAAGGCATAGAGTTGCTCATAGTTTGTATTCTTCAATCCTTTGGTTAGCGTACGAGGTGACAAACTTGTGCCATTCGGGATTCATGTTGTTCACAAACTTTGAGTTCATTTGAATGTTTGGCATAGTCATTCGATGTTCCTCATATCATTAACAAGCTTGTGGAATCTCACATAGTACTCATAGACACTCTCATCCGGTTTCATCTTGAAGTGTTCAAATTCATCATAGATTTGTGATTCTCTGTCTTCCATAGTTAATTCGAACCCGAGAGAAGCATCTTGACATTATCCCACACCGCCTTTGCTTCGGTGTTGTGATTGATCAACTTGTAGATATCTTTTGGAAGACCTTGAAGTACGATGTTAGAAGCCACGATATCGACATCGAATCTCTTTTCTCCTTATCATCGAGCTCATCATATGTCTTTGGTCATCAATTCCATAGATCATTGTTCCATCTTCACCAGATCAATTAAGTCTCTAGTAGTCTCAACCCGATATGGTCCTTCATCAATGGATTTGAGAATGTTGACTCCATTTTCCTTTCCAAGATAGTACAATCGATTCGTTGAGCCCAAGAGTCGTAGTCGGTTATGTCAAGCATGGGTGGATTAGTATCTGAACCATTGCTTGAACATCCTCGATAACAATGGAGATGATTGTAGGAGCGTTGGTAGACATGATGACAGATTAAATAGGATTTTATAACTCTATGATTAAACCGGAAATAGATTCTTTCACGGATTTTACTAAATCAAGAGAAAACCGTACATTACAGACAGTCGACAAGTCGCTAAGAAAACCTGAGCCAAGTCGCTAGTAAAATTTTTGACAGCAAGTCGCTAAGCACCAAGTCGCTAAGTTGTCAAGTCGCTAAATAGCAACTCGCTAAGCACCAAATCGCTAGCAAAATTTTGACAGCAAGTCGCTAAGCACCAAGTCGCTAAGTTGTCAAGTCTCTAAAGAGCAACTCGCTAAGCACCAAATCGCTAACACCAAGTCGCTAACAAACTTAAGTATAAGTCGCTAACTTTTACCAAGTCGCTACCTGTAGTGGAGACTCCACTAAGTGTACTGTTTGTCGGCTTGTCTCAATAGGCAAGTCGCTAGCTCAACTCGCTAAGGCTTTCAACTACAACTCGCTACCAAATTACAAAGTAAGTCGCTACCAAGATAACTTTTCCGTGGCTTAAGTCGCTAGCAAGAAAAACACATAAACACCACTTTTCAATCCAAAAACAACCCAACCACGATGATTCAAGCTTAACAAATCAAAACCCAAGCACATGCAATGATTCTAAACACAAAACTACACTCAAGTTTCAAACTTTAACACAAGAAATGATCCAAATGATGCAAAAACCACTAAACTTTTTCAAACTCTAAAACCACCTAAAAGTCACTAGAAATCCAAAGATATGTAAGAGATGATCTAACCATGGCTCTTGATACCAATTGTAAGGTATTGGTTTCACACACATCAAACCAAACACAAAGTAGGCGATAAGATGATTCTAGAGAGAAAGTTAGAGGTTTAGGGAACTTTAGTGAGAGAAAGAAAAATCTTATTATGAGCTCCAACTCTCTACCTTGGACGGTAGAGAGTATTTATAGTCTTACAATAAAACGCCACACAAAGGGCTGTGGATCAGGCATACAGTGGGTAAAGACCCGTCCTTCCTCCACGGTGTTACACTAAACTAAATACTACTTATCTTAAAAGAACTACAACTACGAGCTTTCTAATGATTACATATACTTGAGGTGACCGACTCTTTAATACCTGGAATTTCTAATTCCTAACACCTTTCAAATAAGTCATCATAGCATTTCTTTCTTTAGCCTTACTCATTGGTCTTCTAGGTATAACAACTGACTTTTCTGGTATAGCAGCTTCAGTATCAAATTTAGCTTGTAGCTCCCTAGCAGTTGCTTCATTCTTAGCCACTTCAATAGCTCTTAACTCTGCTAAAGTCAGTTTCTTCTTCTTCTTTGTTTCCACCAGTTTGCCTTTGCCTTTGTCTTTTGGATCTAAAACTGGTTGAGAAGCATGAGGTTGTTCTTCAGCAGCTCCTGGAATACTAACACATCTTTTCTTGATAGGTTTTGCAAAATTTGTGCAACCGTTTCATCATCACTTGCAGTATGAACTACTTTGGGTGTATCAGCTTCTTTTTCTTTTAGAATTGTTGAAGGACTAGCTTCTTCTTCAAAATCTAGAGTCCTTGGTATGATTAACTCTTGTCTGTATGTTCCTTGAATAACAGCAGTACCTTGATCACCAGTACCTTCTACATCAGTACTTTGAACTCCAGTTCTTTCAGGCTCAATACTTTCAATGTTTACTTGTGCTTCAATACCTTGAAGTTCATCTTCTTTTTCTTCATAAAACTCAGCATCTTCTTTCAAATTATCTTGCTCCAGATTCCTCCCCAATTGGATAGAAGATTACTGTTGAACCTTTTTGCCTTTGGAAGTCTTCTTAAACTTCTTCCCTTGTCTCTTTTGTGACTTGACCCATAATATATGATGTTGAATTAAAGGCCATACGAAAGACTTTAATCGTCTAAACTTGGTCTGCAACTTTGCTAGCTGTGCAGCTTAAGCTTCAGAAGCTTTCTTCAATCTCACTAACTCCCTTGTTAAAATATAATTATCAAGAACCAATCCCTCGGGAGGTATTACGCCTGCATCTCCTTCAGATGATGGTGGGTTGATATCGGGTTCTGACTCAGCATATTCAGTATGTTGTGGAGATGGTGTAGGTGAAGCTGCAGTACCTTCCTGTGCAGCAGTACCTTGTGAAGAAGCAGTATGTTGAGAAGCAGTACCTTGAGTTGATGCAGTACCTTCTCATTCTTCACTTGCAGTAGCTTCATCTCGAACTTCCTGAGCAATCTCCATCATTGAAGTAGTTAAAGGAGTATGCCTTCCAAAAATTTATCACTCTTCTTAGCCATGAAGGTGAATATCTTAGCAGGTTGTACCACAACAGGTAATAAGCTCTCAGGCTTTGGTACATCATGAAGTTGTTTATTCAAGAAAACTTGAATAAATCTTGGATACATTAACCAGGGAGATCCATTAGAAATGTGAGATAGCATACCATCTAGAATGAGTCTTGAAAAGTTGAAAATACGATTTGTAGCCAATCCCACTAAAGCAGATGCGATATTAGATCCAAATTGCTCCCATGAAGTACTCTTAGAACTAATACAATGAAGCAAGACATGTACCAAGTACTTCCAATGTGGACTAAACAATGGTTTCTTGAATGTTGTTTCACTTAAAGACCCTTCATACCCAATGTCTCTTAAAGTATCCCAAAGAAGCTGTTTGTCAAAACGGATAGCTCCTTCTTCATCATCAAACAATAGATCTTCTAGAATTGAGGCTTCACTAACTTTTACAATCCATCCAGCAACTTTAGCCTGAATATATGACTCATCATTCTCTACGTGAGTTCTAGCAGTTGCCCAAAACTGTTGGATCAATGGCTTAATAACATCTGGTTCCACCAATAGTGCATAACTGATTGGAGATCCAGTGAGAAAATCAATAATGTCATGGAATGCGACATTAGCTTCAGTTTTATCCAAATTAGCCACCATGTTGTGTTTAGAAACTGTATTGCGATTCGCCATTGTTTGGTGTTGACAAAAGTAAGTGATTCGATGAATAGTAAAAGTGAAAGAAAGAGAAATATGGAAAAGATTGATAAGTATAAAGATGAGAGGGAAAATCGGAGGGTTGTTATTTATAGGTAAGATTTGAAAAATCACAGCCCATAATAACAAAGTTACCGTTATTTGAATTTTAACCCATCTTTTGACCGTTGGAACAGTACGTTGATAAGACAAGCAATGCTTTCCACATGTGCAGTACTATCCAAAGCAGTACTTTCATATAACCAAAGAGCAGTACTTTTCAATTCTCTTAATCACAATAGCAAAAACTCCAAATAGGCATTCGATTGCCTCCCCTCAAGCAATGCATAGGACTGTCTAACTAACTACTCAATCCTCCCCTTAAATACAGCTTAGTAATTAATCATACCAATACTCACCACCAAGTGATTGAATCTTGAAACATCAAATCCTTTTGTGAGTAGATCAACTACATTATCATCTGTGTGAACCTTGACAACATTGATGAGCCTATGCTCATAACAATCTCTGATAAAGTTGTTAGGTCACCATATATGTAACACAAGCATCAATAGAAGAAATAGAGAAGAGATGAAGGCGGATGAACAATAAACGCATAACAATCTCTGATAAAGTTGTTAGGTCACCATATATGGATCTTTGTAGTCGAGAGAAACTTGTTGTTTGTTGAAGAAGTGCTTAGGCGTGAAAACCGACTTATGCGTAGAGGAAACCTTATCGAGAACACGCTTATGCGTGAAAGTGCCTTCGCAGCGTGAAAGAAGCTTACGGCGTAAAACACCACCTTACGGCGTAACAATGAGAATTACGCGTAAGAATAGCTTACGCGAAGAAATGAGAAACACTAAGATTAGCGAACTGAAAGTTAGGCATAGAAAACTTATCGTGGGATTATCTTATGCGTAAGACAAGGCTTAGGCGTGAAAAGCTTATGCGTAAAGAGTTCTACGTGTAAGTTTAAGCTTATGCGTAAAATTAGGGTTTTCCAAAATCCTTTACACTATCACGAAGGTAAAAGATATCCAAAGTCGAAGTGTTTTCAGGCTTATCCAAGCAAGAAAACACCGAGTAAGCCAAGAACACTGAAGATCAAACCTTGAAAAACTTATGCGTAACTTTAGGGTTTCCTTACGACTAGAAAATACCAAAAACTGATTTTATGCCCAAAAGTGTTTAGAAACTTGATTTTTATGATGAAATAGCTTCAATATCACCAAAATAACACAAAAATATGAAACTTGATGATCCAAAACTCTTTTTCACCTTACGAGTAGAAAGAGGTACACGAATGAAATCAAGTTTAAAAAACACTTCTACACACGTAAAGTTTCAAACTTTTTGCCAAAAACTTAACCTTTAACACCTAATAACCTTGAAAGTACAAGAATCTTGGATTTGAAAGTGAAAAAAGATGAGTTTTATGCATGATAAAAGTGAAAACGTGAACCTTACGAGTAGAACAAAACAAGTCGCTTCACCCAACTAGATGGCGAATGATACCATGTTAGGTCACCATATATGTAACACAAACATCAATAGAAAAATAGAGAAGAGATGAAGGCGGATGAACAATAAACCAAACACACATCGCGTAATAATAATGAAGAGTTAGGCGTAGAGCATGAATGAACGATAATTGAACAACCAACCTTCTAAGGAAGGTTTACATGTGTTTATATAGGGGAAGGAACTAGGGCAACATCCAAGTTCCCTTCCTTTCCTATATGGGCTTGGGCCTAGGCTTATGGGCCTTCTACATAAGCCTAAGGCTAATTACTAACATAAAGGCCATAATTAAGCTAACTATTACATGTGAATCACTAACACTTGAATTAGGTTTAGGATTGATTCCAACAATCTCCCCCTAAGTGTTGGTGATGAATGAATGTAGACGGTGAAGGTGCTGATGTAATAGTAGCATTGACGTCTTCTGACATTCTTCTTTCTTGTGAGAAGAATTGCCTTGATTTGAACAATCTCCCGGTAGAGAAATTGTTTTCTTTAAACAGCTCGCTTTGACGTCATCTTTATCTTTGTTCTTTGATCATTGTTCTTTGTAATGGTAGTGATAGTATGTTGTTGTTGTCTGCATCATGTCTGCTTCGTTGCTCCAGTGTCTCCACGTCATTCTTCAACATGCTCACATGCTCTTTAACGTTGGATATTAGGACTGATGAAGTTGGATATTAGTACTGATGAAGTTCTTTGAGTCTTTAAACTTTGTAGATTCTTTGATTTGAAGAAGAATCATTCTGACTTTTGTGTTGCCTTTAGAGAGAACTTCCACTAGTGATGATGTTGGTATGAGCATGTGAAGAATCTGCACGATCAGTCCGCTCCAGAGCTTCCATTAGAAGTAAACATAAGAAAGGTTAGTAATAAGCGGATTCCGGCACTTACAAGTTTGAACTTGAGAGTGTTAACGACATAGTGTGAAAACACAACTCTAATTCTCACAAAGGCCGCTCTCGAACCGGAGTCCCACAAGTGAGATAACGCGATGTATCGATGTACACCTACAGTTCGGATGAGTCGCCGAGGTACACCAAGCATCACCTCACGATCAGACCGCTTGAGACACACTAAGCGTAATCCACGGGAGTTACCAAGTGACTGCCGTCAAGGTCGTTTGATGTTGACCTGGCAGAGTTTCCATTCAATCACCGAGGATCACATGATGTAAACCCCTCATAAATGTTCTCGACAGTTGCTAAGATCTGTAGGACTCGATAACGCACCACTATGTTCTTATTGTTGAACAACAAGTGATGAAATGTCAAGTGTACCTAAGAGATCTTTGATGAATCTCGTGGCTCTAGACTCAATAGTGCGTTTGGTTTTCCCGATCGGAGAGCGAGGAGAGGTCTCCTTCTTCAATACCAGCTATCTCTAAGAGAAAGCCAATAGTTTACGTAGGGTTCCTGTGAATGAAACAAGCTCTGTTGAGAGAAACTTGAGTGGCTAAGAAGGTTTAGTGCATGCGCCACCGGGTCCATGACGACTTTTAATCTTCAATACCGGTCATCAAGTGACAACCAAGAGCATATGAATTGAACCCGTGTCGCCCTAAGTTGAATAACTGAGGGCTATTTCTTTTCACCCTTTACTTTACATTTCTTTTAATTCTTCAACTCCTTCTTTCTCCAATTCTCATTTTCTCCTTTTATAATCATACCTAAGGACTTCTAACTTCTAACTATTTGTGATGTCCTTGGGTAGATCCCTCCGACTCTGGCGGATCATAGGACGTTATTCCTAACCTTAATCACCTTATAACTTCATTGCCATAAAACCATTTTTAAGAAAATCTCTTAAAGTGTTTGTGATTGAAAACATTTTGTACCACTCAGAAGAGTTTGATCTTTTAAAATACTCCCCTCCACACATGCTTAAGATTTTGATGAAATTTTCATGGTGAGGAAAGAGAGCGCACTTTTGAATTGATCGACTCAAGATAGACAATTCCTTGCGAGACACGATTACGTTGCATAGTTAAAGAGATACATTGTCAGCTTTTAGGTGACAACTAGCTCTAATAACTACCTTGAAGATGTGAACAACCCCGAAAGGTACTATCTACTTGGATAAGTCTTGGAAGACAAATCTTTTTGATGTATGACTGTTCAGATTTCGTCAATTCATGGGTTGAAGTCTTTTCACACGAGATTCAAGAGCAAAAACACAACATATTTCTTATCACATATTTTTCTCCCCCTCAAAAATGGCATATAAATGTTATTTTTGATGAAATGTTGATATCAAATATGACCATTTTGAGTTTTGTGGAAAAGTACCATCGAGAACAATTTTGTGAACAAAGATTTTAGTCAAATACTCCCCTCAACAAGTGATATAAACTTTGAGGTTTTGAAAATCATAAGGGGAAGTACTTGTTCTTTTGAGAAAAACCTTTGAAAAATGAAAGGTTTGATAGGTTTTACTCAAAAGTAAGAAGCTTTCGCTCCTTTTATAAGGATTGTGGCACTGAAGCATACCACAGGGTCCTTTAATTACAAAACGGGTTGTACACTTTTATGTGTGCACAAGCCATAGTCATTAAAAAACACACATCCAAAATATTATGAAATGGAAGCAGTTTAAGGGGTACCAGGAAGTCCATCAATCTTTCCAGAATGCGAGCAGGCGTTGATAGCCGCGAGAGCAATCTCGGGCGACCACCTACAAAGCTCTCCGAGTTACGAATCGGTCCCGTCGATACAACCTTTCATCAATCCGGTGATGATTCTCTTCACATCCCGTCTTTCCTTAGAATTCCATCGCTTTTGTGACCCAATTCCTTCATGTATGTCCTTCAACCTATAAGCCAATCCATCCCTAACCTTCTTCAATGTGTGATCCCCAAACTTGTGAAGATATCTACACGCGATCAAGCTACGTTGTAGTTCACTAAGGTAAACTTCTCCGAATGGTTGGTGATGAGAGTGTATTGTGGAAGTCGGTTGATGTCGGGAAGATCTAGCCGAGGTGGAGTGAAGTTGACACGGGTCTAATATGATTCAACCGCAAGTCGGAGATCTTCTACACGTTCTTTGATTACTATTCTTCCGATGAAGATAAGCAAGGACTTGATGTATTCACGTTGCACTTCATCGAGAATTGTCTCATGCGACCGCACTTTGGCAAGGTACATGTCTTCAATGTCATTGATAGACAAATTCTCAAAGTCCGCTTCGAGAATGCATAATCCTTTCGTCTTGCCTTTTGACCACGATATTCTTGAGGAAAGTGTAGTCCCATTTAGATGAAAGATCAACATGTTTAATAGCCACGATTGCTTTAGTAATTGAACACTTCATGTTGAGACTTCGAACTGGCGGCTTCTATAGTAGATTCGCTCGCTGTTCCGACCAATGGTGAATCCCATACATTGCATCACGGTCATACTCTTCCACATTGTTGGAGAACATGTGGTTAGCTCTTTCCTCGATGGCTATCCGCTAGAGTATATGGCTGCCGGAACGGAAGTGTCGATGATGTAGCGCATTTCCTTGAACCATCGCCACCGTGAAGAAGAAATTCCAAGTCTTTGTTGAAGAAATATCGGAATGTAATCCTAGGTCGATCCGTTGGCCAATTGTTGGTAGAGGTTTAGACCGATCGATGTAATATGGAGGGTTGTCCCGTTTGGTGAAGTCGATGTTTGCTTGAGGTTGAGCCAATCCATGTTGTTAGACATAGCTCGTGCTATATTATCAAGGTGATACTCAACTTCAATAGCACTTTCCGAGTCGTCTTTGAGCGGTTGAAATGCTTCATTCTTGATTCACTTCAACTCGGATTTCGCCATCTTTTCACACGGAATTTTTCTTGCAAGAACTTAGCATGCTCCAATGTACGACCTTCACCGCATCTTGACCTTCGTGGGTAGGGAGTAGAATCAACAAGCTTGAGAACCAATCGAATTCGGTCATCCTCGTCCGACCATGATAAGACGTCACCATAGGCGCCTTCTTCTTCTTTTTCTTTGGCCTAGAGGAGGATTACGGTTTCTTGGCCGTGTCGAGAGATGGGTTGTTGTTGGGGCTCATGGACTTCCTCATCGTCACCACCCGTATACTCAAAGTGATCACCGGTTTTCGAGTCAGGGTGGTAACTCGTAATCCCGAGGTTTGTCGAGAGAAGAGCGAGGAGGAGATCTTTGTTGAGTGGAGTCCTTTGGGATGGAGGTTGCATCGAGGATGATTCACCGACTTCTTCGGCGCTTAGGCTCGTTATTCTTATCCTTATCTTTATCTTCATCGTCTCTTGGACGTTTAGGCCTTTCGACTTCTTCTCTGCATGCCGATTTGAGTTGGTATTCCAAAGAATGCTTCAAACAATTTACCTTCATAGGAGGCAAATGTTGCGAGCGCTTAGACATTTGAGCTACCAGCCGGTTGACCAATTCAGCATCTGAGAAGATTATAGGATCAACTGGATTGATGTTTACATGCATTGGTGTTGATTTCATAGTTTGCTTGGCCAGATGTAAGAGATTCAGATAGAGTTGTTTGGTAAACATCTCCTTCGTAATTCTAGGAACGATGTCAAGAAGGAACTTATGAGTGTATCCTTTGATCATCTCGTCCATTTTCCCTTGAAGATCATCTTTCATGAGCTTCTGGACATACTCCCTTTCAACTTTCATCTCGTCATTCTCGTCATGAAGGTACTGTGCACGATCGAGAAGAAAATTCCGCTTCTTGTAAAGCACGCTTTTCTTTCTAACCCGTTTGACGCCTTTAACGATTTGTGTCTTAGCTTGAGAAATCCAAGAGGCAGTTAGCTTCTTCACTGATCTGGATGTGGATCTGGTTGTTCTTTTTGATGGTGGTGGTGAGGAGTGAGAAGATGAATCCGATGATGATGAGATGTGAGGAGACTCCGGGTCCTTTGGTGGTTCAGAAGTTTCCTTCTTTGAGCGTGCAGGACTATCCAGAAGAAACTTATCATAATCAACATCTTCTTCATTTCTAGACTTAGCTTTTTCATCAGCTTTATCTTTCTCGGACTTTTTAGTTTCTGGTTCTTCAATGTCATACTCAATAGCATCTTCCACGCGTTTTTGTTGCTCCAAAGTGGTGGCACCGATCCCTTATCGGGTTAATTAATCGCATCGAGATTTGGTGAAGGTTGAACTTCACCACTTGACCTCCGGGCCACCCATTTGATCTTTAGCAAATTCTTTACGCAACGTCTTGGAGTCTAATGAATTTGAACTTCTTCCTCAGTATGTTGTATCCAGTGGCTCTTCATCCGAGCTTTCGTCTTGTGCTCACCATCTGGAGTCTTCCTTTGCCGTGTTCACTATAGGATGGGAGGTTTGATCTTTGAAGGATTAGTATCGGTTGCGCTTCGAGTTGAAGATCTCTTCTTCTGATTCTATACCTTCAGAGCTTTCGTCCACAAGCTTTCTTGGCGGTTTAGGCTTAGGTTCGGGAATGGGAACAGCTTCCTTGGCGGGAACTGTCCTCTTGGGTCCAGGTTTCCTTTTGGGGAACTTTCTTTGACTCTCAGTGCTTATAGCACTTCCTGCATTTCCTCTTCTGGTTTTCCTGGTAGGTGTGCCAGAAGATTTTTCATCGAGAAAACCAACTTTGTTCTCTTCCACAACTACTAGATACCTTTTGTAAGAGTATAGCTGTTTGAGTTCAGCAGAGAGAAGGTGACCAGGCAACACAGAACCTTGTTTCTTGGTAGTTGACTCCTTAACCGATTGTTAGAGTGGGTTCGAGATAACATGTCGTGATTGTCGGGGTCATTGATTCTCTTGGGGATATCCGGTTATACCCAAGTGCTCTTTGGATCAACAGCTTTGTATATCGATATAAGGAATCTTTGAGCCAAGCTTTTGAGGAATGTCATCATGTCATCCCATATCGAGCTTCAACTTCGATGTGCTTCATATTGACCAAAGCCCAAAGATTTGCGCCCATGAGCTTGGGATGCTCATAGCCACCGTCACGACCGTAAATGATTTTGTGATGATGATATAAAGGGTTCTCCAAGGTTGTGGAATATTCTTAAGATCCACGTGAGAATGCTTAGTGATAACCCCTGAAGCTTCGTCATACTCAATATCAATCAAAAATTGCAGAACCGTCTCTTCAGTAGGTGCAGCAGAGTATTCAGTTGGTATGATGTCAGGAATGAGGAGAACTGCCCTTAAGTCTGCCGGTGTGATGGTGATTTGTTTGTGGTTGAGAGTCACAGTCACAGCATTCTGTCCTTTGATCATTTGCATTGTATTCCAGAATTGTTGTATGTAGATCTCCGGAACTGTGGCAGAGTTGGTGAGCATGTTCTGATAAGGATGATTCTTGAGAATGTCCACAGCAATTAAGCAAGAAGATTCCGAGCAGGTGAGAGTTTCAAAGTCAACACGAAGGTTGTTCTTCACAATCTTCATCGAATAACCATTTGGGAAAATATCAGCAATGGTGAGAGCATTTGGTGCATCCACATTCATCTCGAAAGTCCCATGTTTAGATCTCAAACACATTTAGCCAAAAGAACCAACATATCGAAAGACATTATGTTAGTCAATAGATGGTTTTATTGTCTAATTATTGAATGTGCTATGTCGATGATTGTTACGACTCCAAAGTCACTTGTTTGTCCAATAATCCAATGACGTCGTGATAAGTTTCGTGAGTTAGTTAACTTTTAAGTTTTAAAGTTTATGTTATCACTTATTTTTCACAACCTATCAAACGTTTAAGCTTATTAGTGACATTATTGGTTTCGTGACGTTATGATTTATTTATTTACAAGTTTGCACGCGTAACAATTCATTATGAAGGTTAAACAAGGCTTAGGCGTAGAAATGACAGCTTATGCGTAAACAGGAGTTATACGCGTAAAGGTGCAAGCTTATGCGTAGGTCTTTGTCTTACGCGTAGGAAATATTACGCGTAGGAAAAGGGGACCTTATGCGTAGAGCTTACGCGTAAGCGCATATAAAACCTTACGCGTAAGGCTTACTCGTAAGAGTAGACCTTATGCGTAGAGGTCACTGTTTACGCATATCCTTCATAGGATACGCGTAGTCCCATATGTAGAACCTTACGCGTAAACACTACGCGTTAGATTTCTCTTACGCATAACATGCTACGCGTAAGGTAATCCTTATGCGTAGATGTATAATCAACCTGGATTCTGATTTTTACGTGTTGCAAACCTGAAATAAAATCATCATAACATCAATCTTAAAGCATACATTCACTCTATATCAGATTTAATCACAAACACTCATTCAAACAGTTAGGCGTAGAACATTTGTTACGCGTAGCCTAAAACCCTAAAGTTCAAGAATTACGCGTATGAAATCTAGCTATAGGATTTGCACCAAACTGATTCTGGGAGGTCTTAGAGGCATAATAAGTTGTCCTATCCAAGTTTTAACATCAAACATGTCATAGATCAAAAATACCCAAACCGTATGAACATAAACCCTAAATTCCAATTTATGAATCATTAGTGTTTCTGGGTGATATCTGGGCCTAGATATGATCAATTTAACTTGACAACAACCTTCTACAACAATCTTTTTCACCAAAAACGTTCTCATTTGAAAATACCCAAAACGACTCATGAACCCTAATTTTGAAAAACGAACAATTCGTGTTTCTAGATGGATTATATTGATGAAAATGGTTTTAGTACATAGTTTTGAACATTTTAACACCATTACATCATTAAAAAACACACACATGATGATCTTATGTTCTTAAGCTTACGCGTAGAACATAAAGATCATCATATCACACGTTCTAGCCGTTGGATTTGCATAAAATTCAAAACCCTTGCTTGTAATTACGTTTAGATTACGAAAACACTTACAATTTGATGATCAAAAACACGGATTTGAATCTTGAATATTAGGCGTAGGATGAGTTTGGTGAATAATAAATGTGATGAATTTAATGAATTAGGTGGAGTGTTTTATGAAATATAACTTTGAGGTTTTTACAGTTTTAGTCCCTCCACCTATTCCATTTTCATTCAATGCCATTTAACTTCCATTTTGGTTACCAAACGATAGATTTTAGGAAAGAACATTGACGACACTCTCCCTCGGCTTAAGAAATAATGAAGTTTTAAAAATTTTAGTCCGAGAAGTGTCAGAAAACCAGAAATGTGACCACCATTATTAAAAGATACAACCGGGATAAAGTGACATGCAAGTACAAGGTTTTATGAAACTGAAAAATATTTGCTTTCTCCCCCTCAACACTTGATCGGAAAAATACTGAATTTTGAAAGATTTGAGTGTTGACGGAAGATTTGTACTTGCCATGTTAAAAGAAATAGGAGAATATTTTTGTTGTTTTATCAGATTTTATAATTTTGTATTTTGTTTTTGAAAAAAATATTTACAAAAGAGGTTTGGTGTTTGACGGGTTTTTTTTTTAAGAATGTTTTAAGAGTTCATCGAGTTTCTCTTGAGTCAAACACCGCATACCAATCTGGTGGACCAACTCATTAAACCTAGCAGGAGCTAAGGCTTTGGTGAGAAGATCTCGCCAATTGGTATTCAAGACCACAAAATATAATTCAACAAGACTGCTCCACGTGGTCCTTGATGAAGTGATATCAAGATCGATGTGCTTTGATTTCAATGTTGAACCGAGTTGCACGAGATCGCAATAGCACTCGATTGTCGCAATACATCGGGATTACATCAAATACGTAACCATAGTCTTTGAGTTGTGTTCTCATCCAAATGACTTGAGCACAACACGACATGGCTACATATTCTCGCCTCGCATTGAGACGACGATGTACGATCCTTCTTCGATTGCCAAGACACCGCTTGTCACCAAGAAATTGTAGTGCTCTAAAGTACTTTTCCGAGAGTCTAAGCATCCTGCATGGTCGTCGTCGAAAAGCTATTAGTTCAAAACCGAATCCTTCGGATACTAGATCCCCAAATTAATGGTTCCCTTGATGTATCGGAGGATTCTTTTAGCCTCGAGAGGTGGGTTTCGATTGGTCTCGATCGATAACGGAGCAAAGATATACTGACAAAGACAATATCGCCCTGTTGGTCGTGATACATGAGAGACCCAATGAAACTACGGTATTTTGTAGGGTCCACCAATTTCCCATGTAAATCAGCATCTAGCTTCTTGGTATGTGCCATTGGAGTGGCATAGGTGTCACAGGTATTCATTCCAAATTTGTTTAAATTTCAAGGGAGATTGATGAACTTGCAATCCAAGAAAGAATGTAAGTTCGCCCATCATTGACATTTCAAAATGTTTTGTCATAAGTTTTGCAAAAGCATTTGAATATTTTAAATGTGTTGACCCAAAAATGATGTCATCCACATAAATTTGAACGATTAAAATATGTGTCACGTGATATTGTATGAAAAGTGTAAGGTCGACCAAACCTTTGGTGAATTTATTGGCAATAAGGAAGGATGATAAATTATCGTACCACGCCCGAGGAGCCTGTTTGAGTCCATAAAGAGCTTTGTTCAGTTTATAAACGTGGTTCGGGAACTGTGGATCAACGAATCCTTCCGCCGGTGACATAGACTGCTTTTCTTCGACCATTCGTAAAAGTAGTTTTGACGTCCATCCGAAAGACCGTGATGTTTAAATGAGCGCGAATGCCGAAATATCCGAATGACCTCAAGGCGAGCAACCGAGCAAATGATTCTTCAAAGTCAATACCTCTTCCCGACGATAACCCTTAGCCACCGACGTGACTTGTTTCGATTACATTCCTTCAAAGATCCAATTTGTTTTTCCAAATCTACTTTAGACCAATGACGAAGAACCTGTTGGTCTTTCAACCAATTCCATACTTCTAGACGCTTGAATTGATTGAGTTCTTCTTGCATGGATTCAATCCGTTGTCTTTTGTCATTGCGTCCTTGATGTTTTTAGGTTCGATTAGCGAGACGGTGAGTGCATAAATGCAATGTTCACCATCTGTGTGAAGACGTTGTCTCGTAACGATTGGTTGATTTGGGTTGCCAATAATATTCTCAAGAGGATGGTTTTGTCCAATGATGTGTAGAGGTTGATGTTGATATACATTGTGCGATTTTGAGGATTCAAATGGCTTGTGGATGATTCCGCGACATCGGTGCAAGCAGATTCATTAGCAAACGGGTTAAAGAACGATTTGGATCAAAACCCGCAGTGGGGTACTTCATTGTTTAGAACATCATCGCTGGTTCGTCGTTGGAAGCGCTTTGTTCAACTGTTGTTGTAGAGTCAATCGGTGGTGCTTCTTCAACGATAGTTGTTGTAGCAGTGTATCGTATAAGAGTATTATCGGGTTGAGCGGTGAAAGCAGTGGATACACTTGAGCACGTTCATCAATATCGCCACCGAACATAGGAGCAAATAGTATTTCCATTTGTTGATGTGTAAGTCGGGGCTTGATTCAACGATGATGGGGTTTGAGGAAGTTTAAGCGGTTGTGACCGGGTTCCAAGTCATTATACTCGAAGCCATTGTGAAGAAGTTTCGAATCGCCTTCCCCAAACCGACAACCGCCTTTAGCGATTTGAAACTTTGATGAAGTCTACATTTCCTCTAACTTTTGAAGGTTTCAAGATGCGTGAATTTGTAGATGAGCAGTAAACCACACAAAGAAAATCTGACTAATTACGGAAGATCCATTTGCGGGTAACATGCTAGATCTCAACAAGATCTTCTCATGTACGTAGACGCATCACACCAAACAAACTACGAAAGATGAAATGATACGACTTTCCCCTGAATGTTGTGGTCTTTCGGAATACTAATCACCTATGAATATGCAATAAATCGATACCAAGACCGTGTGTGAGGCATCATAACATCATATTTGGGTAACTTCACACAAGATCACCCGTGAAATAGAGACGTTAACACCAAAGTGAGACATTTGAGCCACGATCGTCTTATTTATTCCCCTAATTGAAGAGATTCAAGAAGGCATTGGGTTTCGCAAAGAAGCATGTAGAAGAACAAGGAAGCAATGACCACCTACACACTCTCCCCTCGATGTTTTCAATGATTCGTAATCATACACCACATATGTTGATGATGAATTGAAGCACCATGTATAAGGAGACAATGAAACCATGTATGTTCAATGAATCGAACAAGTGTGAAGTACCATAAATATCTCGAGAGAATCAATCTGCGATTAAACTTCTCTGTTCATCATGTTGATCATTAGTTGTGTCATTGTTGTTAGAAACAATTTGATCTTACATTATCAAAGATTCGATTGAGTGCAGCTTACAACAACGGTTGTTGTTGTAGATTCAGTGTATCGAAATTAGAGTATTATTAGGTTGTGCAATGAAACATTTGATACATCCAAGCATGACTTTTGATGAATCTTTAACCGAGGAGCAAGCAATGTTCCCAATTGTTGACGATCAAGTATAATGATGTTGCGGTGATGGATCGTTAAGATTTAGACGGTGAGAAACGGGTCCTCTGTTGTATTGCGAAAAGCCATAGTCATTGTACACAGATAGAAAATAGGAGGGGCAAGATAGAAAGAAACATGGATCCCCAAGTGTAATCGGGTTCCGGATGTTAGAGGCATAAAGATGTAGCGTCAATTATCTTCTTGACACCGAACATGCTATTTTAATGATTTCCTTTCCTACCTCGTGGATGGATGTTGTGGGTTTCACACTTGTTTTGATGCAACTACTTAGTATCTTGCCTTTAGGAATCCACCTAAGACCAATAGTGTTGAAAACTCTACCGTTGGTATCCATCTAAGGTTAGATCTAGGGATGTTGAAACTTCTTTAGGGAAGAGTCTACATCCTATATTGATCCACCTATTAGGTTTCGAAATGTTACATTTAGATCGACGGTTTATTTCTAACTGCTTGTTGATTAAACTTAGGATTTGGTTTGCTACTACAAGCGGTGTTCAAGAGTACACACAGAAGGTGATACACTAGGTCGTGAACCTAAGATTCCATCCTTTTGGGTAGTGCCCTTTTCTAGCCTTTTCTAGATCATAGTTCTTGTACGTCATGTGAATCATATGAATTTTTATTTTAATGCTCGGTTTAGACACAGTGTTCGAACTAATCCTAGACGGGCCAGGTGTAACTACATGTTGAGGTTTAACAGAAGCAGGTATAACAAAAACATGTTTAACAGAAACAGAAGCATTATTCTTTGGCCCGAAATGTGGAGTGACTGGTTTTGACAAATGATTATTCTCAACAACTTGGGACGCAAACCGTGGTTTTGAAGATTTTGAACGTTCAGATTTAAAAGCAGTTGGTTGTTTAACTACTTATTGGTTTCTGATTGGTTTTGAGACGATTTCCCCAAAAGATTGTTGGTTTTGCAAAATTAGTATCCACACTTTGGTCAGTTAATCTTCTCAGTTTGTTTTGTAAAGCAACATGTGCAAGCCCATTTGCTTGAAGTTGAGCCTTTAAATGCTCATTTTCTTTTACTAATGTATCTACATGATTACTTTGTTCATTCAAAGATTTACCATTTTGCTCAGAGTTTAAAATTTTGTTTTGCATTTTAAGTTCAAGAGAGATGCAATGAGCCTCAAGTTTTGAAAAATCTTTTGAAACCGAGCAATGGTCTTTTGAGAAGAGTGTTTTCGATTCAAGAGTTTGATTTGATGTTTCAGTTGAATTGTTAACAAGTAAGGGCTCGGACATGAGATAGTTGTTCGGACATTGTGCAACACATCGGTCAACCTCTCCTTCATTACTAAATTCAGGTTGCTCAAGATGTTGTGTCGCATTTGCGATCGAATA
This sequence comes from Chrysanthemum lavandulifolium, assembly GCA_022545495.1. Lineage (NCBI taxonomy): Eukaryota > Viridiplantae > Streptophyta > Magnoliopsida > Asterales > Asteraceae > Chrysanthemum > Chrysanthemum lavandulifolium. Next base: position 220,342 of record JAHFWF010000156.1, on the reverse strand, counting down.
TGATCAATAGTAGATTGTACCTCGACCATCCATTACGTATCGATTGTCATAGGTGGGTAAGATATCTTCCTCAACCATTTGTTCATCGTCACGGTTGGGCTCGATGTCGTAGTTAAGTATGATATCTTCTCCGGATCTGCTGCTTTGTCATCCTCTTTTCCAATGCTATAACCTCATTGTCCGCATTACGATAGCTGCGAGAATCACAACATTCTCAACGTCCATTTGAGAATTCCTTTCATGTACATCAATTCTTTCACCTTGCACGATTGTTGGATTTCGGATGAAGTCGCCTCTTGAAATTGATAAATTCGAGTATTTTGACGATGTAACCATCCATCCTTCGATCAATTCCTCATAAGCTTTTGCATCTTCATAATCATCAGTAGAAAGGTTTGATGATGAAGGTTTGATGGAAGGTGAGGAGATTTGTGAAGTCAGCATACTTGAAAGGGCGATATAGTGATTTTCAAATTTTCCCTCCAAAAATAATTTTGAAAAAAATTTTGACTCTTAAAATTTGAAAATCACTATAAAATTCAATTCTAAGGTTGTGAGAAAAATTTGAGTTATGACAATTTTGATGCTTAATTTGACCCGAAAAATTCGAATTTGGGCCCAAAAATTTGAATTTTGGCCAAAATTTTACTGATTAAACCAAAATTTGAATCTCGTAAAAATTGAACGCTTAGTCTCCCAAAAGTTAAATTTTACTTGTGTTGATGGATCTTTGTAGTCGAGAGAAACTTGTTGTTTGTTGAAGAAGTGCTTAGGCGTGAAAACCGACTTATGCGTGAGGAAACCTTACGCGTAGAACCCGCTTATGCGTGAAAGTGCCTTCGCGTGAAAGAAGCTTACGCGTAAAAACACCACCTTACGCGTAACAATGAGAATTACGCGTAAGAATAGCTTACGCGTAAGAAATGAGAAACACTAAGATTAGGCGAACCGAAAGTTAGGCGAGAAAACTTATGCGTGGGATTATCTTATCGTAAGACAAGGCTTAGGCGTAGAAAAGCTTATGCGCTTAAGTTTAACTTATGCGTAAATTAGGGTTTTGCCCAAAATCCTTTACACTATCACGATGTAAAAGATATCCAAAGTCGAAGTGTTTTCGAGCTTATCCAAGCAAGAAAACACCGAGTAAGCCAAGAACACTGAAGATCAAACCTTGAAAAACTTATGCGTAAGTTTAGGGTTTCCTTACGACTAGAAAATACCAAAAACTTATTTTATGCCCAAAAGTGTTTAGAAACTTGATTTTTATGATGAAATAGCTTCAATATCACCAAAATAACACAAAAGTATGAAACTTGATGATCCAAAACTCTTTTTCACCTTACGAGTAGAAAGAGGTACACGAATGAAATCAAGCTTAAAAAACACTTCTACACACGTAAAGTTTCAAACTTTTTGCCAAAAACTTAACCTTTAACACCTAATAACCTTGAAAGTACAAGAATCTTGGATTTGAAAGTGAAAAAAGATGAGTTTTTATGCGTGATAAAAGTGAAAAACGTGAACCTTACGAGTAGAACAAAAACAAGCCGTTTCACCCAACTAGATGGCGAATGATACCACTGTTAGGTCACCATATATGTAACACAAACATCAATAGAAAAAATAGAGAAGAGATGAAGGCGGATGAACAATAAACCAAACACACACACGCGTAATAATAATGAAGAGTTAGGCGTAGAGCATGAATGAACGATAAATTGAACAACCAACCTTCTAAGGAAGGTTTACATGTGTTTATATAGGGGAAGAAACTAGGGCAACATCCAAGTTCCCTTCCTTTCCTATATGGGCTTGGGCCTAGGCTTATGGGCCTTCTACATAAGCCTAAGGCTAATTACTAACATAAAGGCCATAATTAAGCTAACTATTACATGTGAATCACTAACACTTGAATTAGGTTTAGGAGTGATTCCAACAAAAGTGATGCCTAATCTGAATGTGCTTGGTCTTGGAGTGATAAACGGGATTCTTCACAATGCAAATGGTACTCTCATTATCAATGTTGATAGGAGTATTCTTGAAGTTGAACCCATAATCCAAAAGTTGATTCTGCATCCACAAGACTTGTCCACAACAACTTGCAACAAAGAACATATTCGCTTTAGTGGATGATGTTGTCGCAATAGTTTGCTTCTTACATTGCCATGAAACCAATCTTCTTCCAAGATACCGGCATCCTCCGTTGGTTGATCTTCTATCATAGTTATCACCGCATAATCACTATCCGAAAAAGCATCCAAGTGAAAAGGTGAATCCTTTGGATACCCCAACCCCAACTTAGGTTGTTGTTTCAAATAACTAAAAATTCTCTTCACCGCATTCATATGGGAGACCTTAGGTGAGACTTGATATCTTGCACATAAATGCAGAAAACATGATATCGTGCCTAGATACGCTTAAGTACATAAGACGACCAATCATAGATCCGCATAACTTGACTTCAACAGTTGACCATCTTCATCATTTCCCAATGAGTTGATAGATTCGATAGGTGTAGTGACCGGCTTCATAGCATCAAAATTGAACTTCTTAAGAATGTCGAGACATACTTGTCTTGACTTATGAAAATTCCTCCTTTGACTGCTTAACTTGAAGCCCCAAAATAAATTTAATTCACCCATTGAACTCATTTGAAATTCATGTTGCATCACCGCTCAAACTCCTTCACCATGTACTGTTTTGTAGCTCCAAAGATGATATCATCTACATAAACTTGTACCAACATGATATCCTTCTTATCTCTCTTAATAAACAAAGTCTTGTCAATTGCTCCTCTCCTATAACCATATTGCAATAAGAAAGTAGAGAGCCTTTCATACCAAGCTCTAGATGCTTGATGTAGGCCATAAAGAGCCTTAACAACTTTATAGACTTTGTTTGGATGAGTAGGATCTTAACCAGGAGGATGTTTAACATAGACCTCCTCTGTAATCTTGCCATAGAGAAAGGCACTCTTGACATCCATTTGATAAACCTGAAATCCCATATATGATGCAAAAGCAAGGAATATTCGAATAGCTTCAATCCTTGCTACAGGAGCAAACACTTCATCATAATCTACTCCTTCTTCTTATCTATACCCTTGTGCAACTAACCTTGCCTTATTCTTGATGACATTCCCTCTTTCATCTCTCTTGACTCTGAAAACCCATCTTGTACCAATTACTTTCTTTCCATCTGGTAGAACACAGGGTGCTTCTTGTCACAGATTTGAGAGACTGACAAAAGATTGAACTTGAGCTCCTTCACATAGCGAACATTTTCAAAATCTATGCTTCCTGCTTTGATAGTTCATTTGCCAGTTATTCTTCCTCCACTAGCATCATTCCCAAATGCGACTCTTCCTCCACAATAAGATCTAAAATATGACAAAATCTCTTTGTCTCCTGTCATGCTTCCAGAGTAACCACTATCCACAATTAGATGATCTTTAAGCTCCTCTTCTGGGTTGCCCTGCACAAAGATAAGAGAGTTAGTTAATTTTAGGAACCAAAGCCATTACTGACTTGTGTTCCCCTTATGGAGTTACATACTTAAATTCTTTAAGTATGTAATTGCCAATCGCCTTTAAGCATATGATCAATTATCTTTGGTTGTTCCAAAACTTGTGTTGGTTTTCAATAAAATCTCTTTTCATCCAAGTTCTCTTTATTATTTTCAACAAAAATCTCTGTTTCACTCACACTTGCTGAAAGTACTGTTTGTTCCCCATCAGTAGTTTCTTTCTTAACCCAACATGTTTTAACTTTTGGTGTAGAGTGCTTTGAACTAGATACTCTTTTTGAGTTGTAACGCCTTCTAGATTGATAGTAATTAGATCTCCTAGGGCTTTCATTCCAAAAAGTTCTATCATTACCTTGATTGGGTAAAATCTAGTAGTACCTTGAGAAGGTACTGGTGATTTTGAAAAAGATCTTTTCTGGTGTGGGTACCTATGGTCTTGTGAGAAATTGTTGTGGTTAACCCTATGTGAATGATTCCAGACTGGTTTATTCTCCCTTGGTTTTTGGTTGGCAGATCTGGTCTTTGGGAATTTGCTTAAGTAATCTGAGTGAAAGTCACAGTCCTTAATCAAATGATCAGGACTATAACAAACAAAACATAATTTTTGACCCATACTCCCAAAAAATCTTCCTTTAGTTCTATGAATAAAACTATCATGTCTTTTTGGTGAATGTTGAAAACTGTTTTGACCAAAATTATCCCAAAAAGGTTTAGTAGTATTTTGAAAAGGTTTTCTTAAAGGTACTGCTGAACATCTAGTAGTACTTTGAGAAAAAGGTATTGCTTGACTCTTAACACTATCATCCTTAGGTTTCTCAACTGTTTCTTTTGGGTGTTAGAACTAGATGGACCTGTATTAGATTGATCAGTAAGCTTTTTCCTAAACTCTAGGTTGTCTACTCCAAAACAAGACACATCTGTCCTAAGTGGTTGAAAACTACCAGTGGGATGAGGGACTGCATGATAACCCTTGTCTTTCTTAAATTCAGGAGGTGTTTGACTAATTGTTTCCTCATTACTAGATGTATCTACATAGTTAATGATTTCATCATCACTAGTGGTTATATCCTCATAATCACGTTCATCCTGATCACTAGGTGGGTTTTCTTCTGTGCTACTAAAGTCCATGCCAAAACCTAGTCCAGTTTTAATTTATGCTCTTTTACGCTTTTCAACAAAACTAACATGTGAAAGACCGATTTTCCCAAGCAAAGAAACTTTTCTAGCAATGCATCCCTTTCTTTAGTTACCTTTTCTAGTTCAAGAACCTTACATCCTAACTTCCATTCACTTAATTTTAATTGGTAATCCCGTTGTTCATACTTTTCGCCCAAGCCATTTCATTATTTTCATGTGTTATTATTTTGGCTTCCATTGACTTTAAAGTAATTTGCTAACCAGCTACCTCAGACCTAGCCCTTCTACAGTTATCTCTTTCAGTTACATAATCAGTAAGCACTTTTTGATAAAAATCATGACACTTAGAGCATACCTCAGATATAGGGGGTGAACTTGGTGAAGTAGCTACCATAGCAAGCAGAACATGTTCATCTTCACTCTCCATGCTCCAATTAAAGCTTCCTAGGCCATCTCTGGATTCCAAAAGCAGCAAATCCAGGTTCCTCATCAAAGGTTGTGCTCCAATCAAACTCTTCCACTGATTCTTCCACTGCTACCATACAATAGGTTACCGGTTCATCATCAAATTCAAGACTCAAATAACCTCGATAGATTTTCTTGAGCAACCAAAGCTTTTGTTTCGCTTATAGGATTTCTTTTAGTTCAAGCTTAGGTTTCTCACCATCCTGTTTGCACGATATTTAGCAAACTTGCATTCCTTGCAAAGTGTCCGATCTTTTGACAGTTAAAGCATTCAATCTTTGACTTGTCAAAGGTTATACCCTATTGGGTTTGAAGTCAATGCCTCTTCCTGCTTTCTTCATGAACTTCTTGATCCTAGCGAAGGATCATAGCAACTCGCCACCTTATATCAATTTCTTCAAGAGCATCCTCTTCAATTTGTGACAAATCCTCTTCATAGGTAACGTGTAGAGTGGCTTGGAGCAAAGAATGAGCATACGACTTCATCGTAATGGATGGTGTTTGATGGTGCGAGAGATGGGGTAGGATAGGTAACAAGATTTGAGCAACAATACTTTGAGTAGGGTAAGCAAGACTTTTAGTAAAGCACCGCTCTCTTTTAGACGACACAAAAGCAATCTGTGAGATTTTGAACTTGGTTGGCCATTCATCTCATGCTCATACACCTTTAAGTGGTTATAAAGATCATCAAAGTCCATAACATCCAAACCAGGTTGTCCTCTTATCATAGTAGCAATCACATGCCATGTAGATGGCAAACTCCTTAAGAACTTCGATTTGCATCTTCAACAGTACCTATGCTTTGTATAACTCCGATACTAAGAAGATTTTGAAATCATCATAGGCAAGATCAAGACCTTCTCTTTCACCAACAAAGAATGTTTCAAACTGTTGTTTCAACAGATTTCTATGCATCTTCTTGGAAGCATCATTACCTCCAAACCTTGTCTTAAGAGCGCCCATAGTTGTTTAGCATCCTTAGCATCATGAAACTTGAGTAGGTAACCATCGTGTGTAGCGATAATAGGATGTTGATGGCCTTTTCTTGATTCCTTATTGTAGCCGGCAAGACAAATTTTAGGTGGTTTAGGTTGTCTAGGAACTTCAATAGGATCTCAAACAACTTCATTACCATTGACAATTACATTCCACGTTGCATGGTCCAGAATAGCCATGTATCGCCTCATCTTCATGCTCCAAAGATCATACTCTCCTTCTTGATGATAGGAATTCGAGTGAGGTGATGGATGGGGTGGTGCGACTTCAATGACATCTTTAGGGTTTGTTGTTAACTAGGTTTTAAGGGTTTCTTCTTAATCGAGTTTCCACACAAGCTCGATACCACTTGTTGGATCGATGTACTCTAACCAAACTAACTTATGTAGCTTGTAAGGGCTTAGCAACCTCGAATAAATCCTAAGTCACTAACAATGAAACACTTAATTAACTTTATTAAGTATGCGGAATTTACATGAATAAAGCTAAGAAGAATTAACTTTTACTTTAACAATTATATTAAAACTCTGAACCTGCTTGATACACAGATTCACTAACAATCCTTAACAGCTCTAATATCAAACTTGATAAACTCTAATACTCTCTAATAATGCATGTACGTATAATGCCAATCTAGGGGTCCTTTTATAGACATAAGGATAACCCTAGTCGGTTTATAATTCTATTCCTTGTACGTCAAGTAATTCTAAACTAAACTTAGAACATTCCAGAATTACATTATAATCCTTAACGATTTTGCATAGCAGTCCTTTAATCATGCAGTACTTTGATGAACGAGCAGTACTTTGACTTCCTTCATTAAGCAGTACTTTGACTCTTCAGCACTTTGACTTTCTGTATCCCAACACTTTCTTGGTCTACAAATCAAACAAGTAGAAGATGGTATCTTGTTTAATCAATCTAAATACATTAAGGAAATGTTAATGAAATTTGGTTTAGAAGAGTCAAAACCAATTAGGACACCAATGTCATCCGACACTAAACTCACAAAAGATGAAGACGGCAAATCCGTTGATAACACAAAATATCGTGGCATGATTGGTAGTCTTCTCTACCTCACGGCTAGTCGGCCGGATATCATGTTTAGTGTTTGTCTATGTGCTAGGTTTCAAGAAGATCCTAAAACATCACATCTAGAAGCCGTCAAAAGGATATTTAGATACATTAAGGGTACGACTCAATTAGGATTATGGTATCCTAAAGGTACGGGAGTAGAAACAATTGTATATGCGATTCGACCATGCGGTGATTATGTTGACCAAAAAAGTACAAGTAGGGTATGTACTTTTATGGGATGTTGCTTAACATCTTGGTTCTCAAAGAAACAAAAGGCATTAGCAATATCAACAACCGAAGCCGAATATGTCTCGACCGGCAAAGCATGCCAACAAGCACTATGGATGAAACAAGCGTTAGTTGACTATGACATTCATCTAAGTGACAAAGCCATTCTTTGTGATAACAAAGGTTCCATCGATATAAGCAATAATCCGGTATTACATTCTCGCAAAAAGCATATAGAGATTCGTCATCACTTCTTAAGAGACAATGTTCAAAAGGGGAACATCTCTATTGAGAAGGTAGCATCCAAAGATAACATAGCCGACGTCCTCACCAAACCGTTGAAGCGGGAACAATTCAACCTACTTCGTCTTGGTATTGGTCTCATGGAACAATCGTCGTAATTTGCTTTTTAACTCTACAAGGTATGTAAACACTAGCCTTCTTCTTTCTGAGTCTTGGATCTCTATTTCATGCACAACTCACAAGCAATACGAGAATTTTCAAAATCCAAGATAAGTTTTTCACTTATAACTCATAGTTTTCTCTTATTTTTCAAGATAAGTACAAGTTGCAAACACGTAATTACATACACATTTTATTTTCAAAGGATAAACGTTTTATTCACACATAGAAACCTCTTTTCAAAATGTTTTCTAAAATGATACCTCTTCCCGTATCACTTTCACAAAAGCCATTTCTCACGTCTAGGACAAATCGCTTTTTCATTATTAATACAAAGTAAAAAACCCGTTTTCATTGCATCTCATGTCTTTTAAATGCTAAAGAGGACACATAACTAATATGAGTTTTTGAGTACATTCATTTAAGCAACAATGAATTAGGAGCACTCGGGTTATCTCACATAATAGTGTGCTTTTTCACTTCTAATTTATTTTTCTTTTCTTTTAGGAGTCGAGATAACAAGAACTCTAAATGGTTTGCATATAAGCACACACTAGGCACAAATGTTTCCAAAAGGAAAATTTTGAGTCGCTGAATCACCAAGACCACGGATCCCAAATTTAATGCGGACGGATCCTCAAGGAAGGATCCGTGGGATCCGTGAGATGTAAGCTAGTTTATCTTCTATTTTCTCACTTTGGATGAAAACTTCAATATTTTTCATAATTTATTTTTATTTTTATTTCTTTTGGAGTATGTTCTTTAATGCTTGTGTTCTCATGATCACATGCCTTAAATTCATATCTAATCAATAGATTTTAATCCACATTTTGTGTCAAGCATTCATTACAATGCATTATTTTTCTATAAATAGGATTCCCAAAATGCTTGCATATTCATCTCATCTTCACAAACAAACACCACCATCTCATCCAAAAGATCTTCCAACTTAGATGAATCACCTAGTGCAAACAATCCCTTTCAAGAAATCCAGAATTTTGTCCTCCCATCTTCCAAAATACCACAATCAAAATCTAGGAAATCCGCACGGATTAGCATCCGGCCTTGATGTTTAGCAAAACCATCATCGAATGGTTCATCACCAACCACTATTTCACCCCAAGATGCTTCCATTATAGCACCTCCTTCATCACCAACAAGTACACCAACTTCATCACCCATCAAATCACCACCTAAGGTCACTCTTTTGGAACTCCTTAAGACTCCAACAAGATCAAAACAACCCAACCAAAAAAAACTAGTCTTTTTAACACCTCCTAAATATCCAAACACAATATTCAAAGACCTTGAAACCTCACCACCTTTAGCTCCCATTGTGTTACAAGAACATCTAAGTTCTTTTCCACCACCACTTCTAAACATTCAGGACTTTGATCCGTATTTTCCAACTTTTCCACCACAACTTCCGCATCTTACAAATCAAAATGACCCGGAAAACTTCCGCACTCATTACCAACATCACCTACATTGTGAATAATACAAATCTACTAGGGATATTGCAATAGAAATGAGGGAAGAAATACGAGTCATACTCAACCTCATTCTTGATCGCATCAATAACATTACTCATCAAAACCTCCATCCATAACCTTTTGCAAGCATGGAAGGAATCTTTATTACTATTTTTATTTTTAATATTTTTCTTTTGAGTCATTTTTTAAGAACAAGTCTTGTTCTAAGTTTTACATGCTTGTATGTGGCATAAATACCACTACATTTTGTTGTTTTATTACAAGGCCTTGTTTACATACCTTGGCTCCCAATCTTGATTGTCGTTGATCACAAGATTATTTATGCGTGTTACCACTAACCCTTTCTTTGCAGGATTTTTTATTTTTGTCACTTGACGCCCCAATATAGGGGGAGCTACCGTCAAGGGGGAGTAAGCGATACGTGGACTATTTTTCCACATTTTGTTTCTTCGTTGGGTTAACTTTTTGTTTCGACAAAAAGGGGGAGAAGAAGTAAAACTTAGGCTTTCAAAACATACATCTAATCTTAAGTTTTACTCATCATAACATTATGTTTTTTCATCAAAAAAAGAGGGAGATTGTTAATACAAATAAACCGTAAAAACGTTTATTAATATTGAGCGATCTCTTTGTGTTTTGTTGATAACAAATATAATGTGATCATAAGTAAAATTATAAGGATGCATGTTATTTTTGTAAAGCATTTACATATAGTCCTTTAATACAAATTGTTGTAATAAATCATTTGTTGTAATAGTTTATTAGGATGGTTAAAAATCACAACCCATGGAGCATATCCATAACCCATGGTATTGACCCATATCCATTTGACTAGATGCATTGCATCTATTAGATACATTGTATCTAATGAAATACCCATGGACCAACCGATGACCCATGACCCATAACCAAAAACCCCATAGGCAAAGAGGAGCGTCCCACGGATCCCTGGTATTACACTAGACGGATCCCTTAAGAGAGGGATCCGTGGGATCTGTGGAACAGTGGCAAGATTTTGCCTATAAATAGAGAGCCATTTCTTCATTTCTCCTTACCCCTCTTTGTAACCACCGGTAAAAATCTGCCTTTATATTAATCAATGATAAATCATTTTCTACGTACAATTTTTTATTTTATTTTATTTGATTACTACAACTAGATAATATGCCGAACTCACAAACTGCTCTCTTGCATAGTAATGCCTTTTGATATACACACTCTTATGTTACAATGGAAGTCTCACAATAATGTCTTACTTGAAACTTCCCGGCATGGTCACCCATGCCAGTTGTGTCCTCACACGAGATACGTGATGTCTGGTATATATTACCCCTATATCATTAGCGTCATTTCCGATAGAATGTTTACTCTATATATTAGGGTTTTTATTAAAGCTTTGATTTATAGCAATTTTGATACTATGTCATAAACCCTAAAGTACAAACCCTTAAACTTAATGTACAAGCTTACAAGGCATAAAACCCTAACTCTAGAGTATTTCCCGATTAAAACCCTAGTTTGCAAACCCTATAATTTTATGTAAACGAAATCACAAACTAAAATTTAAAATACACATGAAACATTTACAAATTACCAAAGTACAAGTTTATCAAGCCAATGTACAAGTCATTGATGCATAGGAGCATACTCTTAACATAAAACTCATTATAAACCATGGTGTATTTAATTTTAAACACATTATACAAACCTTTCAAGCACAAGCCCTAAAAATATATTTTTTTTTAAGTAAGTACAACAAATCAATGCCAATGTACAATTATTAATGCACAAACCTAAAACCTTTACTTTTATCTATTTATACTTAAACTAAACTAAACTAGTATTTATTTAAAACAAACTAGAGAACCTAACTAAGTATTTTACACAACTACACTATAGGTACAACACACTAAGGCTTAAGTACTACCCTCCTAAGCCTAACGCCCGCCCCCCCTTGTTACCCTTAGTTAGAAATGAACTAGACCTCAACCATTTAGTTTCCTACCTATTACTTGTAATTACCCTAACCACAAATATTTACTTACACCATAAATTAACAAGTCGCCTTCTTACCATGAGATTTTACCAAGGTCAAATGTGGTGGGTAAAACTCTTGGCTAGGGATTTGCCACACCATCCCATGCCCCATAAAACCACATGAATCCTCCAAATGTCATGCAACACATCACTTTGTCCCCTCTTTTGCTAGACAAGGTGACTTAGCACCTTGTGAACTCATGCACTCCCACACCTATATATAACGCCCCTCCGTCCTCCTCAAGCCTCATCCATCACACACACTATACAATACTTCCCATACCCACATACATTCTGAAAATTGACCCTAAGTAGTGAAAGAAAGGCTAGACTAAATCTGAGAAGGGGTGGAATTATTTTGGAGATAACTAGCAGCCATTAGAAGTTCTTCCTGGTTTAAGAAACTTACTATTTGTAAGTGTTCTCACTTTCTTTCTTTAATAATTTTTACATATCTAATATCATTTAGTTAGGTTAATAAACTTATAACATGTAGAACTAAATCTAGAACATGATTTTGTACACTTTATGTAAAAAAGGCAACTACATGATAAACTTTTTGTTTTGTGGTATTGGCCAAGGAAAAAACTATAAGGATTAACCATTAAGTATGTTATATGATCAGTAATAAAAACTAAATCTAAGTCTTGTTCCTCGCAAAGTTTAAAACATTTTTTTTCTGCTTCTGGTCTTGATGCAAAAGCAGGCCAACGCCCCTACTTGCGCCCCATTTTTCTACTTTGTGTTAAGGTATTAGGGCCAACCAAAGGACCTTTATAAACACCACCTAGGACACTCTAAAACGCCCCATAAGCTGGTTGAAAAGCCTTAGTGTCATGTATAAAAACGACACTCCTTTAGAGCCATATGTCCTAAAAACCGAAAGTCCTATACATCAGGTCTTTGGGAAAACTTGGGATTTTTAATAAATTAGATTTTGAACTATCTTAGAAACATTGAAAATGAGTTAAAAAACATGTCACAACGTTGCATGCAAAGGTTATAAAATTTTATGGTTTGAAAACAAGATTTTCAATTTGTCAAAACTAGCCTAAGTAGCCCTTTTCAATAATTAATATCTCGCTAATTGAAGAGTTGTAAAGTATGAGAGTTACACCATTTTAAAGAGCTTGCTACAAGGAATTTAAAGCCCCAAGAACGTCTTTAAAAACTCTTATGGTCTCTTTTATAATCAACCAAAAAGAAGGTGACTCGTGAAGATTTTCATAAAAAGACCCTTGCGTGCACTTTTCAAAATTTGAGTCGTAGCAACTATAGAATGTTAGATAATGACTAAAAGAGTTAGTTAACATATACAATGTCCCTAGGTGACACCGTAAAAGTTAATGGATCAAAAATGAAATTTCTTTAAAACGCGACGTGGCCAAGTGGCCATGTTCACGGACTTGTTTCTCTCTAACCAAAGATGACTAGAATATGAGACCTATACCATTTTGAAGAGCTTACAGCAAAGTTTTCAAAGGATCAATTGCGTTGTAAAAACATTGGCTTGCCTCGTGTAAAATCTGTCTCATTTGGGCCTGTTATCGCCCAAAACCAACACTTTTCACATAAGGCACCTAACCCCCTACTTTGGGAAATCATTGCGACCAAACCATAAGAGCTTAAGACTTCTAGTTTAAACCAAATTATACTTTGGCACCTAACCAGATTCTATGAAGGGATCAAGAACGTAATAAAAACCTTTTAAGGCCTCGCTTATATTTACCTCACTTTTGTCAATTTTGGCCTAAAACAAGTGAACTTTTCTTATAAAACTACAAGTATTAAAATTCTAATTTTTGAAAGATAAAGTTTTCCTGGGCTAAAAATGTAATTTCTTCAAAGTTAATTATACAAGGGCTGATTTTGTCAATAACCCATAGTTGAGGGTTTAAAGTGTCATTTTTGAAAGTGCAAGGGTAAAAACCATAAATATTCAAAATGGTAAAATATAACATTTAGGAAACATATCATATTTAACAACTTGGGTTTCAATAAAACTTATTAACAATTATCCGAGCCATAAAAAAATAAGTATGATAAGTATTACTAATTTTTGAAGAGACTTCATGTTTACCAAACTATCGATAAAGCATTATCATCGCATAAACTTGAACTCGAATACTAATAACATGACATACCAACTCAGGTCGCGAGTCGGAGCAGTTTGTTCATATTACTTAATTTTTTTTCCATCCAGACTACGGTAACACCGAGGTGAGTTCATAGTCCCACTCTTACATATTCTTTTCAAAACTCGTGGGGAGATACATGCTACAAAAACATAACACAAGTATTATTCTGTATGCTATCCTGATTGATATTGCCTAGGTACCTACTGTTGCCACTAAAAGTCCCTCATATCATGAACCATTAATCACTTGCGGGTGAACGCGAATATCGTGAATAAATCTATTGGCAGTTGACGCCCATTTTGTTAGCCGGATAGGTAACCAAATGCACTTTATTTGAGAATACTAGGAGAATGGCAAACTCCTACGGAGGGCATTGTTTCTCACATCATCACTATGATGTTTGTAACTTACGTCATTATTATGACGCGTTCGTGTTAAGGTTTGTGTGTCTTGAGACTTAGGGCAATATACTTGTCATCGCAATATTACCGATTTTATTATCGCTTATCTTGTGTTCAACGATTATTATACAAACACTATGGATTCACTCAACCTTTGTGTTGACTTTTTAGCATGTTTTATCTCGTGAAACTAGAGCACGATTTGGCACGGAGTGGCTATGGACTTTCTTATAAAAGGGCTTCCATTTTGTTATCATTCACAAGAATAAAACTATGTATTTCAGTATTTCCGTTGGGACCTTTATTTTGTAAAACTCTGATTTAAATAAATGAATGATAATTGTTTTATCTAAAACGTCTCTTTCGATCCATTTATCTATTATTATGACTGTGATCCATGAAGTAATACCCAACCTTAATTCCGTTGCGTATACCGAATTTAGGGGTGTTACACTCTTCTTACTAAGTCTCTCATATACTCTTACTCTCTTCTAACAAAAGATCACTTGATCTAGAGAGTTGTTCTTCTTTCTTCTATTGTGATTCTCATATAGGTCCTTCTCTAAGGCGAGATCACGAGCTTACTACAAGTCATCCAAGCAAGGGGTCCTTGATTGATTTGTTTCTCCACAAGATTTCTATAGAAAAGATCTTCTACTAGATATTTCACATAGTTGTTGTGTAATAGTCGTGTTGGTTTGGTCCTCCGTGTTATGGACTCGGTATTTAGCTTTGTACCGAAAAAAGGTGTAAGCAACGTTGTGAAGGCTTCTCCGCCAAGTTGAAGGAGTTTGTTGACATAGTGCTTGAACTCTCGAGTAGGTGACTCGGGGAGTGGAGTAGGGCAAGGAAGGTGTCCTTGTAGCCGAACCACTATAAATCGGTTGTGTCATTTCTTTCCCTTGCTTTACTTTATTTACTTTCATTACTCTTAGATCTATACTTCATCTTCATCCATACGATTTCACATAACATCGAATCTAAAGTTTTTAGAAAATAACTTAAAATCGGCAAAACTATTCAACCCCCCTTAGTTATTCACAAAAACCAATAGAACGAGCAGCGGTCAAGCATCGACAAAATTTCAAAGAAAGGTTTAAGAATAAGCAAAGAATAAGAGAAAGGAAGCAGGGTTTCCGCAACCCACGAAAGCCTTTCAAGGAAATAACGGTGCAAGGAAAAGCACAATCTACAAACCTTCAATCGAGAAGGAAGTTGAAGGGAAGTTCTTTGAATTCCATGGAAAAGCAAGACATACCACGGAAGAATGTCTACATTTAAAAAAGCAAAGAGAAGACAGGCAGAAAGGACCGGTGACGGGAATGGAAGAGTAACAGAAGGATAAAAAAAAGCACCTTGCCACTCTTAAACAAACCAAATTACGGATGGCCGCACAGTAAAAGGCCATAATAAAGGATGGTGAACACACATGTAAAGAGTTACGACAGCATGGGAAATAAAAGAAGCTTAAGAACGGATCAGAAGGCAAAGCAGAAGCGGAAGCAAACGGATAAGCCTTATCTAAATGCTTAAAAAGAATGGAAAATCTACAAGTGTAGATTCGCGTTCCTTCCCGAGAAATTTATGTCAAATCCAACATAAACAATAGGCGCTCAGGCTACGAGCCTAGGCACGCACCTATCAACAAAACAATAAATGAAAATTAATGCCGACGCATGCGAAAACAGTAAAATCCTCGCTATAAATACGCGGGGTAAAGAAAAGGGAAAGATCAGAAAAAGTAAAAAGGAACCACCTCTTCTTTGAAAAAAGACCGACATACAACACAACGCGAAGGAAGATCCCGAGAAAAATAAAAAAGAAGCTGAAGATGTTATTTAGAAGAAGAATACGGTGGTATAGGGTAGAAAAAGAATATAGCCGGTTATCAACAACAACCCACGACCATCCCATGGTCGTTCCCAAAAAACGCATACGTAACTTGAACCTCTATTCCCAAAAGAGAAACGCAAGAACAAAGGTGGAACCCGAATTAGCCAAGCATGTTCTAAAATGACAACTAATAACAATTAGTCGTTCTAAAATGACGAGTAATAACCAACCTCCGCGACCATTCACAACATTCCTTCCGCCAAAACCCATGTCCATTGAAGTTTGTGTGGACATACCAAAGTCATAGGGCACCAAAGGTGGGGTTTAAATCAATTAGATTCTCATTAGCCCTTTGATATCTTGGAAGTGCACATAGTTCCTTCTTAAGAGTATAGTCCAAAGCGGAAGAAGGAACTATCTCACAAGAGCTGGGTTGACGGGAGTGATAGAATGTGCGAAGAGTTTGGTCCCTGGGGAAGGACAGCAAAGGAAGTGGGGCACAATGGCCATGCGTAGAATGCCCCTCAATTAACGAAAAGCTTCCCTAGGAAAGACAACTAAACAGTGGATGAAAACTATGCCTTCATTCCTTTGTTTATACAATCCGGCCCCTGAACAAGCGTACGTCTACTAATCCAGGTATATCGGGTTGGATAGATGGTTTAAGGAACAAATGATCAGCTTGCGGGCGCCGGAATAAAACAAAAGATATGCGATGGAAAAGCAACCTCACTAAAAGCCCTTCCACTTACGCACAATTGGGCGGGTTCAGACAGGAAACCTCTTGAAGGGTCTATGAAACTTGATGTATACCCTACAGCATGACAAGCCCACTGATAAAAAAAAATAAATAAAAAAAATAAAAGAGCAGCACAGCAGGCAAGAGGAAGCATCGTGACCCTTCGAGAACCAGCCGCAAGCTCACGAACTTCTCAGGGAACCCCGCAGGGAGAATATAAAAGCCCTAAGAGGAAGAAGGGACCGGAACTCCTTCAAGAAGCGGATAGCAGACAAGAAGGAGGACTCAGAATTCAGAAGAGAAGGAACATACCAGCGCTAGGGATGCTAGCAAAAAATGACAGCGTCAACAAAAGCGATTCCGGTTGGAACATTCCTTCAAGAAAGGAAGTCGCAACTAATATAAGGCAAATTGCCATGGAAAGCTATTAAAACAAAAATTCTGCAAGAGCGAAGTAAAAACAAGACTGCAAAGACACTCCTCAAGAGTAATCACCGCCATCAACAAATCTCCGCAAAGGAATGAGCGTCACCAGTTGTAAGACTCATAAAAAGAGTGAGGACAATTGGTAATGAAAAAATATGTACCAGAACTTACAAATTTTGAAAATTTTGTAATATATCAAATTAATAAAAAAATATATGATTAGTTAACAAAAGAATGATGAAGATTAGCTACCTTCATTATTTTATTCTTTAAATTGTTTTTATTTTTAAGTGCATAAGACGTGCAAGCACAAGAATTGGGCATGACCCAAATATGTTATTTCCGAATAACATAAAGTTATAACGAATAACATAACCGGTGAACAACATAATCACCAAAGTACGTAAGAGGTATTGCAAGCCCAGTACTGGGAGGATAGCCCAAAAATATCCAAAAGACTATTACAAACGTGCATATCCATATAACGTTAAAAATAGCACCGCACAGACAAAAAGAGTGTGTGCAAAAGACTATTACAAAACGTGCATATCCGTATAACATTAACAATAGCAACACAAAAGTGCAAAATAACATACACTAAAAGTATCAAGAATTTGCATAAGGAAAAATTTGTAGCATAAGCGCAAAGCAAAGAGAAAGCATGCAGAGATACAAGCGAAAAAATTGACTACAACTATCAGCAGTGCCATAAAAAGAAACAAAAACAGACATTGTTCAGATGATTACAAAACATCTCAGAAAAGAAAAGAAAAAACTAAATCCGAACCAGAGCAGTAGCACCCACTTCAAGCTCAGACAAAACCGCAAGGACCTCACTAACTACAGAAGATGGGTCATTCGCAATCTCAACAGGGGTGTCAGACCCACCAACATCATAATCTTCAACAGAAAGGGGTCTCGTGGAAATATCAGAAGTACTGACAGGAAGAGGCACAACCGGCAAAGAAGTAGTGCAAACAGAAGCTAACTCACTAGCTGAAGATGTTTCCACACCCATCACGTTACGAGCGGACAAAGGATCCATGGAAGAATTGTAAACATCGGCAACAGATAACCGACAACCATCAAGGTGCTTTCTAACCTGATCACCTCTCTTTTGAACAACCTCCAAAGAGCAAGACAAAGAGTTGCTGCCAACAATAAAATTACTACCCTTATTATAAACAGGGACGATGAGTTGCTCAAGATCCGGCTATAACCCTGCAATCATAGGAGCATTCGCGGAAGGCTCAGCAACACGAAGAAGGTCCATAACTTCCGCAATACCGCATTCTTGCTGGACTTAAGCACGGAGAGCAAAGAAAACTCCACATTTTCAAGGGCCCTCACAGCAGAAACATAGTGATCTTCCGCAGAGGGATTATATGCAGCAAGCTCAACAAGCCCCCTTTTCTCCTTACCATAGATGATGCCCGCAGCTAAGCCTTCTTGCATACCCTTATCAACGGCACGCTCAATAACCTCTGCCATTGCCGCAGTATACTCTGGAGAGTTTAAGCACTTAAACACAGCGAGGCTCATACCATTCGTTAACAACCAACGACGGCTAGATAATAGCGTAAGGAATCGAGGATAAAACTCCTCATCAAGATGACTAGCCAGGGCATATAAGTCAGCAACGGCCGAATCAACCTTCAGCAAAAGTCCGCCCATCTTAGCATCCTGAATCTTACAAAATTCCTCCTCCAAAGCAACAAAGGACGGAGCTCGACTGCGGAGCTCAGAACATGACTCCTCCAAAGTCCGTATCTACAAACAATAAAAAGTTAAAAGACAACGAAGAACAAAAAAAATAATAAAAATAAAAAATAAGGGGGGGGGGGCACGGATGCACACCTGTCCAGAAAGACTGGAATTCTGATACCTAAGGACAACAATCTCGGCTCTCAAGGTAGATGACTCAGAATCCTTAGCACCAAAAGACGATTGAAGTGTTACCACCTCAGCTCGAAGAGAAATTTGTTCTTCCTCAAGCGCGGAATTCTGGTTCTTCAAAGATGAAAGCTCATGCAGAAGCTGCTAAAGATGCAGCAGCAGAAGATGTCTCAGAAGAAATAATATTGGCAACCTTAGATTCTAGAGCCGAAATTTCCTTATCCTTACTTGACACCAAAGACAATAAGCGTTTCTGCTCCATAGCATTATATTTTAAGCGCTGACGAACTTCAGAACTAAAGCACAATTGTCGCGCCACGGCAACATTAAACTCACCAAGGAGGCGCTCATACCCCATATCACGGATAGCGGAAAAGAAGGTAGGAGGAGCGAACTCGTCCACCATAACACAGTACTCATCAACATCATCAAGAAGTGAACCTTTGGAAACATTCCATTTCGGAATATGAATACCAGAGGAAGAACCAGAATCCGGATAATCAACAATGCGGATGTCCCCAGCTGAAACATCAAGATCCAAAAGGTAATCAAGAATTGGATAAACACCACCAACTGGAGAGAGGCTATCTGCAAGAGAGGAAGGAACATCCACTTGACCCTTCCCTTTCTCAATAGAACGAACAGTAGTAACCACAGCATCCATCATAACGGGCGCAGGAGAACTGCGAATAAACAAGTAAAAAGCAAGTCAATAAAGGAAGGAAAGACAAAGTAGTTATGAAAAGACAAAAGTATAAACAACAAACCTGGAAGGAGAACCATCAAGATGGGGCAAACCAAAGGCAGGTTCGATGGATGTCCCAGCTTCATAAAAGGGAGTAGTTGAAAATAAAGGAGAAGAAGAAGAATGAGTGGGCAAAGCATTCAAACTGTTAGGTCACCATATTGTAACACAAGCATCAATATGTAAGAAATATAGATAAGGTGAGCGGATGAACACTAAGATCAATATACACGAATGATTATGTGAAATGTTTAGGCGTATGATATTAAACAAAGTGAACAAGCAACCTTCAAATGAAGGTTTACATGTGCTTCTATAGGGAAAGGAACTAGGGCAACACACAAGTTCCCTTCCTTTCCTTATTGGATATGGGCCAAGGCTTATGGGCTTTCTACATAAGCCTTGCCATTAATACAAACATAAAAGCCTAATTAAGCAACTTATTACATGTTAATTACAAACACTTGAAATATAGTTTAGTAGTGATTCCAACAATCTCCCCCTAAGTGTTGGTAATTAATGACTTAAGTAATCTTTAAACATTGTTGGTGCTGATGTAATAGTTGCTTTGACGTCTTCTGACATTCTTCTTTCTTGTGAGAAGAAGTGCCATGATTCTAACAATCTCCCCAGTGTGAGGATCTTATTTTCTTTGAAGTTTTCATCTTTGACGTCTTCATTTATCTTTGTTCTTTGTTCTGGTGTGGATATGGTGATTTATGTTCTGGCAATCTGAATCAAGTCCGCTTCGTTGCTTAGGTGTCTCCACGTCCTTCTCCAACATGCTCACACGCTCTATGACGTTGGATATCAGGATAGATGTAGTTCTCTTAGTCTTTATACTTTGTAGATTCTTTGGCTTTGAGGAAGAATCGTTCTGACTTTTGTGTTTCCTTTCGAGAGAACTTCAATATGTGTTGTTGGTGGTATGAGCATGTGGAGAATCTGCACGATCATCTCACAAGAGCATCCATAAGAATAAAAACATAAGACTGGGTTAGTGATAAACACCAATCGATCATTGTGGTTGATTCTTAGAGAAATGACCACTACGATTGTTCTTCTGATGAATGTCTTGATTCCATTCACCTTGGTCGGGCAAATCAGCCGTCTGAATCCCATAAGTGACAGTTGGCATTACATTGAACAAGTTCAAGTAATGACCCACATTTTCAGGACTCGATTCTTGAAAGGAATCTCCTTAGTAGGATTTCCAGCACTTACAGGTTCGAATGTCGAGCGTGTTAACAGCATAGTGTGAAAACACATCTCTAATTCTAGCAAAGGTTGTTCCTGAACTGGAGTCCCTCAAGTAGGATAACCCGATGTTCCGAATGTTAGGTCACTAGTTTTACAAACACAAGTAATATAGAAAGAGATAAAGGCGATTGAACAAGATCCAAACACACACACACGATATTATGCACGGTTTAGGCGTAGATGTGATGAGAGGAAATAACTTGAACAACCAACCCTCAAATGAGGGTTTACAAGAGTATTTATAGGAGGGAAGCTAGGGCAACACTCCTAGTTCCCTTCCTTTCTTAAATGGGCTTGGGCCTAAGCTCATGGGCCTTCTACATAAGCTTAAGGCTAATAACAAACATAAAGGCCATAATAAAGCTAACTATTACATATTAATTACTAACACTTGATTATGGTTTAGGAGTGATTCCAACAATCTCCCCCTCAAGTGTTGGTGATGAACGGTGAAGGCGTTGATGTAATAGTAGCTCGACGTCTTCGACATTCTTCTTTCTTGTGAGAAGAATTGCCTTGATTCGAACAATCTCCCAGGTAGAGAGATAGTTGTCTTTGAACAGTTATGCTTTGACGTCATCTTTAACTTTGTTCTTTGATCATTGTTCTTTGTGGTGAAAGTGATAGTATGTTGTTGTCTTCATCGATGCGCCTCAGTGCGCTTCGTTGCTCCAAGTGTCTCCACGCCATTCTTCAACATGCTCACACGCTCTTTGACGTTGGAATACAATCTTGATGAAGTTCTTTAAGTCTTTAACTTTGTAGATTCTTTGGTTTGACGAAGAATCATTCGATCGTTGTGTTGCTTTTGGATAGAACTTCCATTAGTGATGATGTTGGCGTGAGCATGAGAAGAATTAGCACGATCATCCCGCTCCGGAGCTTCCATAAGAGGAAAACATTTCAAGCGGTTAGTAATAAGCGTGTTCCGCACTTACAAGTTTAAACTTGAGAGTGTTAACAAGATGGTGTGAAAACACAACTCTAATTCTTGCAAAGGCCGTTCTCGAACCGAGTCCCACAAGTGAGATAACACGATGTACCGGTACATCTATAGTTCGAGATAGTCATTTGAGGTACACCGTAGCATCACCTCACGATCAGACCGCTTGAGATACACTCCGCGTAATCCATGGGGAGTTACCGGTGACTGCTGTCGTGGTCGCTTGATGTTGACCTCGGCGGAGTTTCCATTCAATCACCGAGGATCACGATGTGAACCTCTCATAAATTTTCTCGATCGATTGCTAAGATCTGTGAAGGACTCGATATGAAACATTGATAATCTTATTTGGTGATCATCAAGTGATAAAATGTCAAGTGTTCCTAAGAGATCTTTTGATGAATCTCGTGGCTCTAGACTCAATAGTGCATTTTGGTTTTCCGAGCGGAGACTAGGGAGAGGGTCTCCTTCTTCAATACCAATGATCTCTAAGAGAAAGCCAATAGTTTACGTAGGGTTTCTGTGAGAATGAAACAAGCTTACATTGAGAGAAACTTGAGTGGTTAAGAAGGTTTAGTGCATGCGCCATCGGGTCCATGACGACTTTTAATCTTCAATACCGGTGTCACTAAGTGACAACCAAGAGTATATGAATTGAACCCGTTCCGCCCTAAGTTGAATAATCTGAGGGTTATTTCTTTTCACCCTTTTCTTTGCATTTCTTTTTATTCTTCAACTCCTTCTTTCTCCGATTCTCATTTTCTCCTTTTACAATCATACCTAAGTACTTCTAAGTACTAACTATTTGTGATGTCCTTGGGTAGATCCTCCGCTCAAGCGGATCATAGGACAGTTATTCCTAACCTTAGTCACCTTATAACTCCATGACTAACCTATGTTGCCATTAAAACCATTGTTTGTGAAACATCTCTCAAAGGGTTTGTAAATGAAAACATGTTTGAACCATTTGTGAGAGATAGGATTTTGCATAAATACTCCCCTCCACATGTGCTTAATAGTTTTAATGGTTAAATGCATAGTGAGGAAAGAGCGCACATTTTGAATTGATCCACTCGAGATAGACAATCCCATGAGACACGGTTACGTTGCGTAGTTAAAGAGTTACATTGTCGGTTTTAGGTGACAACTAGCTCTAATAACTACCTTGAAGGTGTAGACAAACCTCGAAAGGTTGTCATACCCATCGAGTTCATGTCTACCAAGAGTGTCTCGAATGGTACTTTCTACTTGGACAAGTCCTTTCGAGACACGTTTACATTACTAGCGAACTAGCTTGAAATTATTACCCGTCCGGACAAGTCTTTTCGAGTTACAAACAGCTTTAGTACCGTCAATTCGTTGGTTAAGTCTCGGTACACAGATTCATTTGCATTTTGCACAACATATTTCTTATCACACAATTTTCTCCCCAAAAATGGCATATGAAAATGTTATTTTGAAACGTTTGAGAATAAATATGACCATTTCGAGTGTTGCGGAAGAGTGACCATCTTGTGAACAATTTGTGAACAAAGTTGTAATTCAAATACTCCCCTCAACAAGTGATATAAATGGTTGAGGTTTTGAAAATCTTACGGGAAGTACTTGTTCTTTTGAGCAAAACCTTGAAAATGAAAGGTTTAATAGGTTTTACTCAAAAGTAAGAAGCTTTCGCCCTTTTATAAGGATTGTGGCACCGAGGCGCACCACATGGTCCTTTCTTGACAATTACGGGTTGTACATCGTTATGTGTGCACAAGCCATTGACATATATAATCATACATCCAAATTTGTAATGAAAGAACCAATTCAAGGGTACCGAGAAGTGCGGTGATGTTCCTGTGAGTCTTGCAGAGGGTGTTGAAAGCGGTTATGTTAATCCTGGTCGACCACCAACATAGCTCTCCAATCGTCGAACAACCTTTCATCAATCATTGTGATGATTCGTCTCACATCCTCCTTTCACGAGAATTCCGGTGACTTAGAGACCCAATTTTCTGGTGATATCCTTCAACCTGACGCCAATCCGTCCCTAACCACCTTCAAAGTATGATCCTCGAATTTACAAGATCACTACACGCCATTAATCGCTTTCTTTGAAGTTCACTGCGGTAAACAACTCCGAAAAGTTTCTTGATGAGCGTATATTGAGATATCGATTGATGTCGGGAAGATCAGCGTTGGAGGAGTGTGTTGACACGCGTCGATAAGATTCAACGACCACCGGATATCTTCTACACGCTTTGATCACGATGCATCTAATGAAGATGAGAAGTGACTTGATAAATTCGCGTTGAACTTCGGCGAGAATTGTCTCATACGACCACGTACTTTGGCAAGGTACATGTCTTCGATGTCGCTGAGGACAAATTCTCAAAGTCGACACGGAGAATGCATAGTCCTGCTCATCTTGTCGTTTGACTATGATATTCTTCAAGAAGGTGTAGTCCCACTTAGACTTGAGATCAACGTGTTTGATGGCCATGATGTCCTTAGAACTGCCTACATTTGCGTGTTGAGACTTCGAACCAGGCGACACGTAGTAGATTCTTGGCGTTCGTGCCAATGATGAATCCCATACAATGCATCTCGGTCGTATGCTTGCACGTTGTTAGAAAACAAGTGATTTGCACGCCCTCGATAGATATGCGATTAGAGTAAATAGTCACTGGGAATGGAAGAATCAACGATGTAGCGTATTTTCGCGAACCATCGCTACTGTAAGAGAAAATCCGGTCTCTATTAAAGAAGTATCGAAGGGAATCCGTGGTTCATCCGCTGCTAATGGTCGGTGGGGTTTGGTCCAATCGGTTTAGTATGGAGGGTTGTCCCTTTGTGTGAAGTCAATGTTTGCTTCTTGATTGAGCCAATCCATGTTGTTAGACATAGCTCGAGCGATGTTCTCAAGATGATATTCGACCTCGAGGGCGCTTTCGAGTCATCTTTTAGAAGTTGAAATGCTTCATTCTTGATTCGCTTCAACTCGATTTCGTCATTTTCTTCACATGGAACTTTTCTTGCAAAGTTTTGCGTGCTCCAATGTAGAACCGCTCACCAAATTCGACCTTCTTCGGGTAGGGAGTTTGATTGACAAGTGTGGAGAACCATTCAAATTCTTCGGTTTTATCGTCATCTAGCCATGATACGACTTCAGTGAGTCGTCTTCTTCTTCTTTTGGAAGGCCTTGATGATGATTCTGGTTTCGCACTTGTTTGGGTGAGGTGGGTTGTTGTAGGGGCTCAGGACCTCTTCATCGTCACCACCCGTATACTCAAAGTAATCACCGCTTTTTGAGTCGGGGTGGTAACTCGGAATCGTCCCGAGGTTTTTCACTGAAGAACGAGGAGGGACCTTTGTTGAGCGAGGAGTTCTTTGTTGAGCAGGGAGTTCGTTGAGGAGGGGTTGCATAGAAGATGATTCACCGGACTTCTTGTGACGTTTAGCTTTATCATGCTTATCTTGATCCTTGTCTTCATCGCCTCTAGGACGTTTAGACTTTCTTCTTCGAATCTACAAGCCTCTTTGAGTTGGAAGTCCAAAGAATGCTTGAAACAATTTTCCTTCCTCGAAGTAAATGTCCCGATCGTTGAGACATTTGTGTAACAAGCTTGGCCACCAATTCATTATCCGAGAAAACTACAGGATCGATGGATTGATTGTGACGGTTAAAGGTGTTGATCTTATAGTTTGCTTGGCTATCTTCGATCATTTCGCTCAGTTCCTCTTGACGATGACTTTTCATGAATTCTGAATAAACTTCCTTTCTTCTTTCATCTTTTCATGCTCGTCATACAGATGTCTTGATGTGATCGACATAGAAATTCAACTTCTTTTGAGAATGTCTTTCTTTCGACTTGTTGGACGACTTTCACAATTCTTTCATGAGCATGAGAAATCCAAGATCGAGGTGGTTTCTTCACCGATTTGGATGATGATCCGTTGATTTCTTGGATGGTTGTAGTGATGAGTGAGAAGAAGAATCGATGATGATGAGATGTGAGGAGACTCGGGTCCTTTGGCGGTTCATAAGTTTCCTTCGTATGCGTGTCGGACTATCCGAAGAAACATGTCATAATCGACATCTTTATCTTTCTTCTTCTTGTCGGTTTACGGATTCTCAAAGTCATACACTATAGTATCTTCCACAGACGGTTGTTGTTGCATAAGAGTGGTGGTACCAGCTCCTTATCGGGTCGATTAACCGCATCGATTTGGTTCGGAGTGGGCAAGACCACTTGATCCTCCCGGACCACCCATTTGATCTTTTGCAAACACTTCACCTTGTGTTGATGTCTAAGTCGCTTGACTTTCTTCTTGTACTCAATTTCCGTGGCTCTTCAACATTTTCACTTTCGAGCTTTCATCAAATGTCTCAAGTATGTGAGTCTTCCCTTTACTTTTGTCGACTGAGGATTCGGAGGTTTTGGAATGTCCGAGACATCTTGTGCGCTTCGAATAATGAATCTCCTCGTCGATTCTCGCTCCTTCGAACTTTCGTCCAAAAGCTTTCTTGGAGGTTCAAGTGTAGAGGATGGAATAGAGTAGCTTCGAGAGGGAACTTTCTTCTTAGGAATAGGTTTCTCTTTGGAATAGGTTTCTCTTTGGAACATTCCTCGACTATCTGTACTTGTGGCACTTCCAAGACCGCCTCTTCGGTCCTTCGGTAGGTGTCCCGAAGCCTTTTCATCAAGGTGTCCAACTTTACCTTCTTTAATCGCTACCCGATACCTTTTGTACGTTTCCGACTTTTGATTTCCTCCGTAAGAAGGTGATCGGGTAATTCACTCCTGTTTCTTCGTGAGCGTTTCTTTGATTCTCGATGATAGAATGTGCTCGACCGGATGTCATGATTATCCGGGTCATTGATTCTTCGGGGATATCGGGATGAAGTCCAAGAGCTCTCTGAATCAACGACTTGGTGTATCCGACATAGGAATTTTGTTGCCAAGCTTCTTCTCGAAACATCATCATGTCTTCCCAAAGCAAAGGCTTCAATTATGATGTCCTTCTTGTTGATCGAGACCGGAAAATCTACAGTTCCATGAGCTTGGGATGCTCATATCCACCGTCACGACCCGAGACCGATTTGGTGATGATAATATAGAGTGTCCTCCATGGTTGAGGAATATTCTTCACTCCGAGAGAGTGCTTAGTAATGATTCCTGTAGCTTCATCATAACCAATGTCTATCAAGAATTGCAGATCTCTTCATAGGGTAGCGAAGAAGTCGGTTGGGGCAATGTCTCGAATTATGAGAACGACAGTAAGTCATCGGAGTGATAGTGACTTGCTTGTGATTAAGAGTCACTTCACGAAGATTTTGACCGAGGATCCTCGCATGGAATCCCGCATTGTTGAATGTAGACTTGAACCGTGGCGAGTGTGAGAGTATATTCGATAAGGATGAGTCTTGAGGATATCCACCGCTATGAGACAAGAAGATTCGAGCATGTTAGGGTGGCAAAGTCGACCCTAAGGTTATTCTTTCCAAGTTTTCTCGGGTAACCTTCGGAAAGATATCGAGAATTGTAAGAACTTCTTGTGCATCCACGTTCATTTGTTCACCATATCTTTATCGACATAACATTAGCCAAAAGAACCAACATATCGAAGACATAATGTTAGTCAATAGAAGGTTTTATTGTCTAGTTATTGAATGAGTAGTGTTAATGATTGTTCTGAGTCCTAAGTCACTTGTTTGTCCAATAGTCTAATGATGCTCGTAAACATTTCGTGAGTTAGTTACGTTTAAGGTTTTAAAGTTTATGTTATCACTTATCTTTCATAACATATTAAACGCTTAAGTTTATTAGTGACATTATTGAATTCGTGATGATATGATTAGCTTATTAACAAGATTGTACACGTAACAATTCATTATGAAGGTTCATCCGTGCTTATGCGTAGCAATGACAAAGTTATGCGTAGCAAGTGTTTTATACGCCGTAGTTATAAGCTTACGCCAGGGATCCTATCTTCGCGTAAAAATGTTACGCGTGGAAAAGGGACCTTAAGCGTGGAGCTTACGCGTGGCGTATAAAAACCTTACGCGTAAGGCTTACTCGTGAGTAGACCTTATGCGAGAGGCATTGTTCGCATATCCTTCACGAGATACGCGGTCCCACTGTAGAACCTTACGCGTAGGCATAACTGACTACGCGTAGGGTAATCCTTATGCGTAGAAATGCAAATGACCTTGATTCTGAATTTTAAGCGTAACAAATCCTGAAATAAGTTCATCAAATCATTAACATTATCACAAAACATCATTTTAACAACATTTTATGGCATGAACATTCATAGGAAGATTACGCGTAAAAAGTCATACGCGTTGGTCAAAACCCTAAGGGTTATGAATTACGCGTATGAAATTTAACCATGGGATTTGCACAAGACTTTTTCTGGTAGTTTAAGAGTGTTGAGGGAGTCTTTATACCAAGTTATAACACCTAACTCGTTGTGAATCAAAAGTTACCCAATATTATGAACATTAAACCCTAAATACAAATTGTTCACCAATTCGTGTTTCTGGGTGGTTAATAACAATGGAAATCATTAATTCAACAACTTAAGACCATAACTCAACAATCTTTTATACCAAAACACTTCACACTTGGAAAAACCCAAATCGACACATAAACCCTAATTTTCAAAAATCGTTGATACGTGTTTCTGGGTGGGTTTGGATGGTTAAAATGGTATCCTTGATGTATAAACAACGTTTTGACACTATTCATATAACCAAGAACATACACACACTGATTTTGTGTTCATATGCTTAAGCGTAGAACACAAAATCACTTGAAAAACACTTTTTAGCCGTTGGATTTATATGAAATTAAAAACCTTATCTTAAAAACATGTTTTAATCACAAAACAACTTACAAAGTGATGATCAAAACAACGGATTGCTCGAATGATTCTTAGGCGTAGATGTGTTTAGGTTTAGAATTAAATGTGAAGTGAAAGTTAGGTGGGGAGGTGTTTTATTTAAAATAACTTTAACATTTTGACAGTTTTAGTCCTCCACCTTTTCCTTTTTCAAACAAAGCCATTTAGCTTCCATTTTGGTTACCAAACAAAGTTTTAGGAAAGAAACTTGACGACACTCCCCCTCGACTCTAGAAAATAATGAAAGGTTATTAATTTTAGTCCGAGGAGTGTCATTGTACCAGAAAATTTACCACCATTTGATAAAATAACCAACCGGGATATGATAACATGCAAGTACACGGATGTTTTGAAACAGTTAAGTGAAAATTTCTCCCCCTCAACACTTGATCGTAAAAATACTGAATTTTGAAAGATTATAGTGTTGAAGGAAGAAATGTACTTGCCATGTTGAAAGATTATAGATTAGAAGAATATTTTTGTTGTTTTATAAGATTTTATATTTTTGTATTTTGTTTTTGAAAAATTTATTTACAAAGGATGTTTTGGTGTTTGATAGGTTTTTAAGACTGTTTTAAGAGGTCATCCAATTCCTCTTGAGTCAAACACCTCATACCAATCCGGTGGACCAACTCATTAAACCTAGCGGAGGCAAGGCTTTGGTGAGCGATCCGCCAATTGGTATTCGCACCCACAAAGTATAATTCAACGGTACTGCTCCACGTGATCCTTGATGAAATGATAGCGAAGATCAATGTGCTTTGATTTTGAGTGTCGAATCGAGTTGCACGAGATTGCAATGGCACTCGATTGTCGCGATACATCGATTCTCATCGAATACGTAACCATAGTCTTTGAGTTGTGTTCTCATCCAGATGACTTGAGCACAACATGCGGACATGGCTACATATTCGCTTTGGTTGATGACAACATGTACAATCCGCTTCTTTGATTGCCAAGACACCGCTTTATCACCAAGAAATTGTAGAGCTCTCAAGTACTTTTCCTTGAGTCTAAGCATCCTGCGTGGTCGGCGTCAAAAGCGATTAGTTCAAAACCGAATCCTTCGGATACGGATCCCCAAATTAATGGTTCCCTTGATGTATCGGAGGATTCTTTTAGCCTCGGAGAGGTGGGTTTCATTGGTCGCGATCGATAACGGGAGCATAGATAAACGGCAAAGACAATATCAGTCCGCTGTTGTTAGATACATGAGGGACCCAATAATACTTGGTATTTGGTAGGTCAACTAATTTCCCATGTAAATCAAAGATCTAGCTTCTTGGTATGAGCCATTGGTGTGGCATAAGTGTCACAGTTGTCATTCCAAATTTTTTAACAGTTCAAGGGCATATTTGGACTAACTCAAGAAAATACCACGGGGTGATTGATGAACTTGCAATCCTAGAAAGAATGTAAGTTCACCCATCATGGACATTTCAAAATTTTTCTTCATTAGTTTTGCAAAAGCGATTGAAAACTTTTTATGTGTAGACCCAAAATGATGTCATCCACGTAATTTGAACAATTAAGATATGTGCCCGTGATATTGTATAAAAGAGTTGGGTCAACCGAACCTTTGGTGAAATTATTAGCAATGAAGAAAGATGATAGCTTATCGCACCATGCCGAGGGGCTTGTTTGAGACCATAAAGAGCTTTGTTCGGTTTGTAGACATGGTTCGGCACTCGGATCAACGAATCCATCCGGTTGGTGACATAAACCGCTTCTTTAAGTTGTCCATTGAGAAACGCCGCTTTGACATCCATCCGATAGACCGTCATATTCATATGAGTCGCGAACGCAAGAAATATCCGAACGACCTCAAGACGAGCAACCGAGCAAAAGATTCTTCAAAGTCTATTCCTTCTTCCCGACGATAACCCTTAGCAACTAGACGTGACTTGTTTCGATTACATTCCTTCAAAGATCCAATTTGTTTTTCCAAATCCATTTGAGACCAATGACGAGACCCTGTTGGTCTTTCAACCGCCCCATACTTCAAGACGCTTGAATTGGTTGAGTTCTTCTTGCATGGATTCAATCCAGCTTATCTTTTGTCATTGCGTCTTTAATGTTTTTAGGTTCGATTAGCGGACGGTGAGTGCATAAATGCAATGTTCACCATCCGTGTGAAGACGTTGCCTCGTAACGATCGGTTGATTTGGGTTGCCAATAATATTAGCCGAGGATGGTCTTTAGTCCATCTATGTGTAGAGGGTTGATGTTGGTATACATTGTGCGATTCGAGGATTCAAATGGTTTGTTGAAGATTCGCGACATCCGTGCGCATCTCATTGGCAAACGGGTTGAAGAATGCATTTGGATCAAAATCGCGGTGGGGTACTTGATCGTAATATCATCACCGGTTCATCATTGTTGGAAGCGGTGTGTTCAATGTTGTGTTGGAGTCAACCGGTGTAGGTGCATCTTCAACAAGAGTTGTTGTAGCAGTGTATCGTATAGGAATATTATCGGGTTGTGCAATGAAACAACGGATACACCGAGCACGTTCATCAATATCGCCACGAACGTAGGAGCAAATAACCTTTCCATTTGTTGACGAGTTAGTGGGGGCTTTGTTCACCGATGATGGGGTTGAGGAAGTTTAAGCGGTTGTGACCGGTTCTAAGTCGTTGTACTCGTGAAGCCATTTCCGTGAGTTCATCAAAATGAGCATGAATCGTTTCCATTACCTCCTTAGTTCGACGATTCCGTTCGAAACCTTTAGAATTGTCACAATATCAATAAAGACTCAATATCGCCTTTGGCTTTGAGCTTTCCAAAGTCATCACGATCATTATTCGGATAGCACAGGATCCAAATACATGAAAGTGTTTGAGATTCGGTTTATGGTTGTGGATAAGCTCGAAGGTGTTTTGTTGTGCCGCTTTGTGATCATAGAACGGTTTTGAGTATAGCATGCAGATGAATCGACACGCCCATAAGTAACTGGAAGTTTAGCATTGATTAACATTGTTCTTGCGGCTTCCACTAACGCTCGGTTTCGTCTTTCAACTACTCTGCTTTTGTTCGGTGTACGTGCAATAGATGTTTGATGTCAATTCCACTTTCTCATAGAATTCACGAAGGGTTTTGTTAACAAATTCGGTTCCTTTGTCTGCTCGATTATCCCGACGGTGTTGCGGAGTGAACTCAGATTTTTGTGAGAAAGGTGATGATCATTTGTGGAGCTTGGTCTTTGCTTCAAGAAAGTAGACCCAAGTCCATCGTGAGTAGTCATCAACAATTACTAAGATGTAGCGTTTGCCATTGATCGCTTGCACTCGCATTGGGCCACACAAATCCATGTGAAGAAGGTGAAGCACATCTTTGAGAGTCGTGTTCCACCTTTGAAGGAAAATGAGCACGAGTGCTTTTCCCTTGTTCACAGTGAGCAAAGGTGATCTTTTGAATACCGGAATCGTGGGAGTCCTTCAACTAGTTTGTGTCGAGCAAGGTTGGTGATGGTTTGAAAGTTTAGATGTGAGAGACGACGGTGCCATAGCTGTGATTTTGTAGATGTTGCCTTTGAAAGTAAGCGGATGGGAGAGGAAGCAACCATGTCTTGCATAGAGATAGTGTAGAGACTAGAATTACGCGAGCCGGACATAAGGTCATTTCCTTGTAGATCACGAATGAAACAAGTTTTCTCCCGAAAGCAACCTCCAAATCTCCATCACAAAATTGACCCATCGAAAACAGTTGTGACCGAGGCCTTCCACATAGTAAACCTCGCGATTTCGATGTTCCCATTGACATAATCTCCATAGCCCATGATAGTCGCAAGTGATCGTTCCCGAACCCGACAAAGTGCCAATGAACTTTGCAATAAAGTTTGATAACAGTTGAAGGTTGCTCGTCATGTGCCGGGAACATCCGCTATCAACAATCTAGAGAATGATCATGTCACCGCATTACACGGATGACACGATGGAATAGAAGTAGATGTGGAACCCGAAATGTTAGAGGGTTCCAAGGTATATTAGACATACACACATTAATAATTTTAGGCATCCATTTAAATCCTTGTGTGTTATATATCCATTTTGCCATCTCAGAACTACTCTTTGCTTTAGTCTTAGTGAATGCACTAGGTGGTACTACATTCTTAGGAGGTGAAACCGAGCTACAGTGACAAAGAATGTTTGCCTTAGAATCTAAAGAAGGTGGTCTACCAAGCACGCACTTAGAATGATTAGTGGGCATAGAGGTATTCCGATTCTTAGGATTCCGTAAACGAGAGATTATAGCTTTAGCAACACATTTGTCATGACAATCGAATTCATACTCTTTCGACAAATAACACAAGGTGCATCGATCAATATCAAAAGTACTTAACGGTTTAGCATTCGTTACATCACTATTTCTATTACATTTGCCGACGCAACATCTATAGTGGAACCAACATGAGTCTTATTTAGATTCCTAGGTGTTCTTCTACTTTAGCATTCCTTATTGATCTTTTCTTAGGTCGCAACTTCCTATTCTTTGATTGAGTGCTCTAGGTCGTGAAGTGCGGACGTTTGGAAAAGACGCAACTATTCTGCTTTCAAAGAGAGGAAACACATTAGCAACTTGTGATTTGGCGGTAGGGATTCTAGGTTCACGATTACTAAGTGTAACGGTGCTAATCTCTTAATCACGGTAGGCGGAAGTTGTTCATACTTTCCTAACATTTCTCTTAACTTAGAGATAGTGTGAATCAAATCTTGATTTTCGAGCGAATATTACCAAAGAAAATTCATGACTTCTCTAGTGTGAGCAAGATAGTGATCAAGTTCGTTAGATGCTTCATGACGAGTCTTATTGAGTAAATCAAATATGACACCATATTCTGCTTAACTTTTACAAGTTCTTGTTCATATTTAGAAATTTGACTTTTCAAAGACACGCTTTGATCATCCAGCTTGCTCAATTTTAGGATCGAAGATTTTGCACTCAATCGAGCGATTTTCTTTTGAAAACTAAGTTGATGATTGTGAATATCTTTTCACACCAATGAAGACGACGTTTTGCATTGTAAATTTCGTTGAGTAATCGTTTATTTTCACTTTTAAAGACTCGATCCGCACATTATCGGTGTTCTCAACAGCTACAACATTTTCAACAATATCGCAGAGATATAATCGATGCATATGGCAAAGAATGAAACAACACAAAGATTATGGACATCAAGACAGATAAGGTCTTCCAAGAGTCGATCAAGATCTTTTCTCAAAAGTTTCTTTTACGTTTAGTATTAGAAATAGATGTTTCGGTTTTCTCGAAACGACCTTCATAGTTCCAAGTTCCTTATGAAAATCCTGCCCTGTGCTAATGCACAACTTTTCAAGTTTTAACCTTAGGTAAAAGATTTTTCCGAAGATGTCTCTTTGTTCTCTCGCCAGAGGCGATTGAAAATGTTCAATTTTGATTTCGAACGATATTCTATCTCATGTTGTAAAATTTTGAGGTCACCATGAAAATGTCAAAATATCTAAGAATATTTCGATTTTCGTGTTTTGAGTTTACTTCACTAATTGAAGGTAAAGGACCATAAGTTTGTGCATAACTGCTTTGGGATTAACATTAGAAGACTCGTGTGTTTTGATGATGACCCTTGGTGTGTTAGAAGATTCCGTTGGTGAGACGAAGTGACCGCTTTTATAATTAAAAGGTTTGTTGTAAACAACGCTTTTTAATTTTGATCGACTCTCTCTTCTACATCTAATTCCTCTTGACGATGATATTCAAAAACTCATAACAAGATTATCAATTTTG
Organism: Chrysanthemum lavandulifolium; assembly: GCA_022545495.1. Taxonomy (NCBI): domain Eukaryota; kingdom Viridiplantae; phylum Streptophyta; class Magnoliopsida; order Asterales; family Asteraceae; genus Chrysanthemum; species Chrysanthemum lavandulifolium. The sequence goes on along the minus strand of JAHFWF010000156.1, from coordinate 185,947 downwards.
TATTCTCTTGACCGAAACTTGAGAGTTGGTTTGAATGTTTTAGTGAAAGCTTTGGTTTGTAATCGCTAGATTTTTCCATATCCTTTTGGATTGGGTTTTAAGGTAAACTTTTCAATAGTCATTCTCGATTCACCATGTTTGTAAACAACAGCTTTAAACTCTTTAAGTTTGTTTTGCAAGTCGATAATTTCTTCAAGAAGGTCATCTACCCGATTCGTTGAATGCTTTTTGTATGCGGAGAACTGCTTTTGACAAGTTAAGAACTCACCTTAGCTTTTGATTTTCCAAGGTGAGAGCGTTAATTTGCTTTTTATGTTCATGTTTCGCTTGTTCTAATTCGCATAACAAAGCATTCTTCGAGGCGGCTAGATCACGATCTGCTTTCTAAATATTTTTCGCTTTGATGAGATTTTGCAAAGCGGCTTCAAAACCTTTTCACGGTTTTCTTGAGTTTTGAAAAGTTGAGTTGCATTTGTAAGCATTCAAAATCCTTGGTTAGCAGATGCATTTTACTTTTTAAGATCCGATTTAATGCAACACATTCACAAATTTGGGATTGTTGGTCTTTAAGCAATGTAACAAGATCCGGATGAGGCAAAGGTTCAACGTGTTCAACGTGAGTCACACCATGATCATTATTGAGATCCTCAAGTATAACCACGAGTCAATTTGATTATCAAGAGAAACCATAAGGTCATCGGATCGTCAAATGTAACTACGGGTTTATTTGAAAATTGTCGAATGAGATGTAGATGACTCATTTTGAACATTCGAGCCGTCTTGGATCGAATATTGACGGAGATATTAGTTCAGATATGATGATGGTTTGTTCGGTACACGAGACAAGGCATCGTCATGTCATCTGGGCTGTTTCACTCATGTGTAACTCTTACATATTAGCCATCAACATAACGGCGACATTGGCTGCAAGTCCTCCATATCATCATCCGAGTGCAGATCGCCATAAAGCTTTGTTCTTTGTCTATGAGAGATCCACCGACTTCATCCTTAAGAGCCAAAAGTAAAGCCTCTTTGAAATAAGCACGCCCCTAGTCCTCGGCTTTGGGCATGCATTAGCCAGTGTCCTTCTCATTGCGCTTGTAGCATCTAAGACCATTTAACCGATTTTGAGCATTTCCATGTTCCACCACTTGAGCTCATTGTTATTCATACCCACAACATTAAACCCTTGACCACCGCCCATCCGACGACCATAATCACGATTACGAACTTCAACACGTCCATTGTTCACAACAGCTTGAGTCCGTGTGTTAGATGAGGAACGAATATGATTGTTGGATTTGTTGGTGTAACGCCAAAAGCATTAGCAATCATAACAAATCCTTGTTGCAATGCTTGAACGGATCGATTTCCTCGATCGCTTCAATCGACATATGCTTGAGCATTGTTGTTGTTGTATGGAACCAATTGATTTTGTTGAGGTTGTTCTTTGTGAAGGTGTGGTTGAAGCGATTGGTTGAGTTCTTTGGTTGAGAGGATAATTACATTGAGCATACAAGGCAAGTTGTTGATTTTCCGGATGTGACCGTAGCAATTTGAGCACGGAGAATCCTTTCCGATCAACTTCCTTTTCATGAGGCTTCAAGTAATCGTACAACAATCCATAAGTAGAATGATGCATATTCTTCGCTGACGGAGAAAAATGACATACTTCTCCCATTCGGGACCAAGACTACTCAGAACTTAGTATTCACCGCAATTCTTAGCATGATGATGTTGTGTTTATCCAAATCATTGATGATGTCTCGAAAATCGATGATGATAGGACTCTAGTGTCTCTCGTGTTCAATCATGAAGTGTTCATAAGCCAAGTAAATTTTGGATTCCAAATCCTCCCGATTGAGCATGATCCTTCCATAAGAAGACGAATATGATCCCACATTTTTGTGCGACTTTTGAGCATCAACACTACAAAGAATTGGGTTTGGTAATCCTAAGAGGATGTATTCCATTGCAAGTTCATCGCTTCATAGTGTAGAAGTTCTTGAGGATTCAAGTCTGCAACAAGAGCAATGTTCGTTTGTTCATCTCTTGGTGGAACAAATAGCTTGGATCTCCGGCACAATGACAAGAGGCATCTCAAATGGACCTTCCAAGATAACCTTCTTTAAGAACTTTCCATGTGGCTTCTTCGGATCACAAAACCTAAAGAACCTTATCACCCATTGATCATAGTTTCTGGAGTTAGCATTGGAGGTCTATCAAGTGATCCACCTCATGAATTGATTGTTGGTCGCTTAAAGCTTCACACATCTTTGCAAACCAAGTGGGTTCCTTCATAGTGTTCCTTGATGGATGTTGATTGAAATCATTTGTGTAGGGTTGAACTTGAAGGCTTGGTGGTGTTTGAACCATTTGTGGTGGTGGAATTGCACCAATTTGTGGATTATGTTGTTGATTAAATTGTTGATGTTGTGGAGTTAATTGTTGTTGTTGTTGATGATTATAAGTGTGAGGGAAATAGTTAGAGTATGGTGGTTGAGACATGTTGATAAACTTGTGTAGTAAAAATGGATCTTTTTAGTCGAATGAACCTTTGTTGATGAAGTGTCCTTAGGCGTGAAAAGACAAGAACCAAGTAGCACTTATGCGTAAAAACACCAAAGTTACGCGTAACAATGAGAAGTTACGCGTAGGATTTAGCTTATGCGTAAGTAGGAAAAGCACTAAAGTTAGGCGTAGACAAAAGTTAAGCGAGAAAGTTATGCGTGGATTTTCTTATGCGTAAGACTAGGCTTAGGCGTAGGAAAAATCTTAGGCGAGGGATTTCTGGCGTAAGCTTATGCTTATGCCTAATTTTAGGGTTTTTGCCAAATGATCTTTTACACTATCACAAAGGCAAGAGATATCCAAAGTCGACGTATTTTCGGACTTATCCAAGAAAGAAAACACGGAATAAACCACGAAAATGAAGATCAAACCGAGGAAGCACTTACGCGTAGTTTTAGGGTTTTACTACGTAGGAATGCTCAAAATTATGATTCTGTCCAAAAGTGTTTCTAAACCGCTTTTGTGTGATAAAATAGCTTCAATAACACCAAAATACACAAAAGTGTGAAACTTGATGAACCAAAGCCTCTAAAAAGCGATTCTAGTAGGATAGAACCCACGCTCAAAAACTCGATCAAAACAACTATCCACGATAAAGTTTGAAACTTTTGCCAAAAACAAGTATTTTAACACCTCAAAACGTTGAAAGTACAAGAATCTTGGATTAAAAGTGTAAAAACAAGTTTTTAAGCGAACCAAAGTATCAAATGTGCGTTTTAGGCGAGGACCGAAACCCACTTCAAAATAAACACGATTCACCCAACTAGTAGGCGATTGATACCATCTTTGTTAGGTCACTAGTTTTACAAACACAAGTAATATAGAAAGAGATAAAGGCGATTGAACAAGATCCAAACACACACGCGATATTATGCACGGTTTAGGCGTAGATGTGATGAGAGGAAATAACTTGAACAACCAACCCTCAAATGAGGGTTTACAAGAGTATTTATAGGAGGGAAGCTAGGGCAACACTCCTAGTTCCCTTCCTTTCTTAAATGGGCTTGGGCCTAAGCTCATGGGCCTTCTACATAAGCTTAAGGATAATAACAAACATAAAGGCCATAATAAAGCTAACTATTACATATTAATTACTAACACTTGATTATGGTTTAGGAGTGATTCCAACACGAAGTACATCTACGGTTTAGGTGAGTCGAGGTACACCAAGCATCACCCCACGATCAGACCATTTGAGACAACACTAAGCGTAACCCACAAGGAGTTACCAAGTGACCGCTGTCGTGGTCGTTTGATGTTGACCCTAGTAGGAGTTTCCATTCAATCATCGAGGATCACTGATGTGAACCCCTCATAAATGTTCTTGACAGATTGCTAAGATCTGTGTAGGACTCTAGAATAGTATCACTTGCGTTCTTATTATTGAACGACAAGTGATGAAATGTTGAGTGTTCCTAAAAGATCTTTTGATGAATCTCGTGGCTCTAGACTCAATAGTGCGCTTTGGTTTTCCTAAGCGGAGACTAGGGAGAGGGTCTCCTTCTTCAATACCAGCAATCTCTAAGAGAAAGTCGATAGTTTACGTAGGGTTCCCTGTGAGAATGAAACAAGCTTCTGTTGGGAGAAACTTGAGTGGCTAAGAAGGTTTAGTGCATGCGTCACTAGGTCCATGACGACTTTTATCTTCAATACCGGTGTCATCTAGTGACAGCCAATAGCATATGTATTGAACCCGGTGTCTGCCCTAAGTTGAATAATTGGAGGGCTATTTCTTTTCACCCTTTTCTTTACTTTTCTTTTTAATTCTTTAACTCCTTCTTTTCCAATTCGATTTTCTCCTTTTATAATCATACCTAAGGACTTCTAAGTTCTAACTATTGGTGGTGTCCTTGGGTAGATCCCTCCTATCTGGCGGATCATAGGACGGTTATTCCTAACCTTAGTCACCTTATAACTCCATGACTAACCTATGTTGCCATAAAACCATTTTCTTAAAAATCTCTCAAAGTGTTTTCATGTCTATCAAGAGTTTATCGGATAGGTACAATCTACTCGGATAAGTCTTGAAGACAAATTATTCGATGTAGTGTTGGATCCATGGGGTTTTAGGTTCCTCGATTGAATTATTCTAAGTATTGGAACCATGGATGAGTTAATGACACCACCGATGTAAGAATGAATCCATCTTGAAGTTAAACCGCGGCTAGTAGTAAAATAGAACCATTGCTAATGTATTGTAAGCACTCGCTAGTTTTGTATAGTCGGTTTAATATTTTGTATTAGATAAATATGGAAAAGATATTTATCTTGTAGGTTACGATTGTATTATGTAAAGAACTCCTTAGCCTATAAAAGGAGGTCCTAGGTTAGATTAGATATACGTGTGTTTTGCTATATCTAAGGTCGATACACTTCAAGGTTGTAAAACCCTAATCTTGGTTAGAGTATTCGTTATTAATAATAATTGAGGTGTTGAGTGTTTATTATTCTTCTTCTTAAGATTAAGTATTAAATTCGCGTAATATTTAATAAGTCTTTGTTAAGTCGGTTTCTATAAAGGATCGCTTGCTCAACTGGGATCAACAAGTGGTATCGAGCTTGTGATCTAGAAACCAAACCAAGAAGAAGTCTAGTTAAGTTCTATTCAAGTAAGTTAAGATGTCGTGAAACTCACATGGTTATCTTGCATCAAAGGTGCCCATGCTCAAGCGAGGTGAGTACCAAGTTTGGAGAATGCGAATGAGGCAATACATTCAAGATGATTGATTACAACATCTGGGATGTTGTAGAGCAGGGTGATAAGCTACCATCTTTGGGTCCTGATGGAAAACCTCTTGCTATCAAGAGTGAAACTGACAAGGCTCAGAGAAAATTGGAGATCAAGGCTCATAGTATTCTCAGTATGGGAATACCTAATGGGTATGCTTTGGATTTTGAACTATATGAGACAGCAAAGGAGTTGATGGATGCTATTGAAACAAGGTTTGCTGGTAATGAAGCTACCAAAAAATCTAGGAAGAATATGCTCAAGCATCAGCTTGAAAACTTCACTGCATTAAGTGGAGAAAGTCTTGATGGCACCTACAATAGACTTCAAAAGCTGATCAGTCATCTAAAGTTGGTGGACTACAAAGTTGCTCAAGAAGATATCAATTTGAAGTTCATCAGAAGTTTATCACCTGAATGGGTTGTGCATACAGTTGTGTGGAGAAATAAGGATGACTTTGAAAAGATGACTCTGGACAATCTCTACAACAACTTGAAGGTTTATGAGTCTGAGAACAACATTGCTGGTGCATCTTCAACTAATCAAAACATTGCTTTTGTTTCCACAAACCACAAGAGCTCACAGGATGTATCCACTGCTGCCTATGGAATAACCACGGCCATTGCTAACAATACCACTGTTAGTGATAATGTTAGTGATGGTGCAATTTGTGCTTTTGGTCGATTTAACAACCGAGTTACTGTTTTGAATCAAGATTTAGATCAAATTGATCCCGATGATCTTGAAGAGATAAATCTTCAATGGCGATGGCAATGTTGACTCTCCAAGCAAGGAAGTTTTGAGAAGAACTTGTAGGCAAGTTAAGTATGATGGTCAAAGAAGAGCTGGGTTTGACAAGAGCAAGATGGAGTGTTTCAACTGCAAGAAAAAAGGACACTTTGCTAGAGAATGTAGAGCTCCCAAGAGGATTGGTGAAGGATACAAGAAGATCATCAAGAACCGCCCTACTTCTGCTTTGGTTGCTCAAGATGGACTTGGTGATTATGATTGGAGTGATCAAATTGAAGAAGGCCCCAATGCTGCTTTTCTTGCTAGTGAAGCTTCTAAAGAGCATAACTTTGCTCTCATGGCCTATGCATCTTCATCTTCTGGTTCAGATTCTGAGGTATCTAATGATTCTAAAAATTCTACTTGTTCTTATAAGTCATGTCAAGATAACTTAGAATCTCAAAAAGCTATTATTGAGAGTTTGAGAAAAGAAGTAGATAGACTTTCACTAGATAACTTAGGTTATAAAGTTGGTCTTGAGAGTGTTGAAGAGAAACTTAAGTTTTGTATCAAATGTGAGTTTGAGTATGTAGATAACATAAACATGCTAAGTGGTGAAATTGATCTTAGGGATAGAGAAATAAAAGTGCTTAAAGAGAAATTGGAAGAGGCAGAGAGTGTAAAACAAGAAGCCCTAGTAGAAAAAGAAAAACATGTTGTTAGGGTTGCTAAAACACAGTATGCTTCTGATCTAGTAAATAAGCCAATTGGTCAAAAATTATTCAAGGAGGGTACTGGTCTTGGATACAACAATATGCCACCACCCTCTCTAATGAAACATGCACCACCTACAAAAGAACTGTCATTTAGTAGTGAATTCAGTTTTAACAAACCTGTAGAAGAGATTAGTAAGACTGAAACAACTAAGATAGGTTCGATAACTCATCCGATGCTCCTACTATTGAAGATTGGGAATCGATTAAAGGAAGTTAGATCCGAATCAACACCGACTGAGAAGATAGAAAATGTTAAGAAAGTTGATTCTAAACAAGCCAACCTTATTCCTAGATTTGGAGCACCAATTTCAAGGAAAGTGGTAGACTACAAGGAGGTACCTAGGGAACAGATGAAAAGATACATACCTAGGGGAAATCAGAGAAACTTCAATGGACTAATTTCAAACAGATTAGGAGATGAGTTTCAATGTGTTAAGAAGGCTTGTTTTAAATGTGGTAGTTTTGAGCATTTACAGAGAAACTGTTATAAAAATCAACCACAAGTTTGGAATCATTGGAAGAGGGTAAATCATCAAAACTTTTCAAAGAACACAATCCCTCATCCTAAAAAAAATATGGTTCCCAGGGCAGTATTAATGAGGAATGGTAAAACAAAATCAATAATCATTGCTCCACCCAAATGGGTTCCAACCACTGCTAAGCAAAATGTAAACACTGCTAAGCAAAATCTTTCTACTGCTAAGCAGAATATCACCTCTGACACAAAAGAAGTTTTAAAAATTCCAAAGGTGATAACTGACACAGTGGTTGGAAACCATTTTATCTTTGTTAAGGCCTTAGCTAGTGGCAATGGAAGCCTAAGACCAAGGTTTTACATCATGTCAGCCGTGCATCAATGGACCTAAAGAAATTTGATTATGTTGATGCAGGCGCACCCAAGTCAAGATTGGCTTGGGTCCACAAAAGGAACTAACTTGTTTAAATTCATGTGCATGGCAATCTACAAGATGAGCTAAAAGACAAAGGAATTTTTATAGTGGTTGCTCTGGGCACATGACTTGGGATGGGAGCAACTCGGAGGATTTTGAAGCTTTTGATGGAGGATATGTGGCATTTGGCAATGATCCAAAGGAGGAAAGATACTTGGCGAGGCACAATCGAACAGGAAATTAGACTTTGAAAAGGTCTATCTGGTACAGGACTAAAGTACAATTTATTCAAGTGTTTCTCAAATGTGTGATAAGAAAAATTGGGTACTTTTGGGAAACCGAGTGTGTGGTGTTGTCACCGATTTTAAGATGCCTAATGAGAAATTTGTGCGATTAAGGATACCTAGGAAAGAGAACATATATTGTTTTGATCTTAAAGATGTAATTCCTAATAGGTCCTTAACTGCTTTGTTTGCTAAGGAATCAGTTGATGAGTCAAAATTGTGGCATAGAAGGCTAGGTCACCTTAATTACAAAACAATCAATAAACTGGTAAAAGGCAACTTAGTGAGAGGGTTACCTTCAAAGGTTTTTGAGTGTAAGGAACTTTGTGTGGCTTGTCAAAAGGAAAACAACATAGAGCTTCTTGTAAGTCCAAAACTATTAACACCATCACACAACCACTGTTTATGCTTCATATGGACTTATTTGGACCTACCTTTGTTAAAAGTTTGAATCATAAGCGATCGCCTAGTTATCACCGATGATTATAGTAGATTTTCTTGGGTATACTTTTGGTCGCTAAGAGTGAGACTAGTGAGATCCTCAAGAGTTTCATTACTAAGATAGAAAATCTAGTAAACCATAAGGTCAAGGTAATCGATGTGATAATGGAACCGAGTTTAAGAATGATGTGATGAATCGCCTGTAGCTAAGGGTATAGAAAGACAGTTTAGTGTTGCTAGAACACCACAATGAATGGTGTAGCCGAAAGGAAAAATAGGACACTAATTGAGGTCGCTAGGACAATGTTGTCGAATCTAAGTTACCAACTACCTTTTGGGTTGAAGTTGTAGGCACTGCATGTTATGTGCAGAATAGAAGTAAGGTAGTGAAGCCTCATAACAAGACCCCCTATGAGTTGTTACATGATAGGAAGCCAATGATTGCATTCCTAAAACCTTTTGGGTGTCCTGTTACTATCTTGAATACCATAGACTACCTAGGCAAGTTTCAAGAAAAAGGTGATGATGGATACTTTCTAGGCTATTCTTCCAATAGCAAAGCCTTTAGAGTATACAATAGGAGGACTAGGATTGTTGAAGAAAACTTACATGTTAAGTTTAGTGAAGAGACTCCTAGTGTTGAGACCAAAGGACCAGACTGGCTGTTTAACATTGATATGCTAACCAAATCTATGAATTATGAGCCTATCATTGCAGGAACTTCCACTAATGTTAATGCAGTACACAAAAGGATTCGATGCGTAAACAATTTCTAAGGAAGTCGATTCTCCAAAGGAGTTCTATTTGGTTGAAAAGTGGAAAGTCGGTTCTGTCTCACCCATCATTGATAAGCAAGGTCCCACCGATGATGATGTCTTGAATTCGGAAGCAAAGTTGATCATCATCAAGATAAGGATGAGTTGTTGAAAGATAACTCGGTGTGGGTAGAAGAAATTGAAAGGAAGAAAAGGCATTCGAAAGCACTTTGCTAAGCCAAATGAAAGCACGGCTAGGTATAATGAAAGCACCGCTAAGCCAACTTCTACCACCGCCAAGACAAGTGAAACCCGGCAACAAGTAATGATGATAGTACTTACTTTGGACCAACTGCAAAGCCATTATTTGGTGATGAGGAGTATCCACATGATCCTGATATTCCTGCTTTGGAAGAGATTGATACTCCTACTGATGATGAAGACATGGATGATTTCTTCAATGCTGATTTTACTAATTTGGAAATTGTCATTCATGAAAGTCCAATCACTACCACAAGGATTCATAAGATTCATCCCAAGGATCAAATACTTGGAAATTTGAATACACCAGTTCAAACAAGAAGCAAGGTTCAGAACACTAAAACCTTTCCTAAACAAGGTCTCTTCACAAAATAAATAGTCATAAAGATCTGCAAAATTGCCTGTTTGCTTGTTTTCTGTCTCAAAAGGAGCCCAAGAGAGTTGAAGAAGCTTTGTCTGAAGAAGGATGGGTTGAATCAATGCAAGAGGAGCTTCTACAGTTTAAGCTTCAAGAGGTTTGGACATTGGTTGACCTTCCTAATGGAAAGAGGGCAATTGGGACTAAATGGGTGTTCAGAAATAAGAGGGATGAAAGAGGGATAGTGGTAAGGAACAAATCAAGGCTAGTTGCTCAAGGATACACACAAACTGAAGGCTTAGATTATGATGAAGTATTTGCTCCAGTTGCAAGAATTGAGGCTATTAGATTATTTTTAGCATATGCTTCATTCAAGAATTTTGTGGTGTATCAGATGGATGTTAAGAGTGCCTTTCTGTATGGCACAATTGATGAGGAGGTTTATGTTTGTCAACCTCCTGGTTTTGAAGATCCTAATCATCCTGACAAGGTTTACAGGGTGAAGAAGGCTATGTATGGGTTGCATCAAGCTCCTAGGGCATGGTATGAGTGCATGTCTACTTATTTGATGGACAATGGCTTCAAAAGAGGGTTGATTGATAAGACTTTGTTCATTAGGAAGCACAAGGATGATATTTTACTGGTTCAGGTCTATGTAGATGACATCATCTTTGGCTCAACAAATAAGGAGCTATGCAAGGATTTTGAGAAACTTATGCATGATAAGTTTCAAATGAGTTCTATGGAGAACTCACTTTCTTTTGGGGCTCTGAGTTCAACAAAGGACCGATGGTATTTTCATTAGTCAAGACAAGTATGTAGCGAGATATTTTGAAGAAGTTTGGGTTTCGGGATGTGAAGAGTGCTAGTACACCTATGGAGACTCGAAACCATCGCTACCGGATGATGGAAGTCCCAAAGTTGATTTGAAGTTGTATAGGTCCATGATTGGATCCTTGATGTATCTCACTACATCTAGGCGGATATAATGTTCTTAGTATGTGTGTGTGCAAGATTTCAAGTCACACCCAATACATCACACATGAATGTTGTTAAGAGAATTTTAGATACCTTAAAGGTCATCCTAAATTGGGCCTTTGGTATTCTAAGGATTCACCTTTGATTTGGTGGCCTATTCGATAGTGATTATGTTGGTGCTAGTTTGGATAGAAATCTACAACCGAGGATGTCGGTTTTGGGAAGCGAGACTAATTTCATGGCGTGTAAAAGCAAACAATAGTGGCAAATTCTACAACTGAAGCTGAATATGTGGCTGTTGCTAGTTGTTGTGGTCAAGTTCTTTGGATTCAGAATCAATTAGTGGATTTTGGGTACAATTTTATGCATACTAAGATTTACATTGATAATAACAGTACAATTTGCATCATTAAAAATCCTATTTTACATTCTAGAACTAAACATATTGAGATAAGGCATCATTTTATTAGAGATTGTAATGAGAAAAGGTTGATTCAAATGGAAAAAATCCATACTGATTTCAATGTTGCTGATCTTCTCACTAAAGCTTTTGATGTGGGGAGGTTTCAGTACCTTGTAGTTAGTATTGGAATGATTAATCTCTAAATCTCAACTTGTTTTGTAAAAGTTTGTATAAATATTGTAATTTTATTAGGTGATCTTAGTGTTCCTATTTTTGTTCTAACCACTGTTAGTTTTGTTCCAACCACTGTTTGTTTCTTTGTGTTCCCACTAACCATCTTGCAGAGATATGGAAGTTAATCACTGTTTGAATGATGCAAGAGACTTAAAAGGAAATACATGGTTCTATTATTCATATATTATAAACTGCATACATGCAGTGGTTACAACCATGGCTACAAACAAACAGGAGAATACATCACAACATGCTTACATCAACCAACACAGGACACAAGCTTCACATCTAAACCCCCCACCACCTAAGGCTTCCTTGGAAAGGCCCACTCAGGCATCACTTTAGGTGCCCCACGCCTATCAATCACCCTCCACACCTTTGGGCATGCTAGCCCAATCACCTTTCCTCTGACAGGTGGTGAGGATGATGAAGGACCCTCTGGTGGTGGTGCTGTCAACAATGCTCTTGCAGGTGGTGCTTGGAGCTCTTCAGTTGGGAGTACAGCAGCAAGGGGAGGTACAACCAAGACTCTTGAAGAAGTGTCATCATCTGTGCTTTCATATGGTGAAATGTAGCTTGACATGGAGTCAGACCTATCTTCCTTGATGATGGCATCCTGTGGCATTGGTTGAAGTGTTGATGGACCAGCAGATGAAGGAGTAGTGCTCATGGACACATGGTTTCTTTTTCTTGATGAAACCTCTGCAAACACCTCTCTCTTTGTTTTACCTGGATTGTTAAGAACATAATGCCAAGCATCATCATCCCAAATGCTATCTGAAAATGAGTTGTTTGATGAGATATTGATTGGGTTTGAATGGCTCATGGTGATTTTTGGTAAAGCTGATTTTCAGAGATTTTAGGAGAAGAGTAGTGTTGGTGTGTTGAAGTATGTGTGTCTAATGTTATTAAATAGAGGTTAAGATGGAATCAGGAAGTTAATGAGGGGAAGGTGTAAGTGGTTGAGGAGTAAATGAAGTCTTTTGACTTTGGGAAACGATTTAATGACAGAAGTTGACCATATTGACTTAGAATTTAGCACTGTTGGCTACCCACTGCTAAGTATATGGAACCACTTCTTGTTCTATCTAACCACTGCTAACCTTAACCATCTTTTCAGTGTTTGGTTTATGTTTGTGATATGCAGGTATGAAGGATTGTTGTACACATTGGAGCTTTTGGAGCTTTTGCTAATTAGTGATAGTGTTTTAAAAAAAATTTGATTGTTGTAATCCTTCATATTTTAATGTGATATCACTATTATTGGCAAAGATTTGGTTACTGTAAATCTTGGTCAAACAATTGGAGTTGATACTGTATCCACTGCTAGAGTGTTTCAAACCACTGCTAGTGGTTTTCAATCCACTGCTAGCATATTTCTGTTCTTGGATACTTGAGGGGCTGTTTGGTAACTTTGGTGATAACGCATTTAATCCCCCAAATCACTGACAGATCATTTAATTGATCTTCAAATCACTTCCAATTGGCGCTTTCCATAAACCCAAACCACTTCCATCTGTTTAACTCACAAATCCCACATCATTCACATCACCAATCACAATGCCGAATCAATACTCCAAAACCCATAACCTAGTTGCTAATCTGGTCAAAAACAATCGATCCGAAGGTTTTCATGAAATGATTGATTTCCTTATTCACAGTCCTATTCACTTTGCCTTAACTGTAGCACCCACCATCCTTAAAGCCTATGTACATCAATTCTGGGGAAATGCTAAGCTTGAGGAGATAGATGGGGTCAAGTTTTAGTACTGTTGTGGATGAGAATGAGATTTTGGTTGATGAGGAAATCATTCGAGGGGTTTTGAAGTTGGATGATGCTGATGGTGTAGTTAACCTTTCTGATGCTGAGATCTTTGTAGGTTTAGAGAGGCTAGGATATACTAGAAGGGGAGACAAGGTGAAATTTTTTAAAGGAATGTTTTCTCAACAATGGAAGTTTTTGATTCACACTTTATTGATGTGTATGAGTAATAAGACCACTGGGTTTGATGACTTTCCCTCCAAAATTGCTACTGCTATCATATGTCTATCTGAGGGGAGGAAGTTTAATTGGTCTAGGATGATTTATGAAGGACTTGTGCAGAATATTAGGAAGAAGGGTAAGTATTACTTATATCCTAGGTTTGTGCAACTTATTGTGGACAGTCAAATAGAGGAACCTGTTGAGCATACTAGGGAGTATGAAGTGCATTATATGCTTCCTAAGGTCTTTACACATATGAGACATCAGAACCCTAATTTTCAAATAAGAGATGTTCCCTTGTTCCCACATATTATTAATTTGCCTGCTATTCCTGAGTTTGATAAAGGTCTTGAATCCCAATCCATAGAACCTGAACCCACTGCTAGTACACTTGAACCCACTGTTAGTGAATCTCAACCCACTGCTAGTGCAACTGAACTCACTGCTAGTCAACCTCAAACCAATGTAGAACCCATTTTTTTTACTAGGAGGAGGAAGGGCACCAAGCTACCTCAGGCTGGTGTTAGTGGTGTTATTCATGAGGCTGTCACAAGTTGTGGAGGTGACATGATTGGAAGGGCTTCCACCATCGATTCATGCTTAGATCTTTGGTCGGGATAGTGGAAACATCATTAAGACCCAACCTTTGGCAACTCCTAATGTGGAGAGTTCCTTGGAACTCAACACGGTGGAGAATCCCAGCCAAATGGCTCACTCGGGGTGCATAGATGATCGTGCAAGGTCCGATGCTATGTTTACTTTATCCAAGGATTCACCTCTCGGGCGCTTAACACAGCTCAAGTGATGAGGATAGTTTGGAACATGACAATGAATTGACGGATCATAATCAGGTACATGATGACTTTTCCAATGAACCACCTCTCGGACCAGTTAACACAGGTCGAAGTGGGGAGGATATTCTTGAACATTAAAATGAATTGACGGCTAAATGAACCAAGATGGAGAACACAATCTCTAGTCTTCAGGAGTTCGCTGTGTTTCAGGGTAAAGAGATTAGGAGGTTGAAGCACAAGATGTTTGTGATGGAGAAGGTGAGGAGACCTGGGGTTGCTATTTTAAGAAAAGTGAGAAAGTTGAAAAGGAAGGTGGACTCCTCTCCAGCTATGAATGTAGAGGGTGTACCCAAACAGGGGAGGAGTGAAGGCATGAATTCAGGGGAGGCTGTTGGTGTGAATATGGATGAGGATGTGGATAGTGGAGATCAAGGAGAACAATTTGTGGTATCTGATAAAGATGGGAATGAAGTTGTTCATGAAAGTTTGAAGACTGTGGTACAAGATGAGGTGATGCAGTGCACACAACCATCGACAAAGGTGTGTCGCAACCACGGTGATGTTCTTGAAACCACTGCTGCAGTTTCAGATAAGGTAACCATAACCACTCCCACTTTAATCTTATCCACTGCTATCATAACCACTTCTACAATTGTCACAACCACCTCTATATCACCACCTAAATCAAAAGAAGTTGATAAGGAAGTAGCAAGTACATTGATCAATCTAAGCAAAACCTCATCTAACCCTACACCCATCATTGCACCTGCTCCTTTATTTCTTAAACCAACTGGACCTAAGCCCTTAAGTAAAAGTTTGACAATTGGTGAACCTTTGAAGAAGAAGGTGGTTTTACCAGACATAGGAAAGGGAAAAGGTATTGCTGAACCAACTTTGAAGTTTAAGAATAAGCAAGAACAGATTGCTTATGATGAAGAGTATACAAGAAGATCTAGTGAAGAAAAAAGCAACTATAGAGAAAGAGAAGCAAGAAGAGGAGGCTACTCGAAATGGTTAGGTGAATGGAATGAAACAAAAACTATCTTCAAGCTTCTAATAACATACAGAATGAGTATACTACTCAAGAATGGGCATTGTTATCTATTGATGAAAGAGCTAGAATCTTGGGTGAATGGGCAAGGAGGATCAGTAAGGAGAAGAAGCAAGTTCAAAGAAAGAAACCTCCTACAAAAGGTGAGATGAGAAATGCTATGATGAAGATTATCAAGAATTCAGGCATACACATTGCTAAAAATCTAAGTAAATGTTCATTTGAGAGAATTCAAGAGCTTTATCAGATGTGTATGAGAGTTAATGAGAATTTCTATCTTATGGATTCTGAAAAGGAAGTTGAATGGATAAAAAGGCAAGCTGATTCTAAGATGGAATCTAGTTCTAAAAGATAAAATATTAATGAAGAGGTTGAGAAGAGTGAAAGAATTGAAAAGTATCTTATGGAATCTGCACCTCCCATTGATCCTATTCCAGTTAGAGCTATACATCCCATTGAAGATTTGCAGATTGTTATTGAAAGGGATAGAGAAGTAGTTGAAATAACAAGAGGAGATGGAAGTAAAAGTACTTATTTCAACTTTAGTATACTGCTGGATTGCTTGACTAAGGGTGATGTGGAACAGTTATGGAAAGTAATGGAATTCAGATATGCAAAATTTGGTCCAACTGGAGAGTTAGATAAGTTTGTATGGACTGCTCTAAAGAATATGTTTCAGCCTGATCCCAATGAAGAATTTTGGAATGACTGTGAAGTTGTTGAGTGGTTGTTATATTCATACTGCAAGATTCATGTTGTACAAACTACAAAGGAAAGGTTTTTCATGTTTGTTGATAGAGATTATCCTTTGTTCAAGAATGTGGCAAGACAAATGTTGGAAGCTAAACTCACTTCAAGAGGAACCAAGGCATCACACCCCATTATTGATCCACTGTTTCAAAAGATTGAGAAGATTGCTTGTATTCAAGGGCCTTTGGCAATTAAGGCTAAACCTAAAGGTAGATTGAAGAGAAAGGCATATATGTCTAAGGCTGTGGATTACACATCAGAATCAGAAACAGAAAAGGTAAATTGAGATGTGTTGACTTTTGGTTAAGTGTTTGGATACATCCTCCAATTCAGGTGTTTTGAGCTTCAAAGAAACTTGAGAATTCTATTTGAATGTATCAAGTTTAGGGGAGGATTGTTGGGTTTTAGGTTCCTCAGATCATGAATTATTCTAAGTATTGGAACCACGGACAGAGTTAATGAAACCAGCGATGAAGAATGAATCCATCTTTGAAGTTAAACCGCGGCTAGTAGTAAAATAGAACCACTTGCTAATGTATTGTAAGCACTGCTAGTTTTGTATAGTCGGTTTAATATTTTGTATTAGATAAATATGGAAAAGATATTTATCTTGTAGGTTACGTATTGTATTATGTAAAGGACTCCTTAGCCTATAAAAGGAGGTCCTAGGTTAGATTAGATATACGTGTGTTTTTGCTATATCTAAGGTCGTTACACTTCAAGGTTGTAAAACCCTAATACTGGTTAGAGTATTTGTATTAATAATAATATTGAAGTGTTGAGTGTTTATTATTCTTCTTCTTAAGATTAAGTATTAAATTCCGTGTAATATTTAATAAGTCTTTGTTAAGTCAGTTTCTATAAAGGATCGTTTGCTCAACTAGGATCAACATCGTCAATTCATGGGTTAAGTCTTAGCACGAGGATTCAATCACAATTTTCACATCATATTTGTATCACACAATTTTTCTCCCCCTCAAAAATGGCATATACATGTTATTTTTGATGAAATTTGTATATCAAATATGACCATTCTGAGTTTTGTAGGAAGATTTCCATGAAGAACAATTTGTGAACAAAGATTTTAGCAAGTACTCCCCCTCAACAACTAATATTAACTTTTGAGGTTTTGAAAAACATAAGGAGAAGTACTTGTTCTTTTGAGCAAAACTTTGAAAAAGGAAAGTTTTGATAAGTTTTACTCAAAAGTAAGAAGCTTTCGCTCCTTTTATAGGATTGTGGCACTGAAGCGTACCACATGGTCCTTTCATTACAAGAACGGGTTGTACACTGTTATGTGTGCACAAGCCATTGTCAGTAAATCAAACAAACAAAATCACAATCAAGAGAGTTAAGAGAGTACCCAATGATTATAGACGATCAGCTACTTTCTGAGGACGTTGGTAAGTCAGAATCGGAAAGTTTGGTCATCCTCCCATATAGCTCTTCCAACCGTCGCATCTGATCCCGATGAATCAACCTTTCATCAATCCTAGTGATAAATCAACGAACATTCTTGCGATCCTTTGAATTCCATCTCTTCGTCTGAATAATACCCAACTCAATGTCCTTCAATCAATATGCCAATCCATCTCGAACCATCTCCAGGGTGGCGTCATAGAACTTTGTGAACTTCATCGAAAGCCATGAAGCAAGTATGATGAATTTTCAATTTGGTAGACAAACCCAAACTTTGGATTATGAAAGATTTTGTACTGAGGCTCTTGATTGATTTTGTTGAAGTGTAGAATTTTGGTAATATTTGACCCCGAGGTGGAGATCTTCAACACGCTCTTTGATTTGATACGTATGGAAACAAGGGGTGCAGTAATGTACTTGATCTAAATTTCGGTTGAGGTTCAGGTTGGGGCTCAGGTATGAAGTGATCCTCACCACCAGTGTATGTAAAGTGATCAATGGTTTTCTCCATTTGTGGTGTGGTTTCTGAATCCCTTGGTTGATCAGATGGTGGTGGTTGTGTAGCTTGTTGTGTAGTTGTGATAACCTGCTTAACCATTTGATGAATCATTAGATGGAGTTGCCTTCTTAACATATTTTGTTGTTGACTAAGTTGTTTCTTTTGTTGATGGAAGTGATGATTGAGATGATGATTTGGGTTTGGTGGAAGTGTCAAGAGGTGCTACAGAAGATTGTTGAGGTTTGTATATTGGATTGTCAACTATGTAGTTGTCTGATTCCTTCTTTAACTTTTCCTCTTCATCTCTAGCAGCTACTTCTGCCTCTTTTCACATCATTTCCTCTTTAGCAGCCAAATTATCATCATCAGTGACTCATTCATCCTTATTATGATCGTAATCTCCTTTGTCATAAGTTTCCTCATCTTCATCATGCTATTCTTCTTGCGGTTGTTTTAGTTATTGTTGTGGATGCTTCATTTCAACAGTTTTAGTGACAGTGACACCCTGATCCTTACCGGGTTGATTAACCGGATCAGATGGGGTAAGAGTTGTTTGCAATGGATCTTCCATAAGTGGAGGACTACTGCTTGACCCTCCTGCCCCACCGGATTGATTAACCGGAAAGGTTGAAGCATGGTATTTCATCCTTTTCTGCTTTAATGTCTTACGAAATTATATTTCCTCATCCATTGAATCATACTCATCATCAGTATGACTTTGTGAGCATGAATTTGAATGGATGTTGGAGAAGGATGTCCACAGCAATTCGCAAGATGATCATGAGCATATGAAGTTGTTGAAGATGACAAGGAGATTGTTCTTGCCAATTGTTTTGTCGTAGCCAGCTAGTAATGTGTTTTCCATCGAGAGCTCAGCTGGGGCATTGATGTTTGCTTGATTTGCAGCCATTTTGCGATCTGAAAGTCATTAGACAAAGAGACAGACATATGGAAACACAATGTGTTTGATTTAGTCTGATTTATTATCTAATTACTTGTTTGATGGTAACATGTTTATGTTAGTTACAAGTCCTAAGTCACATTTTTCCAATTGTTTGAAGTTGATGTGATAAGTTACGTGAACGTGTTAATTTTGAAATTTCAGAGTCCAATTTTTCACTTAATCACACAACATATTAACATTTGTAAGCTTATACGAAACATCAGGTATTTGTGACTTATGTGTAACATTTAACAAGTAACATATGCGTAATAGGCCAAAATGTAGTGAACAGTGGGTTATGAGTAACAAGGATCCTTATGCGTAAGAAATGAGCTTATGCGTAGGAGTAAGCTAAAGCGTAAGACCAAGCTTATTCATAAGAGTTTCTTACGTGTAAGACAAGTTCAAAGGCTTTAGGCTTGCGCGTAGGAATAAGCTAGATGCTACGTGTAAAGTTTACTCGTAAGAGTAAAGCTTATGCGTAGCAAGCCTTGTTTACGAATATCTTTCCAAGATACACGTAATCCACTGTAGACCTCTTATGCGTAAGAGTTACGCGTAAGATTTCTCTTAGGTGTTACCTTTACGCATAAAAGTAATCTTTTAAGCGTAATGGTTTGAACACCTGAAGATTCTGACATTATGAATAATTAACCTGTTGAATATAAACATGAAAACTTGACTGCAGTTTATTCCAAACATCTTTTAGATCACAAAATAAGCACAAGAACATATAAGATACACACACAAAAAAACTTAAGCGTAAAATTACTTAAACCCTAAACCCTTAATCTATGCATAAGAGATATAGCCACACAAATCAAACAAGAATGTTTCTGGAGTGTCCTAGATGTCATATGAGTGCAATGGAACAAGATTTAACACATTTCCACCACAGAATCAGAAGATTCATGGGAGATGAACCCTAAAAAACCTAAAACTTAAATTCTTACTAGTTTAGATGTTTCTGGGCTAATTTAAAGGTTTAAAACATGCATATAAACTTATTCTAACACTTTCTTGACCATCTAAAAAACATAAAACATCACAGAATAGAAAAGCCCCAAATGAGCTCAAGAATCCTAGAATTCAAATTCATGCAATTGAAAATTTTGGATGGTTTTGGACGATTGAAACATGTTTAATAGACACTAAGAAAGGTTTTAACATAACTCATTTCAATCCAAACACTTTCAAGCATGAACACCCAATTTGTTCGAGTGAACAGTTTTTCTAAGTCAGTTTTAAAGAGTTTTAACCATTGTATTTGAAAGATTTTGAAATCCTTGTTTAGAATCTTGATCAAAACAATTTAGAACTTACAGATTATGAACAGCTTTGAAGATTTGATTTGGGCCGTTTGATCTTAGACGTTGTTTAGGAGTAAATGCACATGAAGTGGTGCATTGAATGTGTAAGGTTCCAACCAAGATCCTTTAGCACGCATTTTGGTTACACAAAACATATTTAGGCAAGAAACATAACGATTTTCCCGCTCGACTTTTGAAATAATGAATTTTGAAAACATTTGAGTCCGAGGAGAGTATTTGACAAGATACATATCCACCATTTTAGAAGAAACAACATATTTTGGTAACATGCAAGTACAAGGTTTTATGAAACTGAAAAATATTTACTTTCTCCCCCTCAACACTTGTTCGGGAAAATTGTGAAAACTTTGATAGAACAAAGTTGTTAATACAAATAAGCCATAAAAACGTTTATTTATATTTTACGATCTTCTAATGTTTTGTCGATAACAAAAGTAAGATCATCTTAACGAAACAAATAAAATACGTAAATGGTTTGAACTAATAGTTTTCTAACACACTTACGTTTTCACATAAAACACTGTCACAATTCTCAAATTCCGGTCATTTCTTAAATTATATATGCATCATATTAATTCATTCATGGCATTTCATTTCACATTTAACGCGAAATTTTTATATTTAATAATCTTTATCGCGTGAGTTATTATTTTGTATATTTAATCCGTTACTTTCAAAAATGATCCCGATGTATTTTTAAACTTACATTTAGTTCATAAAAACTATATTTTTAGTTTTCCTAGTGTTTCAAATTTATTTGGTACGTTAATCGTTAAAGTTGAATTATTACGACGTTTTTCTTAAAAATTATACGATAATTATTTTATCACTCAACTCTTACAAGGAATGTATTTTTACAATTTTTATTATATCATTACATTCTATTTTGAGCTATTAAAAACTTACTTGTACCAAAAATTCTCATTTTACCTTTATTTGTACATTTCTACACCTTTTTACTTATACCTTTTTATCAAATTATACAAAGTTATACAAGTTGCAAAAAAAAATATATATATATATAATTTGTGGACAAAGCCCCCAAAATCCGGCCCTTAGGGTGGCATTAATTTGATTGGCATGGTTCTTGACTTCTTAGATACATGCATATACATAAAGTCTTACTAACTCATTTTCTTCTCATTCACTTCAATCATTATTTCAAGTCAAGGAAAAATTTCTCTCCTCTTTGTTTCTTCTTCACATAACCGGCCACATAGGGGTTTCACCAAGGGATCAAAGATTTTTATCAAGTTCAAGCAAATCAATCTAGTGTATACTCTTTATATGGTTTTGAAATAAAAACCAAGAGTATTTAGGCTTAATCCTTGTTACTAGCACCTCATCATTTTCACTAGTAAGCTTGTTTTTATCATTTTCATGTTTCCTTTTCATTTTCATATGTTTCCTTTCATTTTTGGAGATAGTATGCATGATATGTGATTTATACCATTTTACATGATTTATTGAGTTATATATATACATATTGGTCATCCTATAAATATTCCCATGGTATTCTTTGGTCTTGATGGTGATTAGGAACCCATGACACCCTAAGAAGGTGTATGGTAGGATTAGATTAGTTTGGAGTTGATTTGAAGGGATTAGAATAGGTTTTGTCCGAGAAAAACTATTTTCGATAACTATATATTTATGTTCTGTCCTTGTTTGAATTTCTGGAAAAACCTACTGTTGGTACGAAACTTTGGCCTTGATATTTAGAAAATATACTTTAAAAGCGAATCCGTGGCGCTTGAACGGAATAAAACGGACTTATAACGAAGCCGTGGTGAATTTTTAAAGTTTGGCGACGAAATAAATACTTTTCGAAATTTCAGCAACATATTTTAAGTTTGTTCGGTCAAAAGCGAGCCTTAAGCTTCACAAATTATTTCGACTCATCAAAATATATTAGTTTACTTCGATACGAAGCTAAGGACATATTATCGTGAAAAGCGGATTTGAAACGACAAATATATGCACGTTTTCATAAAGTTGCCGTAACTATTATTTTCTGAAAAACTATATTATTTTTACGATACAAGTGTTACATTAGCTATAACGATCATGTTTGCGGCTGTTTTTAACAAGGTTGTGAAACTTTTTGGAACGAAATGTATTCTAGTAAAATCAAGTTCACCGGCCATATTTTTCAAAACAAAAAGCTGTTTGTAAAGCGGAGTTATAGTAAATTAATTACGGATGTTCAAACTTGGCCGAAACTAATTTTCTGCACACAATCAACAAAAATCACTATCTTTAACCCTTAATATCTTTATGATCGAGACCTTTTGGACGAAAACTCCTGAACTGAAACTTCTAGATATCGATACAAACTTTCCAAAACCGTCAAGTTCGTTCTCTAACGATCGACGTACACCATTTTACGACTACTTTTCCGGAGCCATTTTTGTTAATTTTATGATTTTTCCGACGACATTGTTTTGCGACGAAAAGTAGTAATTTCACCAAAAATCATTATAAAACCATTGTAGGATGACATTTTGACGTAAAAACTTATAAAGTCATTTTTGAAGGATCAAGACGTCAAAAGAGTATTTTTCGTCGACGAGTAATATTTTCAAAACCCGCAAATGGTATAAATAACATACGAAGTGCATGCATAACATTACATTGCAACTCATTACATATCATATCATTCGTAATAGGTCCCGGTTAACACATCACATTATACCTCGGTGTACTCACTCTTGTCATCACACCAGTTTACCAAGTGAGTAATCACATCCCCTTTTTACCGTTTTACTACATTTTGGGACTGAATGCATGAACTATACTTGAATTAAATTGAATCTTACTTTTGTGAACTCGAATCAAATCCTTGAACTTAATTACGAATTTATGACTTGTTGGAATTTATTGAACCGTACATGTTATGACCTTGTCCCAAAGTCTCCCCTGTTCGGAGCATCACTATAAAGTCTCGCCTTATTGGTGGAGCGTCTCAATAATTCTCGCCTAGGTGGTCGAGTGACAAAGGAGTCTCCCTTGTTGGAGCAGTACAAAGTCTCCCTGTTCGGAGCATCACTATAAAGTCTCGCCTTATTGGTGGAGCGTCTCAATAATTCTCGCCTAGGTGGTCGAGTGACAAAGGAGTCTCCCTTGTTGGGCAAGACAAAGTCTCCCTGTTCGAGCATCACTATAAAGTCTCGCCTTATTGGTGGGCGTCTCAATAATTCTCGCCTAGGTGGTCGAGTGACAAAGGAGTCTCCCTTGTTGGCAAAGGTGCAAAGTCTCCCATGTTCGAGCATCCCTACATTATTATATTCGTGGTACTATATTGTGAACTATTATGACCATTTATACTTGACTTTTAGACATACTACTTTTGGCGGTGGGTTGTGAACACACGGGTTGCAAGTTTTGTATGGGCGGAACTTGGGCCGAGTGGATTTACAATGCCTTTGCTTTGTGGACCATTTTCACGATCGAAAGCTTTGATTATTTCTTACGAGTTTTCTTATTTTTGCTAAACGTGTTTACTCACCAACTATTTTCATAGTTGACCCGTTTTTCTCTCATGCATTTCAGGTGATCGTTAGTAAGCTCTTTCTACCAAGTCTTGCATAATGAAGCTTTCACTTGTCAATATAAATCATTATGTATAAAACATAATATTTTGGAATCTAAACTTTGTAATATATTTGCCGATGACGGCTAAACTGGTATTGTAATGGTGTATTCCTTCTTTTAAATATTAATGTTGGTATGTTCTATTATCTTGTGCTTATGTTCCCTTCCGTTACACCTCGTGTTTCCGCCTCCGGCGAGGGTGTGACAAACACTAAAACAAGTATAAGTGATTTTATGATTTAGATATACATATGTACAACAACTAGTGTTTACATATTGGGCTAACATATACTTAACTAAGTATATACTAAAATGGGTAAAAACAAGTATATACTAAAATGGGTAAAAAACAAGTATATACTAAATAGATAAAAACTAGCAAATGGTTTTGACCCATAACCCATGGTTTTATACATACCACTTAACCAAGTACATTGTATTCTTAAGATACATTGTATCTAGAATAAAAACCATGTATCAACCCATAACCCATGACCCATGACCCATAACTAAAAATACCCATGGGCAAAGAGGAGCGGACCACGGATCCCTAGCTTTGTGCTAGCCGGATCCCTTGTGGAAGGATCCGGGATCCGGTAAATGATGAGATTTTCCTCTATAAATTGTGAGCCATTTCTTCATTATTTCTTACTCCTTTCCAATACACTTTCTCCCCCTGAGTTAAATCTCACTAACCTTAGATCCAAGAGATCTATGTTTGTAGTTTTGTTTTTGTGTGATCTTTTAGGTTCCTCTTAAAGGCAAGATCACCACCTTTGAAGTCGAGCAAGCTCAAGTCCATGAGTTGCCATACTTCCTCATCATCAAGGCTATTGAAGTCCTCTTGTTGATGATCTCATTCTTTCTTCAAAGAAGTGTAATGTTGAAGACATTAATGAAAGATGTCTCAAGTGTCAAGACGAAGATATTAGTCAAGGGTATCTATCATCTATAGGATAAGCACTTGTGGTAGGTGCTTAGAAGTCAAGACAAGAAGCATTAGCGAAAGGTGCTTAGAAGTCAAGACAAGAAGCATTAGTGAAAGGTGCTTAGAAGTCAATACTTGAAGCATTAGTGAAAGGTTCACATACGAAGACATTTACTTTGTGTTGTTAATCTATATTGGAGTCATATACCCAATCCTTTGTATCATCCTTAGTATTGAAATGCAATATTATTAATAATCTAGTTTATCTAGGTTATTATTGTTATAATGTGTTTATCATATCTTTTGATTTATATGTTTTATATTCTTTCATGATACATTAGAAGTCATGTATGCATGCTAAAAGAAAATGTAGGATAAAACATATTACGTGGTATAAAAACTGTAAAACCTTTGTTCTTTTCAAATCTGTATGCATTACTCTGATTCACGGATCTGGAAGATATACTAGCCGGATCCCTTTTATAAAGGAACCATGGGATCCGTCCTCTTCGAAAACGATTTTCATGCAAGATTAAAAACCACTATCTTTCTAAAAGTAATAATCCACTAGAATTTCAAAACCATGAGTTAGTTAAGTGTTAAATACCATTGTTAATAAAATCTAGTAAAAACATTAGATTATCATGGGTTGGTCACAAACATGTTCTTTCTTTAACTTATCATTTCTATAGGTTTAATTGACGCATTGAATATGAGTTTGATTTTTCACTCACTAGCATCTACACTCCGAACATATCTTTTGAGACCAACACACCTGAAAATCATGTCCGTGGGTTCAATAATCTCGAAAACCGTCACTTCCATGAAGGACGTATTGTAGACACCTCTCTACAATTTGAAAAAGGTATCAATACCTCCTTCCGAGCCATAGGACTAGAATGTCTTCTTGAAATCAACGAGAAGATATGTCCAAGGTTCATAATGGAATTTGTAACACCCCCGAAAATCTTAATGACAGCGGAAGACTAATTCGGGTGTTACTTGAATGGAGATCATAGTCAATAATTATAGAAAACGACTCGAAAGAGACGTTTTATTAAAATAGTTATCATTCATCGAAAACTCATAGCTTGTTACAAAATATTTCAAATAGATCAAGTGTTTTTCCCCAAAAGAAAGATCATGAGTTTGAAAGAAATGATAACTTTTATGTTTTACACCACCAGATAAGCCTTGCCATGCCCTGTTCCGCACCTTGGTCATAATCTTCACCGATTACACGAGATAACATGCTTAAAAGGTCAACAAAAATTGTTGAGTGAAGTCCATAGGTTTAAAATAAGTTGAACACAAGTATAAGATCATGATCATTGTAAACTAACAATATCATAAGAAAAATCATGATTATTATGCACTAAGCTCATGAAACCAAGACTCAATGCATACACGAATTACCAAGGTACAAAGTATGCCCCAAAGGAGGTAATAGCCAATTACCTAAAGAAATTCGATATAGTGCGCCCGGTTATTTCTCTATAACCGAAGCGGGTTCGTTAATCCCCATAGTACTATTCACGATATCTCGTTCACTCGCGGTGACTAATGGTTCATGATCGGGGACTTGTGGCTAACAACTTAGCGGTACCAATAATCAAGAGGATCAAGCATTTATGAAAACCTTGTGTTCTAGTTTAGAGCATGTATCTCCTCGGGGGTTTGTAAAAATAAAGTAAAAGCGAGGCTATGAACTCACCTTGATGATAATGCACACGCACAAAAAGATCAAGCACAATGTAGCGGAGGTTCCAACTCGAAACCTAAAATGATGAGATGGCGAGTCTCAAGAAATGAGCATTTTGGTTCATGACCAAAATAATAGAGCATTGAATATTCTTATTCAATAGATCATTGGATTGTCCAATCCAATAGTGTGCGATCGTGATTAACGTTTTAAGTTAATTTACATGCTACATTGTCTTAACTAGTGATCGTCACTTACGCATAAGTGAAATGTTCCCCCGTTGTGATCTTAGTAAATTCGTTGATCATTTTAACGTATTTAGATTCCCCGAGTATTTTATCAAAATAAGTATATTTTTACATATACTTTCTAATAATATATATTTACATATATATTTGTACATGAAATAAATTTATCGTTATTGAAAATATTACGCTCATGTGGTCAAAATACTTATTTTTACGAGGCTATTATGAAATCATAAGTTTTGATAAACTTTTCACAATTTACACTTTTTACCCTCGAGTTACAAAAAGTATGAGTTTAGTCCTTGGTCTTTTAGAAAATGACACTTTCCACCTGGATCATATTTCATACCAAAACTTTCAGAAATGACAACTTTAACCCTTGGTAAAACTGAATTTACAAAAACAGCCCCTTTAGTTAGCTTTATACACTAAAAACCTTTACTTTCCAAACTTGACATTTCTAACCCAAAGTTTATAAATACTAGTTTAGGTAAATTACATATTCGGCCCTTGGAGTTTTCCATGTGCACATGCACACGTGCATGCTACCCTTGTACTTTCGACATTGACCTTTTCAGCCCCTAGACTTTCATAAAATACTTGTTTCACTTATAAATGACCCTTTAGCTTTTCAATATGTTACCCTTTTGAACCCTTCGTTTCTTATTTTTGCAAAACTCATCCGAATAACAACTTTTATGTTACGAAACTTTCTTAAAAATAATATCAACTTATTCCAACTTTTCTTTAGTGCTTATCGACTTATTTTTAGCTTATTGGGCCGGGTTAGATGCTTATTGGACTAGATCTGGGCTTATTGGGCTTTCGGCTTGGGCTTCAGGCCCGTTTAGTGTTGCGCATGAACTAATTTTGTACATGGGTTTTATAGTGAACGAGGGGATGAGAAGTCCTCGTATGGTTTCTAAGTTGATCATTAGTGTCGTGTGGTGAGATGGTGAGCATATCGAGAGGTTTAGTGTGCGTATAACTTTTAACGTGTGATATAACATCTATATATCGTGATATAAATGAAATGATTGGGAAACAAAATGAGTTTGATGAAGACTTACTACACTCTATTGAGTGGGGATGAGATGTCAAGAAGATGATTTTGAACTCGAGACCCGTGTTCTCCTTATAATGCTACTCGTCTTAAATGTTTACCCAAGTGTCTCCTATCCTTCACTTTGCAATGTTTCCTTTCCTTGTTCTACCCCACGTTGAGCGATTTTTCTTAAGTGTATGTGTGAGAGTGTTTGTAAGTTGTGTGAGTTTAGGTGGATGGTGTGTGTGTGCTTGTTGTATGGTTTAAAGGGAGAGCTAGTATGGCTTCTATTATTTCTTTATCTTTAGACACTCTAGGTTGTAGCTTATTTAGCCTCATGTTACTTGAACCTTGTCAAGATTCATGTCCCCTTTCAACCAAGTATGGTGTGGCTTATGTGGTGTCAAGTCGAATTGGACACATGACCCATTGGTTTAAGAAGTCAAAGAGTGGTCAAGGAACATTAGGGGATTTAAATATTTGTTTAGGGTGGCTAGTCATGGTTTTGTCCCCTACATGATTTTCTTAGGATTCCAAGAGTTTCATGTCTCTAGTTTAGTTTAGTTGTGTTTAGGCTAGTATGGTTCGGTTTATACTTCATCATGGGGTATTAGTTCTGTTTTTCGGTTGCATGGTTATGGCAAGGTAGAAATTTGTTTTGATTTTGTCAAGTTGCTTAGTTTGTGAGTTTGTCTAGCCGATTCGGGTATAAGGAAAATACAACATGTTCACTTAGACCTTTTATTAGTGTGGCGTTGGGCTGGGTAGCCAACGAGGCCCAAGGGAGAAAGCTAGAAATGAGTTGGGCTTCATTTGTTTGGATCGTGAACTCAAGCTAGGCCCGTATGGTTTTCAAGGGGTGTTGGGCTTAGGTTATCCTAACGAGGCCCAACTAGAGTTGATGTGAGTTCGGTCCGGTCACAAGGCCCATTAACAAGTTAGATTCGAGTGATGAAAAGTCCAATGAATTGCGAGGCCCAATACGAATCAATATATTTTAACTATATTTAAATTCGTATTTTTACAAATTTTACGTTTTATTGCGTATATTAAGGTTATCAAAGTCGTGGGAATTTTATTTAGATCTGGCGGTATCTTTTATGAGCGCTCAAGCTGCGTTGATCATGCATATGCCAAATGATATGCAAATGTGATGTTTAGAAAATTTCATGACGAAATAGATCGTGTTAAATTCCTAATTAAAGCGTTAAGTACATTGAAATTTTCCGGGAGCTTCAAATACCTACCCTTAAGAGAACCGCGTCCATGATTAAACTCGCAGAGGTTGTCATGGGTGATCTAGATGAGCAGTGGGGATACTTGGAGCGCATTACATCCTCGCGCTCCTGTGAACTCGCACCTCGTTTCTTATGATTCCATCGAACTTTAACGATAGGAATGCGGCTTTGCTTAAGCCTCTTAACTTCTCTGTCTATGATCTCGACGGGTTCTTCGACAAAGCTAAGTTTGTCATTGAAATGGATGTCCTTGAGTGGTACGACTAGAGTTTCATCCGAAAGACACTTCTTAAGATTTGAGACATGGAGCGTGTCATGTACTCGGCTAAGTTCTTCGGGAAGATCAAGTTTATATGCCATTGGACCAATTCTTTGAAGAATTTTGAATGGTCCGACGTATCGAGGTTTGAGCTTTCCTCGTTTTCCAAATCGACCATCCCTTTCTGGTGATACTTTGAGCATTACGGTCTCCGACTTGGAATTCCATTGGTTTTCTTGAACATCTGCGTAGCTCTTTTGTCTATCTCGAGTGCTTGCAATCTTTGCGAATTTGCATTATCTTTTCTGTTGTCTCTTGAACCATTTCGGGCCTATAAGTTGTACTTCTCCAACTTCCGCCCAACAAACCGGCGATCGGCATTTTCTTCCATAGAGTGCTTCAAAAGGAGCGGCTTTAATCTTGGCGTGATAACTGTTATTGTAAGAGAATTCAGCGAGGTAAGTGCTTATCCCATCCTTTTCGAAATCAATTACATGCTCTTAGCATGTCTTCCGAGTTTGGATCGTTCTTTCACTTTGTCCATCTGTTTGAGGATGGTGCGGTACTCATATCTAAGTTGGTACCCATGGCTCTTTGAAGCGTTTGCCAAAATCTTGAGGTGAATCGGCTATCACGGTCAGATATGATAGAGATTGGTACACCGTGACGAGAAACAATCTCTTTGATGTATAGTCTAGCGAGTGTAATCATCTCGTCGTTCTCCTTGATTGGCAAGAAATGAGCGGACTTTGTAAGACGGTCTACAATAACCCAAATGGTGTCAAAACCATTAGAAGTTTTTGGCAACTTTGTGATGAAGTCCATTGTGATTCTTTCCCATTTCCACATAGGAAGTTCGGTTGAGTTAACAATCCGGATGGCTTTTGATGTTCGACTTTAACTTTCAAGCATGTCAAACATTTCTTGGCGTATCTGATATCGACCTTCATATTAGGCCACCGTACAAAAGCTTTAGATCTTGATACATCTTGTTGGGACCGGGATGTATGGAATACTTCGATTTATGTGATTCATGCATGATGAGTTCTCGAATACCTCCAAAGAGTGGAATCAACTTGATTCTTGAAACATAGCGTTCCGTCCGATCTCTTCACAAATCCATTCTCATTCTCGGCATGCCATAAATCTTCTCATTCGACCTATTTTCTTCCTTAAGGGCTTCGATCGAGCTTCAAGAATTTTCGATGGTAGGGGTGAATTGATTACCATTCCCAATGATCTCACTCTAAGTGGCTTAGGGCGATCTTTTACGCTCAAGGCATCGGCAACAACGTTTGCCTTTCCGAGGATGATAACGGATCTCGCGGTCATAATCACTAAGCAATTCGAGCCGGTGACGTTGGCGCATATTCAATTCCTTTTGATCTAAGATGTGTTGAAGACTTTTGTGATCGGTGTACACTATACATTTGGTTCCGTATAGATAATGTCTCCATAATTTGAGTGCAAATACCACGGTGCCAAGTTCTAGATCGTGAGTAGTATAATTCTTCTCATGAGTTTTGAGTTGTCGTGACGCATAAGCAATCACCTTGTTCCTTTGCATGAGAACAGCGCCTAAACCCATGTGTGAAGCATCACAATATACTACAAAATCTTGACTCCTTCGGTAGTGCCAAGATAGGTGCTTCGCAAAGTTTGTTCTTTAGGAGTTGAAAAGGCGATTCTTGATCGTCTCCCCATTCGAATTTCTTCGTTTTACGGGTTAACTAGGTCAATGGTTTAGCTATTTTCGAGAAACCTTGATGAATCTTCGATAATAACCGACAAGTCCTAAGAATTGGCGAATTTCGATGGGGTTAGTGGCTCTTGGCCAATTCTTATGATTCGATCTTTGCGGGATCCACATGGATTCCTTCCTTGTCGATCACATGACCAAGAAATTGGGCCGTCTCAATCCAAAATTCACACTTGGAAAACTTTGCGTACAATTTTTCATCCTTGAGTAACCGGGACGGTCTTGGTGTTCGCATGTTCTTCTTTATTACGAGTAGATAAGAATATCGTCGATGAACACAATGACGAATTTATCCAGATATGGTTTGCGAGACTCTATTCATGAGGTCCATAAATCTGACGGTGCATTAGTTAAACCGAATGGCATTACTTGGAATTCATAATGGCCATATCGAGTTCTAAATGCGGTCTTGGGTATATCTTCTTCTCTTACCGTGGCGATGATATCCGGATCTTAAATCAATCTTGAGTATACACTCGAGCCTTGTAACCGATCAAGCAGATCATCGATTCTTGGTAAGGGATAGCGGTTTTGATTGTGAGCTTGTTCAATTCTCTATAATCGATACACATCCGGAATGATCCATCTTTCTTCTTAACGAATAATACCGTGCTCCCGGTGAGGAACTTGGTCTAATGAATCCTTTCTCGGATAGCTCTTCTAGTTGTTTGGATAACTCTTGCATTTTTGAGGCGCTAAGCGATGCGGTGCTCGTGCTACGGGAGTAGCTCCGGAATAAGATCGATTTGAAATTCGACTTGTCGGCGGTGGGAGTCGAGCAAATCTTCTCGGAAACACCTCGGAAATTCCTTGATTACGGTACATCCTCTAGTCGTTTCTCTTCCGACTTCTTTTCCGTTACTTGAGCTAAGAAGGCATAACATCCTTTTTCCATGTACTTTATTGATTTCGCACGGGATATGATACTTAAGTACTTTCTACTTTGATCTCCTTGGATGACTAAGGTTTCACCGTTGATCGGGATATGAGCGGTTTTCTCGTCACAAACAATCCTAGCACGGTGTTTGGACAACCAATCCATGCCAATTCGACATCGAAACTTCCAAGTTTGATTGGCAAAAGATCTATGAGGAGCAGTGATCTTGTAATAGAATAGGACAATTACGGATTACGGTGTTGGTTCCTATTATTTTCCCATCGGCAAGTTCTATCTCATAAGTTGTATCTAAGGCGATTGGGGATATTTCAAGTAATGGTGCAAAAGTAGTAGATACAAAACTCTTATCGCTCCAGAATCAAACAAGATTTTGCGAATGATTGTTAAGAGAATACGTACCCGTCACAATGTCGGGGTTCAACGGTGCATCTCCATCTCCTAGCATGTACACTCTTGCACGCGCATTGTTTGTTTGAGCGACATTTAACTTTGGGCATTGACTCTTGAAATGACCTTGTTCTCCACATCCATAGCAGTTCATGTTTGTCACGGTGTTGCCTCTTCCGGGGTTTCGGCAATGCTTACCTTGATGACCTACCTTGTTGCACTTATCGCACTTCACGGTACAAGGTCGAAATGGTGCATCAAACACATTACCTTTGGGATGTGGTCCTACATACCCTTTTCTAGCGTGGGTGCGGCATAAGCCCTTGCGGCTTCTTGCCTTCGGTTTTGCCGATTGTGATGTTGGTTTCATTGCGGTGATATTGGTTGTTGTTGTTCGATTGTTGTTGTTGGACCGATGGTGGTTGGAATTTGAGGTTTTCGATCATCAAGCTTTCTTTTGTTGTCACTTGAGCCTTGTGCATTTGCAAGCTTTAATATTGGTTCCATAAGGCGGTGGGATACAATGACAACTTCTTCAACAGATTTTGGATTGAGCGATGACATCTCCTTGATGCTTCGAGGTAAACCTCCGATCAAAGCTTCCAAAAGCTTTTCATTGGTGGGAAACAGATGAGGACATAGAGCTCTCGACTCATGGAATCTCTTGAAGTATGTCTTGAGATCATTACCTTTAGCGACCAGTGGTAATACTCATCTTGAGTTTCTTGATCTCGGTTCTCGGGACATCTTGTTTCATTAACAGATTGTTTGAGATCGACCATGAAATCTTACAAGCTTCTTCCATTCCAATTGGTTGAGCATGGCCTTTCCACCAAGATAACGCATCTTCTAACAAAGTTCGATCATAAACTTGACTTTGCAATCATCTGTGTAGATCGGCGTGAAATCTGATCTCGGTTCTCTCAAACCAATGAAGTAAACCAATAGCACCTTGATGCCCTTGAAGAATGTCGGCTGCGGTTCATGAACTCTTTGTAACTACACTTGCGAGTTCTGATGGACTCACTTTGATTTGTTGGAGTGTTAGTTGCATTTGAGTTTGCCATTTCAACAAGGCGTGCGACTTACGTGGCACGATTCTCTTCGACAATGCGGCGACTTGACCTCGCGTGTTGCTTGAGCGACACGCTCGACTTGACCTCGAGCAATTCGGGCGTTCTCGGCTTCTCTTGCAATTTCGACTTCTCTTGCGATCTCGACTTGCCTTGCGATCTCGACCTCTTTTGCAATCTCCGCTTGTTCGACTTCAGCAATTCGTTCGACTTCAGCGCGTTCTCTCTAGCGATGTCGGTGACATGTTGTGCTATAGTTGCGCTAACACTTTCGGCGACCATTTTTGAATAGTTGCGGGAGTGATGGTGGATGAGGTAGCTTTCTTCTTGACCATTTTCTAAAATTTCCAAGAATAAATACCAAGATTAAGAAATTATCGATCGATGATAAAACTGATTACATATTATAAATATCATAATAGTCAAGATCACCACTTTAAATTAATGATATGATATGAATATGATTTTTCTCAACAATTCATAATATGTATAAGGACATAAGGATCGGTTTGGCATACATTACCGAGGAATAATATCATAACATCAGAATATAAGAAATACAACCATAGGATACATGGAATACATCATTACATAGTATTGTTCACAACCAAAGGTTACATCATCATTATTCTTGTTCCAAGGTTACAAACCAAAAAGATACAAGCCTTAATGCCTCATATGGCGGCTTTATGATACATACTAAGATAAAGATGACTAGGATTTACGCATCTCCGATCGTCATCCCGACGACGACGAATCTCCTCAACCATGGTCGCCAAGTCTCGGATCTGCTGCTCACGGGCTCGATCTCTCGCCTCGAGGTCATCAATCCTCTCCTCCGAATAGCGGTGTGAGCATGAGCGGATGCAAGTTCGTGATGCGGACTCTCTCTCGACCTAAAGCGGTCTCTCTCAAGTACTAGCATCTCGGATAGTAGTCTCCAATCTACGAGTCAATCGGTTAACGGCCTCTCTCGCCTCCACAATCTGGGTACTCATCATATCAAACACAATCTCAATGGAGTAGCGACCTATCACGAGGTTTTCGACTTCTTCCTCCAAGCTCTCTATCCTAACCGGTGGAATCTCATCATAATGTGCCATGAGCTCATTCAAGCGGTCTTCGTGCTGATAAGTCTCGTAGCCAGCGGAGGGATAGTGTGGTGTCTTGGTTCACCGTGTGAGCGAGCTGGGCGATGCGATGGTTGAGCTTTCTCCAAGCTCGAGCGAACTAGGTGCTCCTCCTCTTCTCTCCAGCGTCGAGTAAAGGTATCAAGAATGACCATCGCCTAGCACGGTTTCTTCCTTGGTCGGTCTCATTATCCACTTGAGTAGGCATGTCGGGATCGAGATGGTGATGGTGAATAGCACTTGATGCAAAGCGGTAAAGTGGCTCACTAAAAGTGTCCAAAGGAGGTGATCTTGTAGGTGGTGATGAAGCGAGGAGCAGTGGTGGTGCGATGGTAGAACACGATGAAGTGGCGGTGGTGGTGAAGTAGCGATGGGTGGAGCAATGGTGAAACGGTGATGGTGGCGGGTGGTGGCGGTGATGGTGGTGGTGGTGGCATCACATGAGTCATAGTGATGGATCGCTGCGCTTCCTAGCGGTGAGTTTGAAGGTCTTTCCTTTAGGATGCGATCTATAAGGTACCCCAAATGGCTCGAGTTCATATGGCTTAAGAACACGGATCCTCGTCGGCGACGACGGATAGCTCGGGAAGATGATCGGAAGAATCGATGAAGCGGTCGGTGCTCTCGATGACTTGGATGATCCATCATCCACGGCAACATCTGAAGCGGTAGCCATTCTTTGCGACTCATAATCTTGATCTAGGGTCATGGAAGCAAAAGCATTGTACTCTTGAGGATGGCGGTCATAGGCTGGAGCGATGGGAGTTCGAACAACTTCACCTTCCTCAAAGGTTCGGTTCGTCCGAAGATGGTGGTATGACGGGGCGGGATGGTGGCATAGTGGCGATCGTAGAGGACATGGTATCTTCCATCTCGGTGTCGAGGACGAAACAAGCGGGTGGGATGCGGACATGAATCTTGTAACAACCCATAAATTAATGTAAGTAAATGCCAAATAATATAATTATTTTAGTTAGCTACACATATTTGTCAAGCAAATCTCCATGCCTAACTAAAATGAATGCAATTTACTTATGATCTAGTGATGCATCAATCCTAATGCATAGGCGGTCACGGAAGGGCGTAAAGCGGTGGTGTAAAATAGTCCGTTTTAAAAGTGCGGTTATAGTCCAAATGTTTTGAAAAACTCTTTGGTTCTCTATAACCTTGGCTCGATGCTAATCTGTAACACCCCGAAAATCTTAATGACGGAAGACTAATTCGGGTGTTACTTGAATGGAGATCATAGTCGATAATTATAGAAAAAGACTCGAAAGAGGCGTTTTATTAAAATAGTTATCATTCATCGAAAACTCATAGTTTGTTACAAAATATTGTAAATAGATCAAGTGTTTTTTCCCAAAAGAAAGATCATGAGTTTGAAAGAAATGATAACTTTTATGTTTTACACCACCGGATAAGCCTTGCCATGCCCGTTCCGCACCTTGGTCATAATCTTCACCGATTACACGAGATAACATGCTTAAAAGGTCAACAAAATTGTTGAGTGAAGTCCATAGGTTTAAAATAAGTTGAACACAAGTATAAGATCATGATCATTGTAAACTAACAATATCATAAGAAAATCATGATTATTATGCACTAAGCTCATGAAACCAAGACTCATTGCATACACGAATTACCGGTGTACAAAAGTATGCCCCAAAGGAGGTAATAGCCAATTACCTAAAGAAATTCGATATAGTGCGCCCGGTTATTTCTCTATAACCGAAGCGGGTTCGTTAATCCCGTAGTACTATTCACGATATCTCGTTCACTCGCGGTGACTAATGGTTCATGATCGGGGGACTTGTGGCTAACAACTTAGGCGGTACCAATAATCAAGAGGATCAAGCATTTATGAAAAACCTTGTGTTCTAGTTTAGAGCATGTATCTCCTCATGGGGTTTGTAAAATAAAGTAAAAGCGAGGCTATGAACTCACCTTGATGATAATGCACACGCACAAAAGATCAAGCACAATGTAGCGGAGGTTCCAACTCGAAACCTAAAATGATGAGATGGCGAGTCTCGATAAATGAGCATTTTGGTTCGCGACCAAAATAATAGAGCATTGAATATTCTTATTCAATAGATCATTGGATTGTCCATCCAATAGTGTGCGATCGTGATTAACGTTTTAAGTTAATTTACATGCTACATTGTCTTAACTAGTGATCGTCACTTACGCATAAGTGAAATGTTCCCCGTTGTGATCTTAGTAAATTAGTTGATCATTTTAACGTATTTAGATTCCCAGTATTTTATCGAAATAAGTATATTTTACATATACTTCGTTTCTAATAATATATATTTACATATATATTTATACATGAAATAAGTTTATCATTATTGAAAATATTACGCTCATGTGATCAAAATACTCATTTTACGAGGCTATTATGAAATCATAAGTTTTGATAAACTTTTCCCAATTTACACTTTTACCCTCGAGTTACAAAAAGTACGAGTTTAGTCCTTGGTCTTTTAGAAAATGACACTTTCCACCCAGATCATATTTCATACCAAAACTTTCAGAAATGACAACTTTAACCCTTGGTAAAACTGAATTTACAAAAATAGCCCCTTTAGTTAGCTTTATACACTAAAAACCTTTACTTTCCAAACTTGACATTTCTAACCCAAAGTTTATAAATACTAGTTTAGGTAAATTACATATTCGGCCCTTGGAGTTTTCCATGTGCACATGCACACGTGCATGCTACCCTTGTACTTTCGACATTGACCTTTTAAATTTAGACTTTCATAAAATACTTGTTTCACTTATAAATGACCCTTTAGCTTTTCAATATGTTACCCTTTTGAACCCTTCGTTTCTTATTTTGCAAAACTCATCCGAATAACAACTTTTATGTTACGAAACTTTCTTAAAAATAATATCAACTTATTCCAACTTTTCTTTAGTGCTTATCTACTTATTTTTAGCTTATTGGGCGGGTTAGATGCTTATTGGACTAGATCCGGGCTTATTGGGCTTTCGGCTTGGGCTTTAGGCTCGTTTAGTGTTAACGCATGAACTAATTTTGTGCGTGGGTTTTATAGTGAGCGAGGGATGAGAAGTCCTCGTATGGTTTCTAAGTTGATCATTAGTGTCGTGTGGTGAGATGGTGAGCATATCGAGAGGTTTAGTGTGTGTATAACTTTTAACGTGTGATATAACATCTATATATCGTGATATAAATGAAATGATTGGGAAACAAAATGAGTTTGATGAAGACTTACTACACTCTATTGAGTGGGGATGAGATGTCAAGAAGATGATTTTGAACTCGAGAACCCGTGTTCTCCTTATAATGCTACTCGTCTTAAATGTTTACCCAAGTGTCTCCTATCCTTCACTTTGCAATGTTTCCTTTCCTTGTTCTACCCCCACAGTGAACGATTTTTCTTAAGTGTATGTGTGAGAGTGTTTGTAAGTTGTGTGAGTTTAGGTGGATGGTGTGTGTGTGCTTGTTGTATGGTTTAAAGGGAGAGCAAGTATGGCTTCTATTATTTCTTTATCTTTAGACACTCTAGGTTGTAGCTTATTTAGCCTCATGTTACTTGAACCTTGTCAAGATTCATGTCCCCTTTCAACCAAGTATGGTGTGGCTTATGTGGTGTCAAGTCGAATTGGACACATGACCCATTGGTTTAAGAAGTCAAAGAGTGGTCAAGGAACATTAGGGGATTTAAATATTTGTTTAGGGTGGCTAGTCATGGTTTTGTCCCCTACATGATTTTCTTAGGATTCCAAGAGTTTCATGTCTCTAGTTTAGTTTAGTTGTGTTTAGGCTAGTGTGGTTCGGTTTATACTTCATCATGGGGTATTAGTTCTGTTTTTCGGTTGCATGGTTATGGCAAGGTAGAAATTTGTTTTGATTTTGTCAAGTTGCTTAGTTTGTGAGTTTGTCTAGCCGATTCGGGTATAAGGAAAATACAACATGTTCACTTAGACCTTTTATTAGTGTGGCGTTGGGCTGGGTAGCCAACGAGGCCCAAGGGAGAAAGCTAGAAATGAGTTGGGCTTCATTTGTTTGGATCGTGAACTCAAGCTAGGCCGTATGGTTTCAAGGGGTGTTGGGCTTAGGTTATCCTAACGAGGCCCAACTAGAGTTGATGTGAGTTCGGTCCGGTCACAAGGCCCATTAACAAGTTAGATTCGAGTGATGAAAAGTCCAATGAATTGCGAGGCCCAATACGAATCTGAATATATTTTAACTATATTTAAATTCGTATTTTTACAAATTTTTACGTTTTCGCTGCGTATATTAAGGTTATCAAAGTCGTGGGGAATTTTATTTAGATCACAACGGTATCTTTTATGAACGCTCAAGCTGCGTTGATCATGCATATGCCAAATGATATGCAAATGTGATGTTTAGAAAATTTCATGACGAAATAGATCGTGTTAAATTCACGATTAAGCGTTAAGTACATTGAAATTTTCATTGAAATTCTTCCGTCAAGTTGAACTCGTTCGTAACGAGGATCGCTCTTTATCTCTTTGGTTTTATATCAAAACCAAAAGTTCACTTTAACCCTTGGGCATTTTGCTCATCCTCCAGTTCCAAATCATGGACAATGTGCCTTCACGAAGATTGGTCTCGATTCTCTCTTCAACTTTCGTGAAGAAAATAGTCCATATTGTTCACATACCCTCTCCGAAGATTTAAATCGCATAATATGCAAACCTCGACCATATTACTCCAATCCAAACATTATCCATACACGGGATATCAGAAGAGTACAAGCCTCTTGCTCTCATTCTACGTGAAAATGTTTGAGTCTTAGAAATCGAGATATTCTTCCCGCTTGTTGTGCTCACATGTTGTCTTGTTTGCTAACACAACAACCATACAATCTCGCCTACTTCTTCGCAAGGCGGTGCAAATCTTCAAGGCTCCAGAATAAACTCATCCCTTATGGAATGTTCTTGACACGCCTCTATCACAATGTTATGCACTTCCATCCTCGATTTCAAAGTCCGTTATACGTACTTGTGAACAAGATGATGGAACCGCTAAACATATCCCTCATGAAGACTTTCTTCATTCTTGATTCCACCAATACCCATCAATCACATAATGATCCTCCTAGCGAAGACACTCAAGGAACCTAGTAGTGGTCAAATAGGATCAATTCTACTCTACTCGTTATTTATCAATGTAATCCTTTATGAAATAAAACATCTTACATTTGATATCTTAGTTTTAGAACTCCTTTAAACAAAACTTGGAATATAATGCATTCTCAAGATCATTGCATACCTTTAGTAAAGGTTCTGTCTAGAAGATAGACGGATCCCAAATGTTGTACTAAACGGATCCTTATACCTAGGGAACCGTGGGATCCGGCAAACAGAAAATGCAATTGCAAGCATTGTATGTCAAACACATCCTTAGAACACCTCACACTAAGCTAAACATAGTGACTTAAGGTAGATTAAGTCTTTATCAAGATAGGTTGATCTTTCCTACTCATTCCAACTCACATAGATCACACTCTAAGATATTCATAGATCTATCACTTGGTTTTAATCTATCACTCTTCCGCTCTCAAAACCTCACACTTTTTTTTAATTTGACCCCTCACATCTAGGTTAAGAAATCTTTTATGACAAAATTGTTCATAAATCAACCTCACCTCAAAATTGATCAAAGTTGATCAAATCCTAGTTTTTCCCATCTCAAAACCATTAGGATATTTTCCAAAACACAATCCTAAGTCACAACCTCATCTCTCGGATCATTTAGCTTCAATTTACACTCTCATACTTAGTGTCATCCTTGCTCATTCATTGGTACTCATGAAAGTTCCAAATCCTTCCATAAAAGACAATCATTAGCTACAACACTCATTGCCTTCAAACACTTAAGCACCCCTTCATTTAAAACACTTAGGAGGACTGAAACACTCAAAGATGATATAGGTTTAGGATCTTAGAAACATCTCTTCCACTCTTTCATAACTGCTGAACGCCGGATCCCTAGGATTAGCCTAGACGGATCCCTCTGAGAAGGGAACCGTGGGATCCGGATGATAGTCTATGACAAATCTTGCTAAAAC
This sequence comes from Chrysanthemum lavandulifolium, assembly GCA_022545495.1. Lineage (NCBI taxonomy): Eukaryota > Viridiplantae > Streptophyta > Magnoliopsida > Asterales > Asteraceae > Chrysanthemum > Chrysanthemum lavandulifolium. Next base: position 145,439 of record JAHFWF010000156.1, on the reverse strand, counting down.
AATCATTTCAACTTATCTTCCTAACTTAAACACTCCATCTCATCTTAAATGAGTTCCTAGATCAGTCCAACCTCTGAAGTTGACTCTTGTGCATGTCAATCATCACATTCTAATGAATCCTAGTGGCTTAAAGCTTAAATGCACTTGCCTGATCTCTTAGTTTATAAACCACCTTGTTAGACCTCCATAGTCATCACTCTCACTCTAACTTTCAGCTATTGAAATCATTTCATCATGAGGAAAACCCCAAGTAGTAATCTATCCACCAAAGAACCACCCATGAAAAAGGCTCGTGTTATACATGAAATCTCCTCAACCGAATCATCTCCCGTCAAACCAACAAATGAGAGAACCCTTCATCATCCAATCAAACCAATTCCTAAAAGGATAGTACCTACAAAACTACCTATCCCTAACACCACCATACCTCCTAGGCCAAACAATATCATCTCCACTAAACCATCACCATTGGTTCCTAGAAATATTTCATTTACTTCACCACTATCATCACCACACCTCTACAATTTAGAGGACTTGCCTCCTAGGCCGTGTCATCCACTTCCGCCGACAACATTCTCCTCATTAGGAGGAATAATGGTTCAAAATCTAGGTGTTGAGTCAACACTTGCTCCGGCTTTCTTTTCGCCGTCTCCATCATATAATCCTATTTGGATTATGAAATCATCAAAGTCAACCACCCCACCATATGGAAGTTGACACTTCTTTACCACCACCATCATTCTTGGTGAGGCATTCTCAAATGCACCTCCACCAATCCTCCATCGTTTGAAGCTCCATGAGCAGCTTCACTTGATCCTTCGCATCAAGCCACTTTATTTCCTCCACCACCACTACCTAGCCATGACAAAGATTGCTATCATTGTCAACATGTTGAAATTTTGATACATGAAGTACGAGAAGACCAACGTTTCATGTTCTATCATCTCCTCGAACGTTTCGACGAGATCAAACCTAAACAAAACTTGAGCTAGAAGATTTTAGTGGTGTCCTAGCATCAAGCGTTAGATAGTCTAGAAATTCCTAGTCATGTATTGTCTATTTTCTTATTTTTAGAGTCATGTATGTCATAACTCTTGTTTTATTAAATGGAATTACATGCTACTTGTTATTTTTCTGAGCATATGTATTCATATCTCATTTATGTGATAACATTACTAATTATATCACCTTTCTTTGATTTTAGTCATCGACAAGACGGATCCTGAAATTGCCTAGGCGGATCCCTACTAGGAGGGAACCGTGGGATCCGTGAAGTCGAAAAGTTTTTTTTTTTTTCTTCTTAAATCACATTTGCAGAAATTATGAATTATACTTGTTTTCTAACCCTTGTTTTGCGGTTATTCAATTAACACATAAAGAATTTGACATCCTAAAGCTAGGGGATCTTGGTGTCAAAACAATACGTTGCAAAATTACTAGCAACCTTTGATTTAAATTTCATGACTTCCGTTGCAAATATTGCAATCGTCTGGGGAACACACCCGTCACATAGGCGTAATCTTTTGCATAAGTTAGTTGCAAATGAACTAGATTAGAATTAGTTTCTTGGCGTCCTTACTTAGGGATGGACTCGTCAAGGGAGTAACGATGAGATCCTTTCCGTTACTTGCTCTCTATTTTATTTTCCTTTCACATGTTTTTCTTAAAAGCGATGTGTTGCTTTCTTTAACACTTTTGTTTCGACAAAAGGGGAGAAAAGTAAAAACTACAAATTCAAACTTTTACAATTTTAGCTTTTCCTTAAAATAATCTTATGTTTTGTCATCAACAAAAGGGAGATTGTTAATACAAATAAGCCGTAAAACGTTTATTTATATTTTACGATCTTCTAATGTTTTATCGATAACAAAACTAAGATCATTATGAAACAAATAAAATACGTAAATGGTTTGAACTAATAGTTTTCTAACACACTACGTTTTCACAAAACACTAAAACAAGTATAAGTGATTTTATGATTTAGATATACATATGTACAACAACTAGTGTTTACATATTGGGCTAACATATACTTAACTAAGTATATACTAAAATGGGTAAAAACAAGTATATACTAAAATGGGTAAAAAAAACAAGTATATACTAAATAGATAAAAACTAGCAAATGGTTTTGACCCATAACCCATGGTTTTATACATACCACTTAACCAAGTACATTGTATTCTTAAGATACATTGTATCTAGAATAAAAACCATGGATCAACCCATAACCCATGACCCATAACTAAAATACCCATGGGCAAAGAGGAGCGGACCACGGATCCCTAGCTTTGTGCTAGCCGGATCCCTTGTGGAAGGGATCCGTGGGATCCGGGTAAACAGTAGGATTTTTCCTCTATAAATAGTGAGCCATTTCTTCATTATTTCTTACTCCTTTCCAATACACTTTCTCCCCCTGAGTTAAATCTCACTAACCTTAGATCCAAGAGATCTATGTTTTTTGTTTTGTTTTTGTGTGATCTTTTAGGTTCCTCTTAAAGGCAAGATCACCACCTTTGAAGTCGAGCAAGCTCAATTCCATGAGTTGCCATACTTCCTCATCATCAAGGCTATTGAAGTCCTCTTGTTGATGATCTCATTCTTTCTTCAAAGAAGTGTAGTGTTGAAGACATTAGTGAAAGATGTCTCAAGTGTCAAGACGAAGATATTAGTGAAGGGTATCTATCATCTATAGGATAAGCACTTATGGTAGGTGCTTAGAAGTCAAGACAAGAAGCATTAGCGAAAGGTGCTTAGAAGTCAAGACAAGAAGCATTAGTGAAAGGTGCTTAGAAGTCAAGACTTGAAGCATTAGTGAAGGTGCTTGAGTAAAGACACGAGACATTAGTGAAAGGTGTCTTGTAGATCTAGTCAAAGGCATTAGTGAAGGTGCCTTAGATGTACATTCGATATGATGTGTTTCGATGTACTAGATAGACTAGCATTAGATCCAAGGATATTGATGTCCTTGATGATGTTGTAAAGGAGTAGATCTCCTTTGGGATTAGTCGTTGGTGTAGTGTGGTAGTAGTTCCTCCATTGCAATGGAACTAGGTGCTTAGCCTAGTACCTAATAAAGGGTAGGCGACGTTGTGATAGGAGTAGTTCTCCTAAGGTGTGAAAGAATTCGGTGGTTAGCCTAGCACCGTATAAAGGGTAGGCGACGTTGTGTAGGTGTGGTTCGCCTTGGTGTGAAAGAACTCGGTATTTAGCTTTGTATCGGAAAAAGGTTAAGCGACGTTGTGAAGGCTTCTCCACCATAAGGAGATTGGTGTAGTGTTCTGAACTCTCGAGTAGGTGAATTGGGGAGTGGAGTAGGGCAGGAAGGTGTCCTTGTGGCGAACCACTATAAATACTCGCGTTGTGGTTTTGTGCTTCTTACTCTTATCTTTTCATTACATATCTTAATATGCTTGTTTATCAACATCCAACACACACAACCAAATAGATTGACATAAGTCGATCTAAATAGTTTAAAAGGAAGTTTTAATTGGTAAAACTATTCAACCCCCCCTCCTTCTAGTTTTCCACAAAAGTGTTGACGGAAGTTTTGTACTTGCAATGTTTGAAAGAAATTAGATAGAAGAATATTTTTGTATTTTATGAAATTTTAAATTTTTCTATTTTGTTTTTGAAAAATAATTTAAAAAAGAGGTTTTGGTGTTTGACTGGTTTTAAGAATGTGTCAAAAGTTTTTCCAGTTCCTATGGAGTGAAACACCGCATACCAATCCGATGGATCAACTCAGTAAACCTAGCAAGAGCTAAGGCTTTGGTGAGAAGGTCCGCCGATTGGTGTTCGATCAGGCAAAATATAATTCACTAGTACCCTTTCCACATGCTCCTTTATGAAATGATATCGAAGATCGATGTGCTTGGACTTGAATGTTGGACGAGTTGCGAGATCGCAATAGCACTTCGATTGTCGCGATACATCGGGATTCGGTCAAATCGTAACCGTGGTCTTTGAGTTGTGTTCTCATCCAAATGACTTGAGCACAACACGCCGACATAGCTACATATTACTGCTTTGGTTGAGGACGGCGATGTACAATCCTGCTTCTTGATTGCCATGACACGGTTTATCACCAAGAAATTTTAGAGCACTGAAGTACTTTTCCAAGAATCTAAGCAACTGCGTGATCGGTCTGAAAAAGCTATTAGTTCAAAACCGAATCCTTCGGATACAGATTCCCAAATTAATGGTTCCCTTGATGTCTGGAGGATTCTTTTAGCCTTAGAGGTAAGTTTCGGTTGGTCTCGATTGATAACGGAGCAAAGATATACATCAAATACAATATCGGGTCTCTTTGTTGTTAGATACATGAGTGACCCAATAATACTTGATATTTGGTAGGGTCAACCAATTTCCATGCAAATCGACATCCGGTTTCTTGGTATGTGCCATAGGTGTACACTCGTAACACTTGTTTTAGGGTTAATAATATTGGACCGATGAGCAATTGATAGTATCCGTGTTCACACCATCTTGATGCGAATCATTGACACTCGTTGAAGGAGTAGAAGATGCAATATTCGTAATGGTACACGCATCATTCACACTACCACTAGACACACCACTTTAGAAAAAGAATAGAATATGAATGCTTACTCATATCAAACTTAGGATCACGCATGGGTCACATTCTTCCCATCCAGTTCGAACTCTAGCAGGACGATCGTAAAGTTCTTCATTCTTCTCGCCAAACTAGAAGAAGAACTTTTGTTCGACCTATTTATTCTTCTCATCACTACCACCCAACAAGTTGCCATGAGATTGCACCATTTGAAAGCACTATTATTGATTAAAAAGCCTTTTCCATCTCTAAACCCACGAATAATAAGCGAATAACAAGCGTGATCAACGATGTGAAACAAACAAACCCTAACACAAAGTTAGGGTTTACCGCATAAGTACCAGACTTAACCACCCTTCATAGTGATCGATTACACTAACAGATAACCGATATTAATTCAATATAAGGCCATGATTCGGAACAAACAACACGAACAAACAACACCAACCGACTTTAATATAGGAGTTTGATCGTTTAATAAATAAACCATTTCCACACCAAATAAAGCAATCAACAAAACAAAAACGAATCTTGAATGAATAATACGGTGACGCCGTTAAGAGAAAAGTAATATATTAATGAAACCCAAAACGATTTTATGATTCAATAAGGAGTATGATCGTTATTTATGGTTAAAATAATGAATCCCCACAACCGACTAGAATAAATTACCACAAGGAATTAATAATGAGGTCATTTGAAATTAGTATACACGGATAATGATTTAGGATGAATTGATTGAATGATCGATTGTTCTTTGTGAGTTCTCCAAAATCGCCTACTTTGAGAGAATACTAGGTTTTCTTTTATTTAAGTTGTTGATTGATGCTTACATGGATTCTAAATTCAATGTTGGTTCTAAACTACGTTTCGGTATTCACCATTGTTAATTGTTCTCTAACCATTTTATAACTAGCTATTTGAATTTAAGAACAAAGAACCTGGATGTGTCTTTGAAGCGTTTGTTGATTGGGAAATGGATCAAGAATAGATGTAGAAAGATTCATGAAATGTTTTTGAGATTGGGAAACAAATTGTAAAATTTTAAAGTCACCGGAAAATAACAAAATTCACCGGAGAGAGATAAACATAATTCATTATGAAATGAACAGTAAAGAAATGGTTAGAAACGGAGTTGAGTTTGAGGAAGGCTCGATACAATTGATATATGCTCAAATGAAATGATAGATTTAATCCGAATTAATGATAATTCAAGATCAAATAGCAAAACAACCATGAATCCAAGAACTTGAATTGGGTTCGAAATTGAATCTGATTGCACAATGAATTGTTATTTACAGATTACGAGAGAGGAAGAGTTTTACAATTCAAAGCTAAAAAATTGAAATTGATAACAACCACTAAAGGGAAGATTTGGTGCCAAAAGCTATTAAGTCACCGTGGACAATCACGCACCTCACGTGTATCATTTAAAACCAACACGTCGCCTTACATGCCATCGACTTATAAACACACTTATGCAAGTATCATACCTTATCGTCACAAATTTCGCTACCAGTAACATGCTAGTATCACAAACACATGCCATAGTTATATAACCATCAAAACCTATCAAATGCATAAATGATGAACCATATCAAGTAGATAATTAGCTAGACACTAAAAGGAAAATGACATAGAAAAATTCTAAATTTTAAAAACATCCCATAGGAAATGTTTCATACGGAAATGAAAAATCTGAAAACCCGTTTAGTCACACTTTTTCCACCAATTTTCTTAAAGAAGAGAAGTTACTTTCCAAATTTTAACTAGAAAAATGAAAACCCCGATTTACCATTCTTCACTTTTTTTCTCTAACAAAAAAAAGAAGAAATTTCCAAATCTATCGTTTAAGTATCTAATTCTAACCCTAAATACAATTGGTAACGTTTTCACCTTCCATCCTCATTGTCACCCACCATCGCAAATCCGAGGTAATCTTTTCAAAAATGAAAATATAACTCCATCTAAACGGTTTTCAAAATCTCATTCTTATCTAGATGAAAAAAAAATCATTCACTTAAGGAATCTAGAACAAGAAACAATAAAATTTTTCTACAATTAAATGCTACCTAAACTTTTCAGTACAAAACTTTTATTTATTAAACTAAATTTGTTGGTAATAGCTTCTAGATATCGGATAAAACATCAAAACCTATGAAACAAAATTTATAGAATCGGAGTAAAGTGCAGAGATGGGTTAGGCGTACCAATTGGGGTTCCATTCTTCCGATGTAGCGAGTTATTGAAAATAATTTCTATGCATTTACAAAAGATCTCTCTTGCCTTTTACCGTACTATTATGTAGAAGCAGTTTTCAATTAACCCGGCAAGTTACCGCTTTTTGGTTCAACCGTAATAAGAATAATTTTCACAATAAAGTTAAATTGAGTGGGTTGGTTTAAATCCATTGTTTTTCCAAACGATTCTCTTTAAACATCATGTGTTTTCTAAAAGCAATTTTACACAAAATATTATACCATACATATTAAATAGTATCGTATGTCATAAGATTTTTTCTAAATACTTGTATTAAATCTATATTCTAGTGTTAGAATTGTTCACCAAATCCTAAAACTAAATTAACAAACATGCCTAGTGTCTAATAATGAAACACAAAACTTACATCAATTCAACAAATTTATTATACTTTTAAGACTTTGCAAGTTTTAGGTGTATGGAGCTTGACAATATTAATCCATTTAGACATAACTTTCTCATGGTTTCCATACCTGGTGTGAGTTTAACTTTCCAAACACTAGCAACCTGCTCAAAGTGCATGTTAGTAAACACTTGAAGGACCAAAATTGAAATTATGTCAAAGAACAACCCGTTTATCGGCCTACAAACTCAAACTCAAACTCCAAAATTGAAATTAATCCATTTAGACATAACTTTCTCATGGTTTCCATGCCTGGTGTGAGTTAACTTTTCAAACACTAGCAACCTGCTCAAAGTGCATGTTAGTAAACACTTGAAGGACCAAAATTGAAATTATATCAAAGAACAATCCGTTTATCGGCCTACAAACTCAAACTCAAACTCCAAAATTGAAATTATATCAAAGAACAACCCGTTTATCGGCCATTCGGCCTACAAACTCAAACTCAAACTCAAACTCAAAAACCCTTGTTCAAACCCTCAAACAAACAAACATGACGTCACTCGCTACAAAGCTCACAAGATCACTACGCCTATCACTTTATTCACACACCTTCATTCGGTAATCCTTCATTTTCCATATAATTTATGCTATAAATTTGGTTTCAACATTTTAACAAACAGTTGGTGTGAATTAAACTTTTTTTTTTAGGTGTGGGTTTGCAGAAGAAATGGTATTCGTCTTCGTCCGGTGGGTTCGGGTGGTGATGGTTCCACATTTGATGATATTGATAATGATGATGATTTTATTCCTGAAAACCCGAGTTACAAATGCACGGAGTTGATCCCAGAAAAGGCTGGGGCTTTCGCGGTGTTCATAAGGTAAATATGATTCGGCATTACTTCCTCACATGCCTATTTGGGAATTCCTAAATGCTGTTTATTAAATTTGGTTTCAACATGAATTAAACATTCTATTGCTTGTAACCCTTAATCATGAAACGTGTTAGAAGGTTGTCGTTTATACGATTTCAGTGTTTACTTAATTTTGTGTTCAAACAGTTACCTTGGTTTTGACTGGGGTGTAAATATTTATTCATTCATTCAACTACAAAACTAATTCTCAAGTTGGAAATGGTAGGCTGGAAGCTCGGTATCAAAGAATGGAGTTTTATTATGGGATCAAGGGAATATTATTATTATCATTAGATGTCGCATTGCGGCTTTATGGGTGGGTAATTAAGCTAACAATCTACTCTTATCCAAACAACTTTTACCCACATGTTTGAGCTTATCCAGGGCTTATCTAATAAGCTAAAGTGAAAACCAAAAGTTGAAATCGATGAAACAACCAGCGGAGAATCTACATCTAAAATATCATCTAAAAGGACTAATGATGAAATCAAAGATCAAAAACTAAATGGGCATTTGGGACATGAGATGGTGATCTGACGGTTATTGACGAGAGGAAGTTCCGACTTACTCTAACTAAGCTCTAAATAAGCTCAAAACAAATGAGATTAGGCTAACAAGCTATTATAAAACTCAATAACTAGCACTAATGATATCGATTAAGTATGTAAGCAAAGTAGTACTACTCTTTTTGAATGGATAAAGGAGCAGATGAAGCGAGGAACAAATTAACAAACCACCAAATTCAAGACCTTAGCAGCTTATGAAGATGAATTTTGTGAATTTTTTCCTTTTGGGATAACTGAAACCACTTATTGAAAATGCATTTTTTTATTTTTAATAATTTTTGTGACAACTAAATAGCACTAAAAAACTCAATCAAAACTGCTCTAAACCACTGTTTGGACAGAAATGACTATGACAGATTTTCAAACTAAAGGTGAAAACAGACTTGACACACTAAATGTTTTGATTAGAAACACTATAAAATCAGATTTAGAACTTACTAAACTTAAGATCTAAGTGACTAAAACCTTTAAAATTTCAAAACCAACTCCAATCCAAACACTCCTTAATGATAATCAAAAGCAGTTTAACAATCAACCTTTATAAAAACTAACTTAAACTGATTTTAAAAACTTAACTCAATCCTAAAAATCAACCCTCTAACAACTGAAATCCAAAATTCACTCAAATCCGTTTTGACTTTTCCCTTTGACTTTTATTGACTTTTTGCTAAACTTGAGATTAAAACCAATTCAATTAGAGAAACCTTCGCATAAGCTTGTATAAGCTTATGAGCTTGATAATAACAAACAAAGCTTCAAAGCATGTTTTTATAAAAAGAGAATGCACAGAAATTCGAATCAACAATAATTTAAATGAGAACTTGACTTGTATTAAAATTGAAAACGGATTACAAGACTTTAAATGAATTACAAAGATTAGACTACTGAAGCAACTAATTAGACAAGAATAAAATGGCCAAAATTTCTCTAATGCATAAGAAATTGGACGAATTCAATGTGAGCCAAGAGGTCCTATTTATAGCCTTCAAGAGGTCTTGGATTCTTCATTGGAAGAGCCTAGAACCTTATCCTTATCCACAGCCTATCCATGTCACCATCTCGATCATAGAGCTACAAATCATCGATTGGGGTGTTGCGTCCAATAGGAAAGCTCAATTAGCCAGTGGGTGATCTTATCTGACATGTCGGTGGTATCTAGAAGCTTTTCAAGATGCTAAGTCTGAGGTGTGGGACTTGGGTAAATGGTGGTGGGTAATTGGTGGTAAAGCGGGTAAAAGGATGTTTGGGATTGGGAAGGCAAGAGGTAGAAAAGGCGCGTTTGGGTTATTTAGTATATAATCAAATTAGTGTTGACGGGTTGATGGGTTGTTGACTAGGTGAAAATAACGGAGTAGCAGGTATAAGTATAGTAATATTGGACGGGTTGGTTTGGGTGGTTAAGGGACCGGGTTGAGTTTAACTTAGTAGGGTGAAGGGTTTATTGGTATATGGGGTAGTGTATAGGACTTAGGATTTGGTAGGTGAACCCATTAGCAACCATAGGGACTAATGATGTACATCTTTGAAATTTGAGGGACCAACATGTAAATAAGAGAATATCTTTCAAGGATCATTCTTGTCCAATCTTCAAATAGACAAGGCTGAATTTGAAACTTTTGAATCTTCAAGTGCCACTTTGCCAAATCTTGAAACTTGAGGGGCCATTCTTGATATTTCTTCAAACTTGGTTAAAACTTCCAAAAATCATCCTCGGAGAATAAAATCTTCATAAATGCTCAATGTTGATCTTGAAACTAACTAAGCTCTCTTAATCTCTCGTGCTCGGTTTACGTCGATTTGGCTTCTTTTTATACATTTCGTCATATCCGTGCACATACATAAACTCAAGAGCATAAATATTAGCAATAAGCGGCTCTTTCTTGGTTATTTTGGGTCTATTTTGATAGAGAAAAGTTATGTGTTTTAGCACATACCATGCTTCACACCAAACAAACCACGAAAGAAATAAACGACATCCCACAGATATTTGATCATCAGAATAATTACATGAGTATAATTTCTCGATAAAATGACCATGTATGAGGCATCATATCATCATATTTAGGTAACTTCACACGATAACCACGAGAAAGTGAGGCGATAACACCAAGTGAGACGTTTGAACCATAGATCGTCATTCCTTCCCTATTGAAGAAATCCAAGAAGAGATAGGGTTTCGCAAAGCGACATCAAGGAAACAATGAACACCTACACTATATTCCCCGATGTTTTCAATGAATCGAATCATACACCACGTATGTTGATGATGAATTGGAACAACGGAACCATGTATAAGGAGGCAATGAAACCATGTATGTCCAATTAATCGAAAAGTGTGAAGAACCATAAATATCTCGAGAGAATCAACTTGATAAAACTTCTCTATTTATAATGTTGATCATCAGTTGTGTCATTGTTGTTAAACAGTTTGGTCTTCTATTATCGAGATTCGATTGGAGGTGCATCTACGATGCAGTTGTTGTAGATTCGGTGTATCGAATAGAGTATTATCGAGTTGTCGTGAAACATTTGATACATCTAAACCGAATTTTTGCAAAATCTTTAACCGAGCAAGCATTATTTCTAATTCTTGAAGATAAATACAATGGTGGAGCGGTGATGGATCATTAAATTTTGGGGTGAAAGCGGGTCCTAAGTATGTTACTTAGAAGCCATAAATTGTTGTACATGTAAAGAAAAATATGAGGGCAAGATAGAAAAACATGGATCCCTAAGTGTAGCGGGTTCCGGATGTTAAGCATAAAGATGTAGTGTCAATAATCTTCTTGAAACTGAACATGCTATTTTGATGATTTCCTTTCCTCGTGGATAGATGTAGTGGGTTTCACACTTGTTTTAGTGCAACTACTTAGTATCTTGCTGTAGTAATCACCTAAGACCAACGCTTTGAAAACTCTACCGTTGGTATCCATCTAAGGTTAGATCTGGGGATGTTGAAACTTCTTTTGGGAAGAGTGCGTCTATATTGATCCACTATTAGGTTTCACGAAATTTGACTTTTAGATCAACGGGTTTATTTCTAACTTGTTGAGTACACTTAGATTTTGGTTTGCTACTAAGCGTGTTCGATAGTACACTAGAAGGTGATACACTAGGTCATGAACCTAAGATTCAATCCTTTTGGAGTAGTGCCTTTTCTAGCCTTTTCTAGATCATAGTTCTTGTGCAAGTCATTTGTATCATATGAATGTTGAATTTTGATGCTTGGTTTAGACATTGTTTTGAACTAATCCTAGGCGGCCACGGCCAGATGAGGTTTGGCGAAGCAGTATAATAAATGAAGCATTTTCTTAGGCCGGGAATGTGGAGTGATGGGTTTTGACAAATGATTATTCTCAACAACTTGGGAGGCAAACCGTGGTTTTGAAGATTTTGAACGTTGATTTAAACGCTTGGTTGTCTAACTACTGATTGTTTTTGAAAGGTTGTAGAGACGATTTCCCAAGATTTTGGTTTTCAAAATTTGTATCCACACTCTTGTCGATTAATCTTCTCGGTTTGTTTTGTAAAGCAACATGTGCAAGCCCTTTGCTTGAATTTGAGCCTTTAAATGCTCATTTTCTTTTACTAATGTATCCACACGATTACTTTGTTCATTCAAAGATTTACTATTTGGCTCACGAGTTTAAAATTTTGTTTTGAATTTTAAGTTCAAGAGAGATGCAATGAGCCTCTAGTTTTGAAAAATCTTTGAAAGCCGAGCAATGGTCTTTTGGAAGAATGTTTTCGATTCAAGAGTTTGGCTTGCGTTTCCGTTGTATTGTTTACAAGTAAGGGCTCGACATGAGATAGTTGTCGGACATTGTGCAACAATGGTCAACCTCTCCTTCATTTCAAATCGGTTGCTCGGTTTGTTGTGTCGCATTTGCGGGCGAATATGATCAGGTAGATAGTACCTCAACCATTTGTTCTTTGTCAAAGTTCGGCTCTGTGCCATAGATGGGTAAGATATATTCCTCAACCATTTGTTCTTTGTCAAAGTTGGGCTCTGTATCATAGGTGGGTATGATATCTTCCCCTGATCTGCTGCTGTCATCCTGCTTTCCCAATGCTATAACCTTATTGTCCGCATTACCGACTCTTTCATCTTGCACGACTGATGGATTTCGGGATGAAGTCTGACTCTTGGAATTGATAAATTTTAAGTACATCTCAAACAGAACCATCCATCCTTCGTTCAATACCACAAATGCATCAGCATCTTTAGAATCATCAGTAGCAAGGTTTGGTGATGAAGGTTTTAACCAGTAGATGGGAGGTGAGGAGATTTGTGAAGTCAGCATACTTGAAAGGCCGATATAGTGATTTTCAATATTTCCCTCCAAAAATAATTTAGAAAAATTTTCTCTCCCAAAATTTGAAATTCACTATAAAATCCAATTTTAAGATTGTAAGAAAAATTTGAGTATAGACAATTCTGACACCAAATTTGACCAAAAAAATTCGAATTTGGGCCCAAAATTTTGAATTTTGACCAAAATTTTGTGATTAAACCAAAATTTGAATCTCGTAAAATTGAACGTTTAGTCTCCCTAAAATTAAATTTTACTCAAATTTTCTGCCAAAATTGAACGTTTAGTCTCCCCAATTTTTTTTAAATCTTTGCTTGTTGATGATGGATCTTTGTAGTCGAATGAAACTTTGAGTTTGTTGATGAAGTGTTCTCAAGCGTGAAAGCGACTTATCGTAGAAAGAACCTTAGGCGAGAAATGTTCCTTACGCGTAGTACCCACTTCTGCGTAGACAAAGAGTTCTGCGTAGACTTGAGAAAAACTTAGCTTAGGCGTAAACCAAAGACTTAGTAGTAGAAACCTTATGCGTAATATTTCCTTATGCGTAGACAAGCTTAAGTGTAGGAAATTCTTATGCAAAGAAGTTTCTACGTAAGTATAAGCTTAGGCTAAAACTGGGTTTTACCTAAAATCCTTTACACTTATACCATTGTAAAAGATATCCAAAGTCGAAGTGTTTTGAGCTTATCCAAGCAAGCAGAGTAAACCAATAGCTCGAAGATGAAGTGATGAAATGCTACGCGTAGCTGCTTTGGCGTAGACTTTGAGCTTCGCGTAGGATTAGGGTTTCCTTAGGGCGAAGGGTTTTAGCTTAGCGTGAAAAGGGTTTTCCTGCGTAAAGTCACATATTTTGCCAAAACGTATTTTTAAGCACTAAGATGTTTTGAAAACTCGTTTTAATGATGAAAAGCGAAAACACAAAAGAACAAGAAAGTTAAGAACTTGATGAACCAAAATATGTTTTGAGGTTAAGCGTAGAAGATGGTATGAAATAAAAGCGAGTTTGAAGACAATGTAAAACACGTAAAGGTTGAAACTTTTTTCAAAAACTAGAATCCTTAACACTATATAAACCTTAACCCATAAGAATCTTGAGTTTTAAAGTGTAAAATCAAAGTTTTATGCGTGAATAACGTGAAACCTTACGTGTAGACAAGACAACTTTAAAAAAAACAACCGTTTCACCCACTAGATGGCGATTGATACCATTGTTAGGTCACCATATTGTAACACAAGCATCAATATGTAAATATAGATAAGGTGAGCGGATGAACACTAAGATCAATATACACGAATGATTATGTGAAATGTTTAGGTATGATATTAAACAAAGTGAACAACCAACCTTCAAATGAAGGTTTACATGTGCTTATATAGGGAAAGGAACTAGGGCAACACAAGTTCCCTTCCTTTCCTTATTGGATATGGGCGGGCTTATGGGCTTTCTACATAAGCCTTGCCATTCTAAACATAAAAGCCTAATTAAGCACCTATTACATGTTAATTACAAACACTTGAAATATAGTTTAGGAGTGATTCCAACATAAACAATATTCAAGAGTTTGCGAGCTTTGAGCTAGCAACTTCTTAATGGACTCAAGACTTACCACCGGTGAAGCCCTACCGAATCGTTAAGGTCACTCCTCGCTTCAGGAGGATGGACAGGCGATGCCGCTCTCCTCCTTTCCTACCGTAACCGAAGCCATCCCATGTTAAAATCAGCCGAGGCGAGTAGTCGGGATGCGTAACAACATCACCAAGAAAGAGAAACTCCGATTTGAACAAGTATTGCGACCAGCCTCACAAGAGGAAGGAGGGCAAGAGAAAGCAAGACGACCCTCGGTCAATTTTAGTAAAGGAACTTCATCCTCCTCTCATGGCCGAGTATCAACAAGCAAATCAAAGGGTTCTTGCTAAAGACAACAAATCCATAGGCTGACAAATAGACAAAAAAGGAACACAAATCGAAAACAATAATAAATTAGTAAAAGAAAATGTAGATACGACATACCCACCCCGATTCTCTTGATCATAAAACACGGGATAAAAGTCACTGCCCAAAGTATAATTACGGCTCAACCCAACAAAACAAAGGAAAGGCTCCGGAAACTTAACAAAGGAAGAAACATTGGTAACAAGGGAGGCAACATACTCAGCATCAAACTCAGTAACCCTAGGGGTGGCATCCTTAGGAAGATTTCCACCAACAAAGAAAGGATGAATAGAGGAACAAGCAAATGAGTCAATCCAGAAAAAGTGGTCGTTCCAACTTGTAAGACAATCAAGGGGCTTGGTATAACAAACACCAAAGCTATCAGCACGTTTACTAAAAGAAAGCCGGCCATGACTCAGGACAAGATATAAAAACACCTAAACAAACCAACCGAGGGTTCAATACCAAGTGCAAAACAAAAATTTCAAACTCGAAACCTTAGCAACAGATATGAGAGAAAGTCTGAGATGAATCGATAGTAATCAAGAATTGAAACAAGAAAGAGGACAAGGAAGGCGTAAATTAGCAAACTCAAAGAAATGGGTATAAACACCGATTTTTCCATTCGGTGCTTCAGAATACTTTGTCGAGGATCAAGCAATTCGGATGAACAAAGAGCGGAATCGAATAATCAACACGAAACGATCAAGTGCCTTCGGATAGTTTAGACTTGGTAGAAGAAAAGTACCCATAACGGAAAAAAAAAGGGAATCAAGAATCTAACTTTGACCGAGGAATTGGAAGGCGGATACGGCCAAAAGGATCGGATCAAGGAAGTGTTCGCAAAAAAAGCGATAAAAGCAAAAATAGGTTAAAAACAAAGTAAGGGGTATTTATACGACGGGGTGAAGATGAACCAAGAAAACCTAAAAAGGACACGTCCAAAGGAAACTGATCCAATGATCAAAATCATAGATACGTGGATAACAATGGTATAAAACTAAGGGCTCGAGGTCAAATCAACTAGAACATGAAAAGGCGAAAGTCACGTTAAAAACACTTCCAAGGAAGGAGGCGTCAAGCGGCAGTGCGAAAGAGAAATCGACCAGAAGTAGTCTAAGAAATCCACCGCTGGAAACAATATCCGCGCGATACACATACTAGACGGGGACTGGATGGTATAGGTTCTAAGGGTAGGAAAAAGCATTTCGGAAAGGAAAAATGCGGTGAAATCCTTAGTCAACTCAAGTCTAGTGACATCCACCACACAATAATATCCGCACGTAATGAACATACTAGGCGGGGGACTTGATGACGTATAGTACACAAGTGGTCTACTAGGCCCAATATATACTATACACACTGGGCTCAGGCCCAATGATTGCGAACCCTGGACTCAGGTCCAAGAATCATAAACCCTGGGCCTACAGTAAGGCCAATGACTAAATTGGCTATGGTCCGAACCTCGAGGCCCAGCGCAAGCTACATAACGGGTGAACCTTCAACCGTTAGGCCTCTTACGTCCGCATCCACGATTAACACGGAACCCTTGTCCGCCAAGGTGCGGCTCGGCGACTAACGACTATATGCGAGAATCGAAACCCCGGTGGCAAACCTTGCCTATAAGGGGCTCTAATCCCATACAAGGTACAATAACTTTCTCTCATAATTACACACATACTTCTACTTTCCTCTCAAGAATGTGTACTTACTCTCGCCGAGTCTAATCGTGGGGTCCATCCTACGGTAAGACTAACGGTTTACCTTTGTCAGGGAACTTCACTATTACTGGATTAGTACAAAACCACCCATCAAAGGCTTGCTAGCCCGGTCCGAAGCTACGTCCGCACCATTATAACCAATCGCACAAATTGTACTAACAAGCGTCAAGGCATCCGGCGGTGTCCCACCAAAGAGGGGCCATGCATATGGCGATGGACAAATGAAACCTAACGGATGACGGCGACATCATGATTACAACCCGAAGCGTCGAGTAAAATATATATATATATACAAACGATATTTTCATTGTATATGGAACTTTTGGTATAACTTTGAGTCTAAACCCTAGGCGGTTTGTTAGTTCTTTTAGGCCTTTTGGCCACCAAGACTTCATGTATTGTTTATATTAATCATTTAATTATGTTTACTTTTAATTATGTAATTATGTGTTTTTGTTTCTCCATTGTTATGCTAAGCTAAAATTTAGTTATGCTTAGGAATGCATGGAACCTAGTTGTTAATCACTTATCTATTGTCTCTGTTAATGGTGTGTGTTAGGAGTTAGAAAATTGGCTATATTCCGTATCTTAGCTTGAACGTCCACAAAACACGTCTAGTTAATGCTTATGTCTTTGGTTATTAGCGATGGGTATTTATTGTGTGAATTAGTATTGGTGGGTTATTGACATTCCAATGGCGTCGCTCACTTAGGCTAGTTCATAGATGTGGATGACCAACCGTTATAGGTGATAAGGAATACTTCACATTGCATTAAAACAAGGTAGTGACATTCAAGTAGGTAACATGAAGCGAGTAGAAGTAGTGCAAACATAGCAAATGCGCTTTTAATCATATAAGAAGTTCCCATTAATTTACTTGTCATTTACTTTTCTTGCATTTTAGGTTAATTAGTAGTTAAAGTACAAAACCCCTCAAAACCGGATTTTATTTACTTTCATAAAATACAAAAACACTTTTCCTTTTACCCTAGACTTATCCCAAATACACTTGATCCTACCTCACTATTCCCTAGAGCGATCAATCCTTTGAGTCTTACTTATACTACACTACAATGGTTGTGTACATTGCCTAGGAGGATTGAAAACTTAGTGTGTTGCAATCGACACATTAATGATCATACTCAATTTCATAGAGAAATTTTGAAAGTTTCATGGATATTTCTCGAACGCCATTGTATTCCCAAGACCATTTCACACCTCGCAAAGGCAATATCATCATATACTTCAAAACTCAAACCTTCGGTGTCCGCAAAGTTATTACATATAAGCGTACTTGTCAAGTTATTACCATTAGCCACTTCAACTTAGAGGACATGTACTTTGCATTTTACACTAATTCTCTTAGTCATCAGAAATCAATGAACTTGTGTGTACTACGAATATATAAGGATCTGTATCGATTGTTTGCCTACATACCCTCTGTTACTCCTAGTTTGGTAGTTAGTGACACTTGATAAAGCACGAATTGAAATATGGGGACATATACCATTATCATTAGCAATTTCACTCACTATATGGTGTTCCTCTTCATTATCTAACTCAACTAATTCTTCCCTCTCCTCCATCTCATAATCACAATCAACTAGTACTTCTAATGATAGAACCGACACGCACACTTATGACCATGAGTGTACTTCTGATCACAGTAAAACAAATATGATTTTCCCTTTTGTGTTCGAGTTCCATATGTGTTAGTTGTTTTCTGAAAGTATTGTTTGGTTTGTGGTTATTATATGTGTTACCAGTAGTGGGTTGTGCTAACATAGTATTTTGCTTATTAACAGAATTAAGAATTTCATACACATTACTTGAATTGACAAAACTAATAGTCTTAGGATTTGGTAAAAAAAGAAAAAAGTCCATACCACGATTTCAAAGCCAACAAGGTGCATTTCGCATCTTGGCTAAATAATAAACATCACTAAAAGTAGCCACAATGAACATCTTTATCTGCAATGATCTCACTTTTAACCCCCCAAAGAAACAGACTAACAACATGTTTTTCATTCAATTCCACTATATTCGATTTCTAAAACTTTTGATAATCTATAATTATCTTGTTTCAAATTCTTCAATTCCATCATAGATGCATCAACCACCACATCAAACCTCTTCAAAATCTCTTTCATACAATTCCCATGGGTGGTTATCTTCATCTTCTTGCAAAACTGTTGGTTCCATGTGAGTGCCTTATCATGCATATGCATTGAAGCCAATCCTACTTTATCCCCATCATCCATCCTATCAATCTTGGAGAATTGGTTACACTACATAATCACCCTTTCACGTCCTCACCTCAAAATTTTAGAAACTCTATCTTAGTCATCCTTCCATAGATGATTACTACTCCTATTACTTGTAATATTACTTTATCTTTCACCATTCTTAAAGCTTATGAGATCACCAATAACAAGATTTTCTTGTACCAAGAACCCTTTCATACTTTCATGATTTGTGCCATAGAAGAGTTAATCTCAAATATTGCATTATTATTATTATTATTATTATTATTATTATTATTATTATTATTATTATTATTATTATTATTATTATTATTATTATTATTATTATTATTATTATTATTATTATTATTATTATTATTATTATTATTATTATTATTATTTTAAAATTAAGGGCCTTCCACCGGTAAAATATATTACTCAAAAAATAAATAAGTACAATGAAATGTGGTCAAGATACATTAACCTCAACAACCGCTTGAACAACCACTAAATCATTTATGACATGCCATAAATGAATAACTAGCTACAAACACCTAGAAAAGAAAATAAAACCAAGATAAAATAAAACACATCCGACTTTATGCAAAACAATAAAACAACATATCGAAGAGTAATGTCATGGATGTCAAGACCCGTAATTGTGGAGAGACACCACAATCATCAAAGTAATCATCTTTATAGGTATTGTAGTCACATGTATCGTCTTTCCATTTCTTAGAAGACTCTTGAGTTCCCACCAATTCCAAAATAATTAGTCACATTACCATCATCAAGAACTTCATCCTCGTCACTATCGAAACAACCACATTTCACACCTTAGAGAATGGGTTACCCATCTTAGTTCTTGTAATCTTGGAAGACGGATAAGTACCGAGAAGCGGATAAGTATCGGTCATATTTGCCTCAACTTGCCTTGGATCCAAATCACTCATCGTCATTCATTAGAATCCTTACATTGGATGAAACCCATCTACCTCCTCCTCTTCCAACGAGTTTAAAACATCAAAAGAATTGAAAGACTTAGTATTCGTACAGTTAGTATTAGAAGGAGCAACCTCCTTGAACCTTGGAATCGACTCTTGATTTGTAGCGCCTCTTTTTGGCCTCCAAAATTTAGGTGTAGGCTTATTAATCGAACACCCCATGGTAGGAAAAGAGCGGCCACACTCTTCCCTTATTCTTTCGATTCCTTACCTTAGTGAAACCCGCATCCCGATTATCCACCGATTAGAAACTTTAGCTTCCACACTAATATCATTATGAGCAGTCTCCTCAACACATTTTGGACAATCGGTGAAGCATGCTCAAAGGATTTACATTCACCACAATAAGGAGGCTTCCATTCATACTCGACGTTAAAAATTTCCGTAGAATACCCACTCCCATATTCTTTGGGAATAGCCATAGTAACTTGACTTTTCAATTCAAATCTGTATTGAATTCAACTAAAGCACAAGCAAAACTAATACAACCCCATGATCGGCACATAGAACTTATAAATTCATTCAACATAATAGGTTTCCCTACTTGAGTAGCAATCAAGCTCAAACCATCCTCTAAATATGCAACTAAAGGAACTCTATGCGGTTTAATCCAAACCGGGACATTGGTCACTCGTTCCTATTAAGGGATAATGTAGAGTCTATTTATTAAAAATAATAGGCGAGTTACTGAATTATCCAAGGACATCGTTCAAAACACGATCCACACCATCTTTGGTAGCGAACTTAAAAGATATACACCATCACCATTTTCATTAGCTTTTGCAATCCAATTTCCCCACGTATTAGTGACATTACTTTGAACATTAGGAAAGAAATGATCTTACCAAGGAAATAACCCACCAAAGTTTTACATAATGACTTAGAACCTTCTCCATAGCAGCCTTAGGTAACAAAGTATCATGGTTCTCGATTTTCATTAACCAATGGCACGAGTTAACTTTCCTATCGCGCTCCGGGTTTAAAATACTAGCAACAAGTAGATCCCATCGAGCATTATGACTATTATTACCCGTGCAGCGGAATAGAAGTACACTGCACTCACTCGTAACACTTGTTTTAGGGTTAATAATATTGGACCGATGAGCAATTGATAGTATCCGTGTTCACACCATCTTGATGCGAATCATTGACACTCGTTGAAGGAGTAGAAGATGCAATATTCGTAATGGTACACGCATCATTCACACTACCACTAGACACACCACTTTAGAAAAAGAATAGAATATGAATGCTTACTCATATCAAACTTAGGATCACGCATGGGTCACATTCTTCCCATCCAGTTCGAACTCTAGCAGGACGATCGTAAAGTTCTTCATTCTTCTCGCCAAACTAGAAGAAGAACTTTTGTTCGACCTATTTATTCTTCTCATCACTACCACCCAACAAGTTGCCATGAGATTGCACCATTTGAAAGCACTATTATTGATTAAAAAGCCTTTTCCATCTCTAAACCCACGAATAATAAGCGAATAACAAGCGTGATCAACGATGTGAAACAAACAAACCCTAACACAAAGTTAGGGTTTACCGCATAAGTACCAGACTTAACCACCCTTCATAGTGATCGATTACACTAACAGATAACCGATATTAATTCAATATAAGGCCATGATTCGGAACAAACAACACGAACAAACAACACCAACCGACTTTAATATAGGAGTTTGATCGTTTAATAAATAAACCATTTCCACACCAAATAAAGCAATCAACAAAACAAAAACGAATCTTGAATGAATAATACGGTGACGCCGTTAAGAGAAAAGTAATATATTAATGAAACCCAAAACGATTTTATGATTCAATAAGGAGTATGATCGTTATTTATGGTTAAAATAATGAATCCCCACAACCGACTAGAATAAATTACCACAAGGAATTAATAATGAGGTCATTTGAAATTAGTATACACGGATAATGATTTAGGATGAATTGATTGAATGATCGATTGTTCTTTGTGAGTTCTCCAAAATCGCCTACTTTGAGAGAATACTAGGTTTTCTTTTATTTAAGTTGTTGATTGATGCTTACATGGATTCTAAATTCAATGTTGGTTCTAAACTACGTTTCGGTATTCACCATTGTTAATTGTTCTCTAACCATTTTATAACTAGCTATTTGAATTTAAGAACAAAGAACCTGGATGTGTCTTTGAAGCGTTTGTTGATTGGGAAATGGATCAAGAATAGATGTAGAAAGATTCATGAAATGTTTTTGAGATTGGGAAACAAATTGTAAAATTTTAAAGTCACCGGAAAATAACAAAATTCACCGGAGAGAGATAAACATAATTCATTATGAAATGAACAGTAAAGAAATGGTTAGAAACGGAGTTGAGTTTGAGGAAGGCTCGATACAATTGATATATGCTCAAATGAAATGATAGATTTAATCCGAATTAATGATAATTCAAGATCAAATAGCAAAACAACCATGAATCCAAGAACTTGAATTGGGTTCGAAATTGAATCTGATTGCACAATGAATTGTTATTTACAGATTACGAGAGAGGAAGAGTTTTACAATTCAAAGCTAAAAAATTGAAATTGATAACAACCACTAAAGGGAAGATTTGGTGCCAAAAGCTATTAAGTCACCGTGGACAATCACGCACCTCACGTGTATCATTTAAAACCAACACGTCGCCTTACATGCCATCGACTTATAAACACACTTATGCAAGTATCATACCTTATCGTCACAAATTTCGCTACCAGTAACATGCTAGTATCACAAACACATGCCATAGTTATATAACCATCAAAACCTATCAAATGCATAAATGATGAACCATATCAAGTAGATAATTAGCTAGACACTAAAAGGAAAATGACATAGAAAAATTCTAAATTTTAAAACATCCCATAGGAAATGTTTCATACGGAAATGAAAAATCTGAAAACCCGTTTAGTCACACTTTTCCACCAATTTTCTTAAAGAAGAAAGTTACTTTCCAAATTTTAACTAGAAAAATGAAAACCCGATTTACCATTCTTCACTTTTTCTCTAACAAAAAAGAAGAAATTTCCAAATCTATCGTTTAAGTATCTAATTCTAACCCTAAATACAATTGGTAACGTTTTCACCTTCCATCCTCATTGTCACCCACCATCGCAAATCCGAGGTAATCTTTTCAAAAATGAAAATATAACTCCATCTAAACGGTTTTCAAAATCTCATTCTTATCTAGATGAAAAAAAAATCATTCACTTAAGGAATCTAGAACAAGAAACAATAAAATTTTTCTACAATTAAATGCTACCTAAACTTTTCAGTACAAAACTTTTATTTATTAAACTAAATTTGTTGGTAATAGCTTCTAGATATCGGATAAAACATCAAAACCTATGAAACAAAATTTATAGAATCGGAGTAAAGTGCAGAGATGGGTTAGGCGTACCAATTGGGGTTCCATTCTTCCGATGTAGCGAGTTATTGAAAATAATTTCTATGCATTTACAAAAGATCTCTCTTGCCTTTTACCGTACTATTATGTAGAAGCAGTTTTCAATTAACCCGGCAAGTTACCGCTTTTTGGTTCAACCGTAATAAGAATAATTTTCACAATAAAGTTAAATTGAGTGGGTTGGTTTAAATCCATTGTTTTTCCAAACGATTCTCTTTAAACATCATGTGTTTTCTAAAAGCAATTTTACACAAAATATTATACCATACATATTAAATAGTATCGTATGTCATAAGATTTTTTCTAAATACTTGTATTAAATCTATATTCTAGTGTTAGAATTGTTCACCAAATCCTAAAACTAAATTAACAAACATGCCTAGTGTCTAATAATGAAACACAAAACTTACATCAATTCAACAAATTTATTATACTTTTAAGACTTTGCAAGTTTTAGGTGTATGGAGCTTGACAATATTAATCCATTTAGACATAACTTTCTCATGGTTTCCATACCTGGTGTGAGTTTAACTTTCCAAACACTAGCAACCTGCTCAAAGTGCATGTTAGTAAACACTTGAAGGACCAAAATTGAAATTATGTCAAAGAACAACCCGTTTATCGGCCTACAAACTCAAACTCAAACTCCAAAATTGAAATTAATCCATTTAGACATAACTTTCTCATGGTTTCCATGCCTGGTGTGAGTTAACTTTTCAAACACTAGCAACCTGCTCAAAGTGCATGTTAGTAAACACTTGAAGGACCAAAATTGAAATTATATCAAAGAACAATCCGTTTATCGGCCTACAAACTCAAACTCAAACTCCAAAATTGAAATTATATCAAAGAACAACCCGTTTATCGGCCATTCGGCCTACAAACTCAAACTCAAACTCAAACTCAAAAACCCTTGTTCAAACCCTCAAACAAACAAACATGACGTCACTCGCTACAAAGCTCACAAGATCACTACGCCTATCACTTTATTCACACACCTTCATTCGGTAATCCTTCATTTTCCATATAATTTATGCTATAAATTTGGTTTCAACATTTTAACAAACAGTTGGTGTGAATTAAACTTTTTTTTTTAGGTGTGGGTTTGCAGAAGAAATGGTATTCGTCTTCGTCCGGTGGGTTCGGGTGGTGATGGTTCCACATTTGATGGAAGGTGGTTTGAATGCTATACCCGTGTTCTCCTTATAACACTACACGATTACTAGTACCTTATGACTTTCACAAAATCCTTGCTTCGCTCCTAACTTACTCGATGGTCTCCACAAAGGACCTAATCGCATAAGTTGAGAGTGAAAGTGAGTGAATTATGTTGTGAACTTGTGACTTGCCAAGTATATTAAGTGGTTATAAAGAAAACTTAAGTATGGCCTTCCTAATTTTTTTAATCTCCTAGCTCTCTCCTATTCCTAGTTTTATTAGCCACATGCACATTGAACTTGGTCTAACTTGTGGGATTCGGCTGAAAATGAGGCATGCCTTGCCTTGTCGAATCATATTTTGTCCATGGGGGACATTTGATCCAAAGGTTAATGAAGTCAAAAGGGAGTCAATGTCTAGGTTTAGTTTAATATTATTGTTAGGGTGTCTAAGCATGGTTTTGTCTCCCATTTCCCTACACACGCAACTTCTTGTAAACCAAGAGTAGAGTTTGATGTTTATAGTTTAGTTTGGTATCTTGCTAATTTGGTTTTGGGTCCTAGTTCGGTTACAAAAGAAAGAAAACACAAAAACATTTTAAGTCCTTAACTCTTCTAGTACATATATGGGGATCGAGACTAAAGCTAAAACATGGGTGGGTTGGGCTCGGCAGCGAGGCCCAAGGTGTTATCGGTGTGGGCTTGGTCCGGTTGCAAGGCCCATTAACGAGTTGGGTTGGGTTACGGGGTGATAGAAAGTCCAATGAGTTCCGAGGCCCGATACGAATATTATATATTTTTATTATAATTAAATTCGTATTTGTATAAATTTTCGCATATTCGTTACGTATTTTAAGATTATCAAGATCGTGGGGAATTTTATTCTGATCACAACGGTATCCTTTATGAACGCTCAAGCTGCGTTGATCATGCATATGCCAAATTATATGCAAATGTGATGTTTAGAAAATTTCCTGACGAAATAGATCGTGTTTAATTTCTGTTTAAAGCGTTAAGTACATTGAAATTTTCCGGGAGCTTACAATCCAGTTGTCATATGTCATGGCTTCTTTAATATTTTTGGGTTCAGCTTGGCAGACGGTAAGTCATAAATGCAATGTTCACCGTCAGTCTGAAGGCGTTGTCTAGTTACGACTGGTTGATTCGGGTTTCCAATAATGTTCACAAGAGGATGGTCTTTAGTCCAACGATGTATGGAGGGTTGATGTTGATATACATTGTGCAGATTAGGAGGATTCAAATGGCTTGTGGATGATTCCGCAACATCAGAAGTGGCAGTTTCATTAGCAAAAGGATTGAAGAACACATTAGGATCATAATCTGCAGGTGTAGGTACGTCATGATTGTAAGATCATCACTAGTTCAACGTCATTGGATGCGGTTTGTTCACCGTTGTTGTAGAATCAATCCGAGGTGCTTCTTCAATAGTTGTTGTTGTTTCGGTGTATCAAGGACCGGATTATCATCGTTGAGCAATGAAACATTTGATACATCTGAGCACGTTGATCAATATCATCCCTAAACAGAGGAGCAAATAGTTGCTCCATTTGACGCCGAGTAAGTAAGCTTGGTTGGGAAGTTTAGACGGTTATGTCCGGGTTCCAAGTCGCTTTTGCTCGAAGCCATCATGAAGAAGTTTCGAATCGCCTTCCCCAAATCGACAACCGTCTTTAGCAGTTGTAACTTTGATGAAGTCGACATTTCTTCTAAACTGTTGAAGTTTTCAAGACGCAATTGAATTTGTAGATGAGCAAGAAACCACACAATGTAAATCTAACTTATTAGGAAAATCTGTTTGGGGTAACATATAGGAAATCAACAAGATCTTCTCACGTATGTAGATGCTTCACACCAAACAAACCATGAAAGATTTAAATAAACGACATCCCCCTGAATGTTGCGGTCTATCGGAATAATAATTACCTGTGAGTATGCAATTTCTCGATAAAATGACCATGTATGAGGCATCATATCATCATATTTAGGTAACTTCACACACGATAACCCTGAGAAAGTGAGACGATAACACCAAAGTGAGACGTTTGAACCATAGATCGTCTCATTCCTTCCCCCTAATTGAAGAAATCCAAGAAGAGATAGGGTTTTCGCAAACGACATCAAGGAAACAATGAACACCTACACTATCTTCCCCCCGATGTTTTCAATGAATCAGAATCATACACCACGTATGTTGATGATGAATTGGATACAACAGAACCATGTATAAGGAGACAGCGAAACCATGTATGTCCAATTAATCAAAAAAGTGTGAAGAACCATAAATATCTCGAGAGAATCAACTACTGATAAAACTTCTCTATTTATAATGTTGATCATCAGTTGTGTCATTGTTGTTAGAAACAGTTTGGTCTTCTGTTATCGGAGATTCGATTTGAGGTGCATCTACAGTAACGGTTGTTGTTGTAGATTCAGGTGTATCAGAAATTAGAGTATTATCAGGTTGTGCAGCGAAAACATTTGATACATCTAAAGCACGAATTTTTGACAAAATCTTTAACCAGAGGAGCAAGCATTATTTCTAATTCTTGAAGATAAATACAATGGTGGAGCAACTGATGGATCATTAAATTTTGGACGGTGAGAAACGGGTCCTAAGCTGTGTTACTTAGAAGCCATAGTCATTGTACATGTAAAGAATAATATGAGGGGGCAAGATAGAAAAAACATGGATCCCTAAGTGTAACTGGGTTCCAGATGTTAGAAGCATAAAGATGTAGTGTCAATAATCTTCTTGAAACCTGAACATGCTATTTTGATGATTTCCTTTCCTACCTCAGGGATAGATGTAGTGGGTTTCACACTTGTTTTAGTGCAACTACTTAGTATCTTGCCTGTAGTAATCACCTAAGACCAACAGTTTTGAAAACTCTACCCGTTGGTATCCATCTAAGGTTAGATCTAGGGATGTTGAAACTTCTTTTGGGAAGAGTCTCGTCTATATTGATCCACCTATTAGGTTTCGAAATTTGACTTTTAGATCAACGGGTTTATTTCTAACTGTCTGTTGAGTACACTTAGATTTTGGTTTGCTACTATAAGCGATGTTCGTAGTACACTAGAAGGTGATACACTAGGTCATGAACCTAAGATTCAATCCTTTTGGAGTAGTGCCCTTTTCCTAGCCTTTTCTAGATCATAGTTCTTGTGCAAGTCATTTGTATCATATGAATGTTGAATTTTGATGCTTGGTTTAGACATTGTTTTTGAACTAATCCTAGACTCGCCAAGGCGACCACTTGATGAGGTTTGGCGAAACAGTATAATGTAAATGTAAGCATTTTTCTTAGGCCGGAATGTGGAGTGACAGGTTTTGACAAATGATTATTCTCAACAACTTGGGAGGCAAACCGTGGTTTTGAAGATTTTGAACGTTCAGATTTAAATGCAGTTGGTTGTCTAACTACTGATTGTTTTTTGAAAGGTTGTAGAGACGATTTCCCCAAGATTTTTGGTTTTGCAAAATTTGTATCCACACTCTTGTCAGTTAATCTTCTCAGTTTGTTTTGTAAAGCAACATGTGCAAGCCCCTTTGCTTGAATTTGAGCCTTTAAATGCTCATTTTCTTTTACTAATGTATCCACACGATTACTTTGTTCATTCAAAGATTTACTATTTGGCTCTGAGTTTAAAATTTTGTTTTGAATTTTAACTTCAAGAGAGATGCAATGAGCCTCTAGTTTTGAAAATCTTTTGAAACCGAGCAATGGTCTTTTGAGAAGAATGTTTTCGATTCAAGAGTTTGGCTTGACGCTTCCGTTGTATTGTTTACAAGTAAGGGCTCGGACATGAGATAGTTGTTCGGACATTGTGCAACACACCGTCAACCTCTCCTTCATTTCAAATCGGGTTGCTCGCTTTGTTGTGTCGCATTTGCGGTGCGAATATGATCAACGGTAGATAGTACCTCAACCATTTGTTCTTTGTCAAAGTTCGGCTCTGTGCCATAGATAGGTAAGATATCTTCCTCAACCATTTGTTCTTTGTCAAAGTTGGGCTCTGTATCATAGGTGGGTATGATATCTTCCCCTGATCTGCTGCAGTCATCCTGCTTTCCCAATGCTATAACCTTATTGTCCGCATTACCGACTCTTTCATCTTGCACGACTGATGGATTTCGGGATGAAGTCTGACTCTTGGAATTGATAAATTTTGAGTACATCTCAAACAGAACCATCCATCCTTCGTTCAATACCACAAATGCATCAGCATCTTCAGAATCATCAGTAGCAAGGTTTGGTGATGAAGGTTTTAAGCAGTAGATGGAAGGTGAGGAGATTTGTGAAGTCAGCATACTTGAAAGGCCGATATAGTGATTTTCAATATTTCCCTCCAAAAATAATTTAGAAAAATTTTCTCTCCCAAAATTTGAAATTCACTATAAAATCCAATTTTAAGATTGTAAGAAAAATTTGAGTATAGACAATTCTGACACCAAATTTGACCAAAAAAATTCGAATTTGGGCCCAAAATTTTGAATTTTTGACCAAAATTTTCGCAGTTAAACCAAAATTTGAATCTCGCGTAAAAATTGAACGTTTAGTCTCCCCTAAAAATTAAATTTTACTCAAATTTTCCTGCCAAAATTGAACGTTTAGTCTCCCCCAATTTGTTTTTTAAATACTGCTTGTGTTGATGATGGATCTTTGTAGTCGAATGAAACTTTGAGTTTGTTGATGAAGTGTTCTTAAGCATAGAAAGCAGCTTATGCGTAGAAAGAACCTTAGGCGTAGAAATGTTCCTTACGCGTAGTACCCAACTTACGCGTAGACAAAGAGTTTACGCGTAGACTTGAGAAAAACTTAGCTTAGGCGTAAACCAAAGACTTAGTAGTAGAAACCTTATGCGTAATATTTCCTTATGCGTAAGACAAGCTTAAGCGTAGGAAATTCTTATGCAAAGAAGTTTCTACGCGTAAGTATTAAGCTTAGGCTAAAAACTAGGGTTTTACCTAAAATCCTTTACACTTATACCAAAGGTAAAAGATATCCAAAGTCGAAGTGTTTTCAGGCTTATCCAAGCAAGAAAGCACTGAGTAAACCAACAGCTCTGAAGATGAAGTGATGAAATGCTTACGCGTAACTGCTGCTTAGGCGTAGATTTTGAGCTTACGCGTAGGATTAGGGTTTCCTTAGGCGTAAAAAGAGGGTTTTTAGCTTAAGCGTAAGAAAAGGGTTTTCCTTAGGCGTAAAGTCAACATATTTTGCCAAAAACGTATTTTTAAGCACTAAGATGTTTTGAAAACTCGTTTTTAATGATGAAAAAGCTTCGAAAACACAAAAAGAACAAGAAAGTTAAGAACTTGATGAACCAAAATATGTTTTGAGGTTAAGCGTAAGAAGATGGTATGAAATAAAAACGAGTTTGAAGACAATGTAAAACACGTAAAGGTTGAAACTTTTTCAAAAACTAGAATCCTTAACACTATATAAACCTTAACCCATAAGAATCTTGAGTTTTAAAGTGTAAAAATCAAAGTTTTATGCGTGAATAACGTGAAACCTTACGTGTAGACAAGACAACTTTAAAAAAAAACAAACCGTTTCACCCAACTAGATGGCGATTGATACCACTGTTAGGTCACCATATTGTAACACAAGCATCAATATGTAAGAAATATAGATAAGGTGAGCGGATGAACACTAAGATCAATATACACGAATGATTATGTGAAATGTTTAGGCGTATGATATTAAACAAAGTGAACAACCAACCTTCAAATGAAGGTTTACATGTGCTTATATAGGGAAAGGAACTAGGGCAACACACAAGTTCCCTTCCTTTCCTTATTGGATATGGGCCAAGGCTTATGGGCTTTCTACATAAGCCTTGCCATTAATACAAACATAAAAGCCTAATTAAGCAACCTATTACATGTTAATTACAAACACTTGAAATATAGTTTAGGAGTGATTCCAACATAAACAATATTCAAGAGTTAGCGAGCTTTGAGCTAGCAACTTCTTAATGGACTCTGAAGACTTACCACCAGTAGAAGCCCTACCAGAATCGTTAAGGTCACTCCTCGCCTTCTTAGGAGGATGGACAAGGCTGATGCCAGCTCTCCTCCTTTTCCTACCAGAACCAGAAGCCATCCCACTGTTAAAATCAGCATCAGAAGCTGAGTAGTCAGGATGCAGAACAACATCACCAAAAGAAAGAGAAACTCCGATTTCTGAACAAGTAGTTGCACGACCAGCCTCACAAGAGGAAGGAGGGGCAAGAGAAACAGTACGACCCTCGGTCAATTTTAGTAAAGGAACTTCATCCTCCTCTCATGGCCGAGTATCAACAAGCAAATCCAAAGGGTTCTTCTGCTTAACTAAAGACAACAAATCCATAGCTGCAGCAAATAGACAAAAAAAGGAACACAAATCAGAAGAAAACAAGAATAAATTAGTAAAAAGAAAAATGTAGATACGACATACCCACCCCGATTCTCTTGATCATAAAACACGGGATAAAAGTCACTGCCCAAAGTATAATTACGGCTCAACCCAACAAAACAAAGGAAAGGCTCTTAAACTTAACAAAGGAAGAAACATTGGTAACAAGGAGGCAACATACTCAAGATCAAACTCAAGAACCCTAGGGTGGCATCCTTAGGAAGATTTCCACCAACAAAGAAAGGATGAATAGAGGAACAAGCAAATGAGTCAATCCGGAAAAAGTGGTCGCTCCAACTTGTAAGACAATCAAGGGCTTGGTATAGCAAACACCAAAGCTATCAAGACGTTTACTAAAAGAAAGCCGGTCATGACTCGAGACAAGATATAAAACACCTAAACAAACCAACCGAGGGTTCAATACCAAGTGCAAAACAAAGAATTTCAAACTCGAAAACCTTAGCAAAGACCGATGATGAAAGTCATGAGATATGAATCGATAGTAATCAAGAATTGAAACAAGAAAAGAGGACAAGGAAGGCGTAAATTAGCAAACTCAAAGAAACGGGTATAAACACCGATTTTTCCATTCGGTGCTTCACGAATACTTTTGTCAGGATCAAGCAATTCTGGATGAACAAAGAGCGGAATCGAATAATCAACACAGAAACGATCAAGTGCCTTCTGGGATAGTTTAGACTTGGTAGAAGAAAAAGTACCCATAACGGAAAAAGAAAAAGGGAATCAAGAATCTAACCTGACTGAGGAATTGGAAGGCGGATACGGCCAAAGGTAAGATCGGATCAAGGAACGGTGTTCGCAACAAAAAAAAGCAGTAAAAAGCAAAAATAGGTTAAAAACAAAGTAAGGGGTATTTATACGAATGGGGTGAAGATGAACCAAGAAAACCTTAAAAAAGGACACGCGTCCAAAGGAAACCTGATCCAATGATCAAAATCATAGATACGTGGATAACAATGGTATAAAACTAAGGGCCTACGGGTCAAATCAACTAGAACATGAAAAGCTGAAAACCGTCCACGTTGTAAAAAACACTTCCCAAGGAAGGAGAGCGTCAAGAAAACGCTTTGAGAGTGCGGAAGAGAAATCGACCCGCAAGAAGTAGTCTAAGTAAATCCACCGCGTGCGACAATATCCGCACGCAGTACACATACTAGACTGGGGGGACTGGATGGTATAGCAGTTCCTAAGGGTAGGAAAAAGCATTTTCGGAAAGGAAAAAATGCACGGTGAAATCCTTAGTCAACTCAAGTCTAGTGACATCCACCACATGCAACAATATCCGCACGTAATGAACATACTAGACTGGGGGGACTTGATGACGTATAGTATGTACAACAGGTCTACTAGGCCCAATATATACTATACACACACTCTGGGCTCAGGCCCAATGATTGCGAACCCTGGACTCAGGTCCAAGAATCATAAACCCTGGGCCTACAGTAAGGCCAATGACTAAATTGGCTATGGTCCAGACCTCGAGAGCGCGCAAGCTACATAACGGGCTGAACCTTCAACCGTTAGGCCTCTTACGTCCGCATCCACGATTAACACGAAACCCTTGTCCGCCAAGGGTCTGGCTCCGGCGACTAACGACTATATGCGAGAATCCAAGAAACCCCAGTGGCAAACCTTGCCTATAAAAGGGGCTCTAATCCCCATACAAGGTACAACAACTTTCTCTCTCATAATTACACACACATACTTCTACTTTCCCTCTCAAGAATGTGTACTTACTCTCACGCTGGAGTCTAATCGTGGGGTCCATCCCTACGGTAAGACTAACGGTTTACCTTTCTTGTGCAGGAACTTCACTCTTATTACTTGGATTAGTACAAAACCAGCCCATCAAAGGCTTGCTAGCCTAGTCCGGTAAGCTACGTCCAGACCCATTATAACCAATCGCACAAATTGTACTAACAAGCGTCAAAGGCATCCTGACGGTGTCCCAACCAAAGAGGGACGCCGTCACATATGGCGGTGGACAAATGAAACCCTAATTGGATGATGAGCTGACGACATCATGATTACAACCCGAAGGCATCAGAGTAAAATATATATATATATACAAACGCATATTTTCATTATTGTATATGGAACTTTTGGTATAACTTTGAGTCTAAACCCTAGGCGGTTTGTTAGTTCTTTTAGGCCTTTTTGGCCACCCAAGACTTCATGTATTGTTTATATTAATCATTTAATTATGTTTACTTTTAATTATGTAATTATGTGTGTTTGTTGTTTCTCCATTGTTATGCTAAGCTAAACTAATTTAGTTATGCTTAGGAATGCATGGAACCTAGTTGTTAATCACTTATCTATTGTCTCTTGTTAATGGTGTGTGTTAGGAGTTAGAAAATTGGCTATATTCCGTATCTTAGCTTGAACGTCCACTAAAACACGTCTAGTTAATGCTTATGTCTTTGGTTATTAGCTACGATGGGTATTTATTGTGTGAATTAGTATTGGGTGGGTTATTGACATTCCAATAGGCGTCGCTCACTTAGGCTAGTTCATAGATGTGGGACTGACCAACCCGTTATAGGTGATAAGGAATACTTCACATTGCATTAAAACAAGGTAGTGACATTCAGTAGGTAACATGAGAAACGAGTAGGAAGTAGTGCAAACATAGGCAAATGCGCTTTTAATCATATAAGAAGTTCCCATTAATTTACTTTTCTTGTCATTTACTTTTCTTGCATTTTTAGGTTAATTAGTAGTTAAAGTACAAAACCCCCCTCAAAACCCGGATTTTTATTTACTTTCATAAAATACAAAAACACTTTTCCTTTTACCCCTAGACTTATCCCGAAATACACTTCGATCCTACCTCACTATTCTCTAGAGAACGATCAATCCTTCGAGTCTTACTTATACTACACTACAATGGTTGTGTACATTGCCTAGGAGGATTGAAAAACTTAGTGTGTTGCAATCTGACACATTAATGATCATACTCAAATTTCATAGAGAAATTTTGAAAGTTTCACTGGATATTTCTCGAAGTGGCCAACCATTGTATTCCCAAGACCATTTCACACCCTCGCAAAGGCAATATCATCATATCAGCTTCAAAACTCAAACCTTGCGGTGTCCGCTTAAAGTTATTACATATAAACGTACTTGTCAAGTTATTACCATTAGCCACTTCAACTTGTAGAGGACATGTACTTTGCATTTTACACCTAATTCTCTTAGCTGTCTGTAAATCAATGAAATTGTATGTACTACCAGAATATATAAGGATCTGTATCGATTGTTTGCCTACATACCCTCTGTTACTCCTAGTTTGGTAGTTAGTGACACTTGATAAAGCACGAATTGAAATATGGGGACATATACCATTATCATTAGCAATTTCACTCACTATATGGTGTTCCTCACTTCCATTATCTAACTCAACTAATTCTTCCCCCTCTCCTCCAATCTCATAATCACAATCAACTAGTACTTCTAATGACTGTAACCGACCTGCACACTTATGACCATGAGTGTACTTCTGATCACAGTAAAACAAATATGATTTTCCCTTTTGTGTTCCAGTTCCATATGTGTTAGTTGTTTTCTGAAAGTATTGTTTGGTTTGTGGTTATTATATGTGTTACCAGTAGTGGGTTGTGCTAACATAGTATTTTGCTTATTAACAGAATTAAGAATTTCATACACATTACTTGAATTGACAAAACTAATAGTCTTAGGATTTGGTAAAAAAAAAAAAAAAGTCCATACCCTGATTTCAAAGCCAACAAGGTCTGTTTCTGCATCTTGGCTAAATAATAAACATCACTAAAAGTAGCCACAATGAACATCTTTATCTGCAACTGATCTCACTTTTAACCCCCCCCCCCCACCCGAAGAAACAGACTAACAACATGTTTTTCATTCAATTCCACTATATTCAGTTGCGCTTCAAACTTTTCTTGATAATCTATAACAGTACCATCTTGTTTCAAATTCTTCAATTCCATCATAGATGCATCAACCACCACATCAAACCTCTTCAAAATCTCTCTTTCATACAATTCCCATGGGTGGTTATCTTCTCCATCTTCTTGCAAAACTGTTGGTTCCATGTGAGTGCCTTATCATGCATATGCATTGAAGCCAATCCTA
Source organism: Chrysanthemum lavandulifolium (assembly GCA_022545495.1). Taxonomy (NCBI): domain Eukaryota; kingdom Viridiplantae; phylum Streptophyta; class Magnoliopsida; order Asterales; family Asteraceae; genus Chrysanthemum; species Chrysanthemum lavandulifolium. The sequence continues at coordinate 110,418 of JAHFWF010000156.1, read as the reverse complement.
CTTTATCCCCATCATCCATCCTATCAATCTTGGAGAATTGGTTACACTTGTATAATCACCCTTTCACGTCCTCACCTCAAAATTTTAGAAACTCTATCTTAGTCATCCTTCCATACTGATGATTACTACTCCTATTACTTGTAATATTACTTTATCTTTCACCATTCTTAAAGCTTATTGAGATCACCAATAACAAGATTTTCTTGTACCAAGAACCCTTTCATACTTTCACTGATTTGTGCCATAGAAGAGTTAATCTCAAGCCATTATTATTATTATTATTATTATTATTATTATTATTATTATTATTATTATTATTATTATTATTATTATTATTATTATTATTATTATTATTATTATTATTATTATTATTATTATTATTATTATTATTATTATTATTATTATTATTATTATTATTATTATTATTATTATTATTATTATTATTATTATTATTATTATTATTATTTTTAAGGTAAAGGGCCTTCCACCCGGTAAAATATATTACTCCAAAAAATAAATAAGTACAATGAAATGTGGTCGAAGTACCACATTAACCTCAAGCAACCGCTTGAACAACCACTAAATCATTTATGACATGCCATAAATGAATAACTAGCTACAAACACCTAGAAAACAGAAAATAAAACCAGCATAAAATAAAACACATCCGACTTTATGCAAAACAATAAAACAACATATCGAAGAGTAATGTCATGGATGTCAGCAACCCGTAATTGAGCTGGAGAGACACCACAATCATCAAAGTAATCATCTTTATAGGTATTGTAGTCACATGTATCGTCTTTCCATTGCTTAAGAAGACTCTTCGAGTTCCCACCAATTCCAAAATAATTAGTCACATTACCATCATCAAGAACTTCATCCTCGTCACTATCAGAAACAACCACATTTCACACCTTAGAGAATGGGTTACCCATCTTAGTTGCAGAAGTACTGGAAGACGGATAAGTACCAGGAAGCGGATAAGTATCAGTCATATTGGCCTCAACTTGCACCTTCGGATCCAAATCACTCATCGTCTGATCATTAGAATCCTTACATTCGGATGAAACCCATCTACCTCCTCCTCTTCCAACGAGTTTAAAACATCAAAAGAATTGAAAGACTTAGTATTCGTACCAGATTTAGTATTAGAAGGAGCAACCTCCTTTTGAACCTTGGAATCCGACTCTTGATTTGTAGCTGCCATCTCTTTTGGCCTCCAAAATTTAGGTGTAGGCTTATTAAGCTGAACACCCCCAATAGGCCGAGAAGAAGCGGCCACACTCTTCCCCTTATTCTTTCGATTCCTTACCTTAGTGAAACCCGCATCCTGATTATCCACCAGATTAGAAACTTTAGCTTCCACACTAATATCATTATGAACAGTCTCCTCAACACATTTTGGACAATCAGTAAGAGCATGCTCAAAGGATTTACATTCACCACAATAAGGAGGCTTCCATTCATACTCGACGTTAAAAATTTCCGTAGAATACCCACTCCCATATTCTTTGGGAATAGCCATAGTAACTTGACTTTTCAATTCAAAATCTGCGCTGAATTCAACTAAAGCACAAGCAAAACTAATACAACCCCATGAATCGGCACACATAGAACTTATAAATTCATTCAACATAATAGGTTTCCCTACTTGAGTAGCAATCAAGCTCAAACCATCCTCTAAATATGCAACTAAAGGAACTCTATGCAGCTTAATCCAAACCGGGACATTGGTCACCTCGTTCCTATTAACGGATAATGTAGGAGTCTATTTATTAAAAATAATAATAGGCGAGTTACGAATTATCCAAGGACATCGTTCCAAAACACGATCCACACCATCTTTGGTAGCGAACTTAAAAAGATATACACCATCACCATTTTTCATTAGCTTTTGCAATCCAAATTTCCCCCACGTATTAGTGACATTACTTTGAACATTAGGGAAAGAAATGATCTTACCAAGGAAATAACCCACCAAAGTTTTACATAATGACTTAGAACCTTCTCCATAGCAGCCTTAGGTAACAAAGTATCATGGTTCTCAATACGATTTTCATTAACCAATGGCCTGAAGTTAACTTTCCTATGCGTGCGCTCCGGGTTTAAAATACTAGCAAACGAAGTAGATCCCATCTGAGCATTATGACTATTATTACCCGTACCGACAGGAATAGAAGTACCTGTACCGTCACTCGTAACACTTGTTTTAGGGTTCTGAATATTAGGACCAGTAGACGAATTGATAGTATCCGTGTTCACACCATCTTCAGTACCAGAATCATTGACACTCGTTGAAGGAGTAGAAGATGCAATATTCGTAATGGTACACGCATCATTCACACTACCACTAGACACACCAGCTTTAGAAAAAGAATAGAATATGAATGCTTACTCATATCAAACTTAGGATCACGCATGGGTCACGACATTCTTCCCATCCAAGTTCCGAACTCTAGCAACGACAGTACGCAAAAGTTCTTCATTCTTCTCTGCCAAACTAGAAGAAGAACTTTTGTTCGACCTATTTATTCTTCTCATCACTACCACCCAACAAGTTTCCATGAGATTGCACCATTTTGAAAGCACTATTATTGATTAAAAAGCCTTTTCCATCTCTCTAAACCCACGAATAATAAACGAATAACAAGCAGCAGTCAAACAGTAACGAAACAAACAAACCCTAACACAAAGTTAGGGTTTACACGCATGAAGTACCAGCACTTAACCACCCTTCATAGTGATCGATTACACTAACAGGATAACCGATATTAATTCAATATAAGGCCATGATTCAGAACAAACAAAACCACACGAACAAACAACACCAACCGACTTTAATATAGGGAGTTTGATCGTTTAATAAATAAACCAGCCCCACACACCAACCAATAAAGCAATCAACAAAACAAAAAACGAATCTTGAATGAATAATACCAGCAGCAGCACTTCGTTAAGAGAAAAGTAATATATTAATGAAACCACAAAAACGATTTTATGATTCAATAAGGAGTATGATCGTTATTTATGGTTAAAATAATGAATCCCCCACAACCGACTAGAATAAATTACCACAAGGGAATTAATAATGAGGTCATTTGAAATTAGTAACACACGGATAATGATTTAGGATGAATTGATTGAATGATACGATTGTTCTTTGTGAGTTCTCCAAAATCGCCTACTTTGAGAGAGAATACTAGGGTTTTCTTTTATTTAAGTTGTTGATTGATGCTTACATGGATTCTAAATTCAATGTTGGTTCTAAACTCGCGTTTCTGGTATTCACCATTGTTAATTGTTCTCTAACCATTTTATAACTAGCTATTTGAATTTAAGAACAAAGAATGCACTGGATGTGTGCTGAAACGTGTTTGTTGATTGGGAAATGGATCAAGAATAGATGTAGAAAGATTCATGAAATGTTTTTGAGATTGGGAAACAAATTGTAAAATTTTAAAGTCATCGGAAAATAACAAAATTCACCGGAGAAGATAAACATAATTCATTATGAAATGAACAGAGTAAAGAAATGGTTAGAAACGGAGTTGAGTTTCAGGAAGGCTCTGATACAATTGATATATGCTCAAATGAAATGATAGATTTAATCCAGGAATTAATGATAATTCGAAGATCAAATAGCAAAACAACCATGAATCCAAGAACTTGAATTGGGTTCGAAATTGAATTACGGTTGCACAATGAATTGTTATTTACAGATTACGAGAGAGGAAGAGTTTTACAATTCTCAAAGCTAAAAAGAATTGAAATTGATAACAACCACTTAAAGGGAAGATTTGGTGCCAAAAGCTATTAAGTCAGCTGTGGACAATCACGTGCACCTCACGTGTATCATTTAAAACCCAACACGTACGCCTTACATGCCATCAGCTTATAAACACACTTATGCAAGTATCATACACTTCTGGTCCGTCACAAATTTCGCTACCCAAGAACATGCTAGTATCACAAACTTCTGTGCCATAGTTATATAACCATCCAAAACCTATCAAATGCATAAATGATGAACCATATCGAAGTAGATAATTAGCTAGACACTAAAAGGAAAATGACATAGAAAAATTCTAAATTTTAAAAACATCCCATAGGAAATGTTTCATACGGAAATGAAAAATCTGAAAACCCGTTTAGTCACACTTTTTCCACCAATTTTCTTAAAGAAGAGAAGTTACTTTCCAAATTTTAACTAGAAAAATGAAAACCCCGATTTACCATTCTTCACTTTTTTCTCTAACAAAAAAAAGAAGAAATTTCCAAATCTATCGTTTAAGTATCTAATTCTAACCCTAAATACAATTGGTAACGTTTTCACCTTCCATCCTCGCTGTCGCCGCCCACCATCGCAATCCGAGGTAATCTTTTCAAAAAATGAAAAATATAACTCCATCTAAACAGGTTTTCAAAAATCTCAGCTCTTATCTAGATGAAAAAAAAATCATTCACTTCTTAAGGAATCTAGAAACAGTAAAACAATAAAATTTTTCTACAATTAAATGCTACCTAAACTTTTCGAGTACAAAACTTTTATTTATTAAACTAAATTTGTTGGTAATAGCTTCTAGATATCGGATAAAACATCAAAAAACCTATGAAACAAAATTTATAGAATCAGAGTAAAGTGCAGAGATGGGTTAGGGCGTACCAATTGGGGTTCCATTCTTCCGATTGTAGCGAGTTATTGAAAATAATTTCTATGCATTTACAAAAAGATCTCTTGCCTTTTGCCACTCGTACTATTATGTAGAAGCAGTTTTTCAATTAACCCGGGCAAGTTACCAGTTTTTGGTTCAACCGTAATAAGAATAATTTTTCACAATAAAGTTAAATTGAGTGGGTTGGTTTAAATCCATTGTTTTATCAAAACGATTCTCTTTAAACATCACGATGTGTTTTCTAAAAGCAATTTTTACACAAAAATATTATACCATACCTGTATTAAATAGTATCGTATGTCATAAGATTTTTTTCTAAATACTTGTATTAAATCTATATTCTAGTGTTAGAATTGTTCACCAAATCCTAAAACTAAATTAACAAACATGCCTAGTGTCTAATAATGAAACACAAAACTTACATCAATTCAACAAATTTATTATACTTTTAAGACTTTGCAAGTTTTAGGTGCATGGAGCTTGACAATATTAATCCATTTAGACATAACTTTCTCATGGTTTCCATACCTGTGTGAGTTTAACTTTCCAAACACTAGCAACCTGCTCAAAGTGCATGTTAGTAAACACTTGAAGGACCAAAATTGAAATTATATCAAAGAACAACCCGTTTATCGGCCTACAAACTCAAACTCAAACTCCAAAATTGAAATTAATCCATTTAGACATAACTTTCTCATGGTTTCCATGCCTGGTGTGAGTTAACTTTTCAAACACTAACAACCTGCTCAAAGTGCATGTTAGTAAACACTTGAAGGACCAAAATTGAAATTATATCAAAGAACAACCCGTTTATCGGCCATTCGGCCTACAAACTCAAACTCAAACTCAAAAACCCTTGTTCAAACCCTCAAACAAACAAACATGACGTCACTCGCTACAAAGCTCACAAGATCACTACGCCTATCACTTTATTCACACACCCCTTCATTCGGTAATCCTTCATTTTCCATATAATTTATGCTATAAATTTGGTTTCAGCATTTTAACAAACAGTTGGTGTGAATTAAACTTTTTTTTTGGTAGGTGTGGGTTTGCAGAAGAAATGGTATTCGTCTTCGTCCGGTGGGTTCGGGAGTGGTGATGGTTCCACATTTGATGATATTGATAATGATGATGATTTTATTCCTGAAAAACCCGAGTTACAAATGCACGGAGTTGATCCCAGAAAAGGCTGGGGCTTTCGCGGTGTTCATAAGGTAAATATGATTCGGCATTACTTCCTCACATGCCTATTTGGGAATTCCTAAATGCTGTTTATTAAATTTGGTTTCAACATGAATTAAACATTCTATTGCTTGTAACCCTTAATCATGAAACGTGTTAGAAGGTTGTCGTTTATACGATTTCAGTGTTTACTTAATTTTGTGTTCAAACAGTTACCTTGGTTTTGACTGGGGTGTAAATATTTATTCATTCATTCAACTACAAAACTAATTCTCAAGTTGGAAATGGTAGGCTGGAAGCTCCGGTATCAAAGAATGGAGTTTTATTATGGGATCAAGGGAATATTATTATTATTATCATTAGATGTCGCATTGCGGCCTTTATGGGTGGGTATGATAATTCAAAGTGGTTTGCGATAAAAAAAACTATGGGGTTGACCTGCCAACACGAAAATATCCGTTTTTATTGTTCTTGAGAAGTAACGTGTTAAACATAATTACCAAAATTAGAGGTGGCAAAATGGGCAGGCACGGGCACGGGCAAATTATAATTCGGATCAAACAAGCACAGGTCAAAACGGGCAATTTAAAAAAAAAAAAATCAAATTACAAAATAAGACCTGGTAAAAGTAATACCCAAGTTTGTAGAAAAAATGTGTCCAAAATACTATTGTTAAAGTATTAATCTAATGTGCACTTTAGATAGCTCTCTTTTTCATCTTCTATTTCACGCTTTTAATCTTTAAGTAGTAAATTATAACCAGAATCAACCCAGTTTTATATACATGGGTTAAACTCGCTTTCTTGATATAAAACTATTGTTATCGACAGGCAATTATATGTGGAAAGGTTGGGCAACCACCACTGCAGAAGATCCTGAGGAATGGTAGAACAGTCACCATCTTCACAGTTGGGACAGGTGGCATGTTTGATCAAAGAACAATTGGACCCAAAGATTTGCCAAAACCTCCCCAATGGCATCGTATTGCTGTACACAATGAAGAACTTGGAGCTTATGCAGTTCAACAATTCGTCAAGAAGTATAATATATTTTTTTCCAAAGTTTAGTGAACTGGAATTATGTGTTTAGGTCTTTATTTTCTGCTGACGTGGAAACCTCTTTGCAGCTCTTCAGTTTACGTGGAGGGTGATATTGAAACAAGAGTTTACAATGACAATATCAATGGTGAAGTTAAAAACATACCAGAGATCTGCATTCGTCGTGATGGTACATCCCCATCTTAGCAAATATACCATAAGTTATATTTGCTGAAATTCCTTGTGCTGTTTGGATATATATGATAGAAAGTTGAATAATTTGCGTGATGACTCATGTTCCCATAAATTACGAAGGTTTAAGTAGGTGTAGATAAACCTTATGATTGGGTATTAGCTACAGTTGAAATGTGAATAGATGATGAATTAAGCAGGACTCTTCCTATTATTGATAAAGTAAGTCACTTCATCTTCTAATGAAGTTGATCTTAAATTAATGATATCAAGGGAATTGCATTGGACATGGTTAGATATAGGATGTTTCTAATAGTTTCATCAGAACCTGCCACATTTGCTCAGCATTCTGTTTCATTTTTTAGCTAGTCAGTAATATTAAATTGTAAGGCCTTTGCCTCATCGAGGTGAGACATTGAGAGACTAAAAAGACATTAATATCAATTAAATCCTTTACTAGTAAACACAGAATGTTTAAAGGCATAATGATAAATGACACCCACTTTTCTGTAAAAAGAAACAATTTAAGAGCATCTCCAGTGCAAGTGTTGAAGATGACTTGAAAAAGTGTCACTGCATTGAGCCAATAGGTTGAAAAAGGGTTACTGGCTCAAAAGGTTGACCAACATTGACCGGTTGAAATATTATGTTGGGTGAGTGACTATTGTTAAGGATATCTCGCGTTGGAATTAATGGGTAAAAGTAAGTTGGAATTAATGGGTGAAAGTAAATTGAGAATTTCAATAGGTTACTGCATTGGAGATGCTATAAGCAATGAAAAGGTGAAGCCTATTGTTAATCATGCTTTTTCAATACATATATCGGGATTTTGGGAAGTGGATCCACTTGGACACAAAGTTTTTTATATAAGCAGAGAATCATGACATATGAGCTTGCAGCAAAGGGTAATTGTTGCACAGGAAGATGCTTTTGTCATCTACTTGGAGGCTTCTACATCATATTTAGTGCATGTTCACTTAGTACTTACCCACCAAGTAGCGTCTTCTGCTTGACACGGTCTATTTAACTGTTAGAACACCGTTGAGGAGATCAGTTAAACCTCATTTTATCTTTTAGATATGTTGATTAACAGCTTAGAGATTTTTTAGGAGATGACATTGTGCTTGGCTAAGAGATCAAGAGAGCCATGGTGATACTAAGTGAAAAGATCTAAAGATTAATGCCTCCTATTTTGAAATTATTTTCCCAACTCATCTTTTTGCATCTAATTTCGAGCACTCAGTAGTGTATAGTTATTTTGTTATGCATTTGGAATTCTGGTTGTGTTTTGACTTGTGAATTTAAAATGATATGACAACATAAATTCCTAAATTCTTAAACGTTCATCGGTTAGGAAGTGTTTGTAGACATTGTTATGTGTAAGAAATAAAGATGACCTTTATGGTGAATTTGGCATTGGATACACGTCTTATAGTCACAACATGTGGCACAAGCATAGAGCCAAAACAAATCGTGATGTGTGGCCATGCTAATTGCAGAATAAAAAGTAACATACACACCAGTATTTAAGAATGTAAGTGAACCAAAATTAATCGTAACACATGTGGTTAAGAGTGACAACAAAATATGTTTATTTAATTAAACACACATAAGGAAGAAAGTGATACATGCATGTCTCTATCAGTTGGGGGAAAGGGAAGATAACAATGAGAAGGGTCAGTCAATCATTACATTGGACTTGTACTATGTTATACACAACAATAACAACTCACTATGTTTTATATGGCGCAGGAAAGATCCGTCTTTTCAAAACTGGAGAGAGCATTAGCAGTATTTCCTTTGATGAACTACGTGAGTGTTCGTTATAAGTGGATTGTTTTGCTTATAAATGGCGTTTAGATCATTTTTAAATGGATTATAATCTTGAATGCATTCCATTTATTTGTTGCAGGTGAAGGATTGATCTAATAGACAGTTATTTGGTATGTAAACATCGTATTTGCAGGTCCACTTACTCGACCAAAATCAAGGAAAGTTTACCAAATGGCAGATTAGTGACTATTTTGGTCAACGTTTGGAACCAAACTGGAGGGTGGTATTGCCTTTTAGCCTAATGGGCACATTCCTGCTATCAGATTTAACCCACATGTCTACATTGTGTTGTTTCATGTTCTTTTATCTTACGCTGATTAAAAGTAGGGTTTGACTATGCCATCTGCCTCTGGTGTGTTAGAGTATACACCAAATACACTGAAGGCATGACTGATAAAACTGTATAATTTAAGCTGAAGGTATTAATTGCATGAATCATTCAAGCTCTTTTTGGACATAGGAGTTGGTTATGCATGTGTAAACTTACAAGTTATCCACACACACACGCCGCATGCATGTATTATATACTCAATAAGAAGAAACGAAATGAAGTTCTGAACTACATACATATCATCGAATGCCTAATTCTTGGTTGGAATTTTCTATATTTATATCCATACATGCCTATGAGAAGCTATGTTACTGTTATGTCATGTATTTGTTTACTTCTCTTCCTCTTCATTTAACCAGTAACCCCCATAAAAAAGGAGTTTTTCAGAATATCTTTAGGGGCTGTTTAGTATGGGGTGTTGGTTTGTGGGGTTAGAGGAGAAAGTGAAAAAACATTGTTTGATGTACATAGGTTTTTAAATAGTATTTAAAACCCTCAAATCCCTGATTCTACAAAACCCATCCTAATGGGTGGATATTCTGACATATGGGGTGTTTGTTTAAAGCTTATACAAGGCTTATGAGCTTATGTTTCATAAGCCTCAATTTTCCGGCTTATTTTGAAACTTGTGGGCTTATATAAGTTTATTACGCTTGCTTTTTTTTGAAACTTGTGGGCTTATATAAGTTTATTACGATGTGACAAACTTATATAAGCCCATAAGTCTCAAAATAAGCCGGAAAATTGAGGCTTATGAATATAAGCTAGGGGTGTTCATCGGTTCGGTTATCGGGTTGTTTGGTTTAATTGGTTCCGTTAGTTCGGTTAAATTTTTTTTGTGGGTAAAACCGAGAACCGAACTGAATTCAAATTTGATTAAACTGAACCGAATAACTGAAAACCGAACCGAATAACCGAAAATCAAATCGAATAACTTGAATTACATAATTTTAATATTTAATTATTTATATACTTTTCACCAAAAATAGTTTCAAGTTAAAAATTATATATTTATACTATGAAACAATTTTAATGTCTTTTTGTTATATAAAAGTTATATGTATTTATGTGAAGTCGGTTTTTGGTTCGGTACTCGGTTCATTGTGCCATAACTATATCCGAACCGAGAATTAAATATTTACTTCGTTTTGGTTCAGGTAGTTCGGTTTGGTTTTGGCAAATTCGGTTTGATTATAAATTCGGATCGTGTTTTTTTGGGTTTGGTTTCGATTTCAATTTCTGTAAGTGAAACCCGAATTCTGCACATCGCTAATATAAGTCGAAATCTAATAAGCTCATAAGTCCACATATAAGCTTAAACAAACACTCCTATAGAAGTACATTTATTCTTGAAACTTGTGTAAGCTACATATATTTTTTACTTGTATTCATTTGTGACCATTCATTCTATTATTAACTATTTTTCAAGTGGGTCAAATATTACTTATAATAACCACATATATTTTTCTTTTTTCTTTCTCATCTAAACCAAAAACCCATTTACAAACCAAACGAACCCTAAATTCAAATTTAAATCTTAATACTAAACTCATCTACAAACCAAACGTAATGTTTTTTATTGTTTATTTTTTATGCCAACCACCAACTATCCTATTGCTTGCAAGTTCATTTCCAGCTTGTTTTGTTTATTGAAGAATGTTGCAACCCAAATGTTAGCTCTTAATTGTGCGTTGGTTGATTTACCATTTCTTTACAATAAATATTGCAGCTTCATTTTAGGATAATGTATATGGAGGACACAAGTTTTCAATATTTTTTATAAGGTCATGAGACCAGCCTTTTTTCTGTTTGGATTTTCTTGAGAGTCAAATAGTACTGTGCATCCTATTAGGGTATTCAAGAAAGTCTGTAAATGTTCTTCAACTCTTCAAAACATGGCTTGTCATAACCAGCTATGACTCTTTTATCCAATGAGTTTGTTGGTTATTTACTTCTTATGCAATGTATATCCAAGAGAGTGGTTTATGTAGTTGATCAAGGTTTTGTGTTGTGTTATCGGCCACACAGTAATCATCATTTGAACATATATGTCATTTTTCTAAAGATTCTTTTATCACGAGTCATATCTTTAAATCGGTGAAATGGATTGCATGTATCATTAGGGTGGAGGGTGTGGTTGAGGGTTTTCTCTCGCCACATCAGCTTCACATCATAAAATAGAAAATCACTTTTTTTTATCTTTCCTTTCAACTTTCTCTCAAGCATTGCAACAACTCTCTCTTTCACTATTATTTTTTTTTTCAAATTTATATCATTTAAAAATTCCCCAAAAACACAAATACCACTCAGAATACACACAAAAATTAAATTATTGTTTCTCTCTTTTGGGTTGTTTTTTTTCATGCTTTTCAAAAAGGAAATGTTCCAAATGTTCCTGGAAATTATTGTGTAATTACTGATATCGACTTTGAAGGTATGACGTGCGCATAACTACGTGAGGTTATTAGACGTCTGGTCTATGGTATAATTCATAGTATGTATTATTGGAAACTTGTTCAGTCTTTGAGGTTTAGGTATAAAAGAACTTAAAACACATAATGATGTTGACGATTTTGCTAAGTGAGGTTATAATAATAGTTGGATGGTTGACCTGTATGTTGAATATTTTGGTTATAATATGTTAGAGTTTCTGAATGAAGAAAGTAGAAAATAATGGGCATAATAGGTGAATCTAGAATTGAGAAAGTGTTCGTGTTCAATGGTTGGGCGTATGTATCTAAACAGAAAAGCTGATGAAGGAGTTAGCCACTAGTATAGTCAAGATATGTGGTTGTCTTATCAATACTCCATTAAACCATTTTATGGTTCTACAATGTGGAAACCATCTGATCAACCACCCCATTGCCTCTTATATTAAGGAAGATGCCAATCAGACTAAGGAAAAAGAGGGTAAAGGGACAGAGTGAAAGCAACACATACAAGGGCTAGAAGGAAATTACATGTAACAATTGCCAAGGTATTGGCTACAATAAAGCCAGTTGTGACAAAGAACCAGTACCAAAAACACCCTAAGAGAAAATACCTATTTGAAGAAAAAAGGAGCTTGACTATGGATATGCATCAGCAAAAGGCAGAGGTAGGGGATCAAGATATGGTAGATCAGGTTGTGGTGTGTCAACAGGTGGTGGCAGAGGATCTATATAGACAAGATTGGTTTATCAACATGTATGACTTATATAACATAGGTTGTTAAAAATTAATTTAGTAGACATATGTTTATGGATTCATTCATTTTAGGAAATGAATGAGGAGGAAATCAAACAACTCATGGAGGATAAATACTATCAGCAGATGATGGATGAGGAAGAAGAGAAGAGATAGCAATTGGATGCAGAACATCAAGAAAAGCTGGATTAAGATGCATTCAAGCAAGCTATGAAGGAAGAAGTTGTGCAAAAAAAGGTAAGGTGAGGAGGCTTATCAACAACTTGTAGTAGCACAATGGGAGCATGAAAATGACTAACTCAACCAGGATTGGATTGTTAAAGAATCCGTGAGCATGAAACCTACAATAGGGCCAACTTATATGTTAAACTTAATATTCAGGCCCACGAATCAGTCATGAATGAACCACATGTTAGTATGGATGTTGGTGGTTCCTTAGGACTTAATGAATGAGAAGCATGTGCTTCAACAACCAAGAACAGGAGAGGAAATACACCAAGGAATCTAGATCTGCCAAGGGTTTATGTCAAAATAATAGAGGAAGGTCTGAGAGGATCCATTTAATGCAATTAAAGAAGTTCAAGTTTGATGAGAATGACACTGGATCCACAACTGAAAAAGCTTTTGATGTTTGATGAAACAGTTGTTAAAATTTGGTACTATGGTTTGAATCTAGACCATTATTTTGTGTACTCTATATTTGTGGTCGAGGCATGTATCCATTCCTAAAGACAATAGGTTGTTTAACTTGCATGTTGTCAAACACTATGTTGTTCCTACTACCTGTAGTTATTGGGTAATGTATTTGCATATTCTATGACCATCTTATGTTTAAGTAATACCACTTGGCTTAGTTAAATGTGTATGTATTTATATATATGTGATTATCTTAAATAATACTGTTTTCTTTACTTTATTGTGACTACCTTTGACTCTGCAACTCAAATTATCTTTGTATTACTAAACTCGGAATTGGAGTCAAAAGGAAATGGTCAAGGTTTTTCATTGAAGAACAAAATACAACACTACCACTGATACATACATTAACCTTACATCTAAAAATACTACTCTAATTCATTTCCAATCTACTTCAATGCTAATATAAAAGAGAAAAAATTGCAAAAACAATTAAAGTTGACTTTCAAAAAGTCAAACTAGATGAACATTTGTTAAATGCAAGCCTTGTATCATTCGAGTCCATCTCCAAAACTTCAATCCTTTCTTCACGATTCATTTCGGTAGCTAATTCCGTACTTTTGATTTGGGTTTAACATCGCATACATCTCATACAAATATTACATATACATATCATTCTCAATTTCTGGATCATACTGCTCCCATGTTCCACACCTCTTCTTAAACTGTTTCTGTAACAAATCATTCAAAAAAGATATATAAACAAATCACTTTTTTGGGTTTGTAATAAACAATTAACCAAACTTACGGATCGATTTTGACAAACAACGAATCTTCTTCCTAGGTTATTGGCAGCCCATGATACTAAAACCTTGGAAGATTACACTTGCATTCGTTTTGTACGTTACAAATTTCGTTTGATATGAATGAAAAAGAAGAAGAAGAAGATGATGACGACGTGAAGAACTTGTGTTTGAAGGAAATAAGTGTAGGAGATGGGAAAAAAAGTGTTAACTTAGGGTTTCAATATGGATCTTGTTACTTCGGGTCAAAGGGTGGAAACCGAGTTTAAAAAAGGGGCAAATTTAATCTACGTAGAAAGTAAAATGATTAGGTGATATGTTTTTAATAGATAGATATTCATTCGGTCATATTGATAATAAATTAATAATATACAAAATAACAAGTTACAATACCTAATTTGTTAATAAAATGACATCGTTACTTAAATTTGTAGAAACTAGAAAGTTCGTTTCTAATATATAGACTTAACCCTTATAAATAAGACATAAAACACTAGGAAAATAAGAGTAGACATTATTTAATAATTTATACGCATGTTGGGTGTCATGTAATGCGGGTTAGTTGGGTTTCGATAATCCTCGTCGGGTTAATAGGATTTCTAAGGAATAAAAGCCACCCGAACACCAACGAACACTTTCGGTTATTAGCTAAGCCGAATAACCAAGTGTAAGACCGTATGTTTACATTAAACCCATAAGTTAATCTTTATTAATCATCAACTATTTAAAATAGTGAAACCCTAATACCTTAAACCCACAAATCGAGCCGAACTTATCCTTATCCTTTACATTTTCCATGCTTCGAAGCACAAATCGCTGAAAGTCGAATCAAGAAAAAACAAGAAAGCAAAATAAAACAATAAATCAGTAAAACGGGATAACCCAAAGTATCCCAAACAGTCGTATCGGGAATAAGAACCCTAGATTCGACACAAACAAAACCCATCTCGCGAATTTATACCCTGGATTCGATATAAAACAAAAACAAAAAAACAAAAAATTAAATAACTATAATTTTTTTTTCTTAAACATAAAACTACCAATATCTTTTTTGTTCTGGCAAACTTTTAAGATCCTCACTTCAAAGATCACAACCGCATCATGTTTCAACATCTTAGTAATATAAAATAATTCCAACACACCAAAACTTTGAGTGGCTGCTCCACGTAGCACTTGAACTAATGTTTATACGAATCTTGAAAACACGCGACTAGAACTTGGAAACGTGGTCGACAACACAAGGTCGACAACACAAGGTCGACAAACAATCACACAGGTCGACAACACAAGGTCGACAAACAAACAAAAAAAAAGGAACCGTCGACAACTCTTTGGTCGACAAACAGAAAAACGAAAAAAAAATTAGGGTTTAGTGGATCGTCCCACTTTAGATCTTAAAATAATAAATTAAATTAAGATAGAAAGTAGTATACGATTAAAAGAAATAAAGAGTTGTGTTTAATGATCGATGTTAGGGAATCGTAAAAAGCTTCAATTCGCCAGAGAGATATTCATAAAGTGCTTAAACAATTAATGCAGCCTTGAGTCGATTAAAGATTAGGATATAATATTCACATGCAACAAATAAATTGCATGCAAAAACGAATATATGTAAAGATTATTCACAGATCGACCCAAAATCTTCGATTGTAACTCATAAAGCGGTTTTGTTTAGGGTTTTGAGGTAGGACCGATTAGGCCTGATACCATGTAAGATGTATGTTTACATTAAACCCATAAGTTAATCTTTATTAATCATCCACTATTTAAAATAGTGAAACCCTAATACCCTAAACCCACAAATCGGGCTTGGGCTTATCCTTATCCTTTAACACTAAGCACCAACGCTAGTTTGGGAAAAAAGTCCTCTTTCTAAAACCTAAAATGTGTTCACCTAATTAGCCATGTAATTTCAAAGAATAGAAGTTTGTCGATATTGTTTTAACTAGTGAAAAAGAAATATGTGTCATGATGATAGTAACGTACTTCTACTATTTCAAAGAATGAAAGTTTGTGGATATTATTCTAACTAGTAATGTGTGTCATGATGATAGTAACGTACTCCTACATCACATGTCTATATCTCTTATATAGGTTTTGATTTCATATTTTTGTCCAAACTTGATGAACAACTTAGTGATCTTAAATACTTCAAGATCATGAAGGACGTGTAGGAGTTTACTAGGCTAGGAAGGTGTACATTCAACATGATCCTTTTTGACGACGTTTTCCTTTATCACTGGATGATATATATAGAAATACATATCAGCTTGAGTTTGAATACTGTGGGTGGCTTAGAGCATCCACAATGAGATGTCTTAAAAGCTTTAAAACTCATGAAAACCTTAATTATTCATTTCATTCATAGTAAGTTTTTGCTTCATGCTTATAAGGATTGAAAAAGTCCTAAATCCTATACTTCTTTATAATTAAATGCTTTTGAATTATGTGAGATGGTTATAAAGCTTTAAAATATTAGGCGAATTGCGTATATAAAAAATTCAAAAGTGAAGTTCCGTTTTAAAAACAAAAAGCATTATGATTTAATGATTTGTCATGACATAGCACATCTTTAAAAAGTTTACCATTCTGTATCATATCATAAAACAACAAAAACCAAGTTAAAACTGCGTTGGAAACTAAACTTATTAGGTGGCATCTTCGGTCACTCACCTAAGAGTGCAAGTACTACACTAGGGGTGAGCAAAACCGACCGAATCCCGTCCCGATCCCGAGTCGCGAATCATGTTAGTCGGGCTTGTCGGGGTTGGGAGTCGGTTTGTGTTTTCCGGTTAGTCAGGTTTCAGGCTTGTCGGGATCGGGTCGGGACGGGCCGAAAACCAAAAAACAACAAACAAAACCAATCAAATCCCGAATCCCATCCCGATCCCGAGTCCCGAATCATGTTAGTCGGGCTTGTCGGGGTGAGGAGTCGGTTTGTGTTTGCCGGCTTGTCGGGATTCGGGTCTGGCCGGGTCGGGATCGGCCCGATGCTCAGCCCTAGTATAGACTATAGACCATATAAACATGTCAAGCACAAAACATACACATAGACCGTATATAGGTGATTAAAAACTGTATGACAATGCTTTATGGTCTCCGTGACAAAGCTGACAACCTGGTGAGTATTAAGGTTATTTGTTACATGACTACGTTCCACACTGGAAGTAGCCGTGTCAAATTATTGGTCGAGAATGACATGGTTGTTTGCCATCATAGTTAGCCATGTGGAAGGAAGACAAAGATGGGTCAAAAATGACATGACTATACATTTTCCATAATCAAAATGGTAGTGTTGAATTGTTGATGTTTAAAAGTTTTAATAGGTACTTTAAGAAAGTCATGTTTCGATAAAAATGTTTTAAGGAAGTTGTGGATGTTCAAAATAAAAAAAAAAAAAAAAAAAAAAAAAAAAAAAAAAGTCGCATACCTTAAATGAAAACTGGATATAAGATTGGTGTCTTTTTGTGCGATTAACCCTACACATTCCAAGAAAACATGAAACTAGCACTCAAGATAGAAAGATGTAATGAACACCAACTCAGGTTCAAAAAAATTATTTCAGAATCATAAATTTCATTTTGCACTAATTGTACCAATGCCGTTTCTACTAAGCATGCAGTGAAAACACGTATTAATTCTTGTTGTTCAGTGTCCTTTCACTGTCATTTAGCTCATCATGTATATTGTAAAATAAAATGAATGATTAAGCTGGCACAAACGAGGCCGTATTTAATATTCTTTCAGCAAGTAATAGATCATCAGGAGTTGTGACCTGCAAACCATAAAATAGAGTTTACACAATGCTTTGGACAAACATCGATCTTTAGATTGGTGCATTATACATATCCTAAGAAGGATGCTCGTTCAAATTTTTTCTATAGGTTTATTCTTTTTCTAAAAATAAAAAACAACAGTATTTCAGGCATGGGATTTATTATAAATTGTTACACAAGTACCGATTATTTCTCACGAATTTTTTTTAATCTGTTTTGAAGCAAAAATCAAATCTGCATCTCATTATTTTTAGAAAATCATGAAAGGGTAGTGTACCTTGATGTTAGTATAGGATCCTTCAGTGATGTATACAGGATGTTTAAGGTGCTCAACAATGGACACATCGTCCGTGACTTCAAGGCCTTCTCTGTTGCGTACAAAGAAGGAAAAGAAAAAGAAAAAGAAAGAGTAAATGAGTCCCATCCTTCTGTAAGAACATAGTAAAGTTTATAAAAGACGCAGTTGTGGTGGTTTGGCTAACGGATCAAATTGGTTAAGGTCATGGTTGTAAATATCGCTCGGCGGTACCTCGGCGGTCGACCACCGCCAAGCGCCATATCGGTCTTGGCGGTGATATATCAGTGATATATCGGAGACCATAAATTATAAAGGAATTTATTTAAAAAAAATAAATATTAGCAATATCATAACAAAATAAGTCAATAACCACAAAAAACTAAAAAGTTTAACATCCTTGAAAAATAAAATCCGCAATTCCATAATTATTTATCAATTTATAAATTAAAAATAATAATAATAATAATAATAATAAAAAATAAAAATAAATAAATAAAAAATCCGAGTTTGACCGATTTTTGACCTAGTTTGACCGATTTTGACCGAATTTGACCGTTTTTGACTGATTTTGACCAAACCGATAAATTTGACCGATAAGTGAAATATCGTATCGGTCGACCGCCAATAAGCGATATATCGGCCGCCAAGACCGATATTTACAACACTGGTTAAGGTAGTCATCAGTCGGGGAATGACCGAATGAGACCAGGTTAGCTTGACGCGTAACTATTCTAAATAAACGATTTGGGAGAGTGTATGCACTAAAATAATTTGGTTGACCTTTAACATGTTTGACTTGCTCAGCCCATTTGACACGTTCCCCTGTTAGCTAAATTTATTGATTTGATCCATTTGAGATAAAATTACAGCCCAAAGTCGACTCATAAATAAGTAATGAGTCAACATGTTAATTCTAGTTAATTACTTCTTTCATATGTAACAAAATGATGTGGTACCTATTTACAAGCTCAAAACCTTTCTTCAGCAACTCAGGCTTGATAACCTGAGAAAAACGATGTTGATCAAGAAGAATTCCACATAACATATTGAATAATAGGCTCTCTTGTAACGGATGCCTGTGTATCACCTGTGGAGTCTGCATTTCCCAAAGTGTTTTCCTGTCCAATGTCTTCACCACAAAAGATTCACTATTTCCCTGTACAACATTTGGAAGCAAATATAAGTATTACACTTGCCTACAGTAAAACTTCTTACCTTTCCCAAAGTGCTTTCCTGTTCAAGCGTGGAAAATGAACAAAAACGTGTTGTCTGGGTAAGCAACTACAGTGACAATATAACTGCATAAAAAGCCAGCCAGCTATGGTCCAGCTTCTATTTCAGGTAATCAACTTTGTTTGCTCCATAAAAAACCCTCAGATTTCAAAAAAAGTAAATAGAAAGCTTGAACCAACACGTAATATCAGCATTTTGACATCGTAATCTTTACTATTACCATATATCAAAAGCTTATAAAGTTTGAAGGGTTTTATTAAGCACTTTGAAAGCTTTAAGGATTATTTAGGCGGAAAATAAGGATCGTTACTTGATAAAACTGAGCCACACACGGTTTTTCTTATAACTTAAACCCTAAAAAAATTGACTGCATTCAAAAGAGATACCTATAAATTTCTAGAAAATTTAATACAATCCCAGTTAGTTAATAGTCATCTCCAAATGAACTATCACTATCATCAAGGAAAGAAATTGGAACTCAAATATCAAAACTAACAATATGTTTTTCTATTTAGTACATATACCTCTTTTATAGTAGCTTTAGCAGGAACACCAAGAACTGATGCTCCAACTCGCAATCCATCCTTCAGAACCTGTCACCAAATCACTGAGAATGAAAGAAAGAACTTGTACATGCTTGTGGAAAACCCAAGATTTCATGGAAATTAACCTAACGTTACTTCGTCCACTTCTATACACCTAAAATATAGTAATTTAAAATACACATGACGTACTATACTGTACTAAATATAGTAACGCTTGAATTATGCAGGAACAAGTCTTGCTTTTTCATTAGTTACCTCTAAGAATACTAAATGATTTCCATATGCAAGATCAGGCTTACATTTGTCAATTCCTTAGATTGTGAAACTTTATTTGTAAAACTAAAGAGTCATGAATGTTATACAACTAGATGTCTACCTATTCATCCCTTTGTAAGTTAATAATGTAACTCAAGTTTAATATATGTATGTTTGCAATGATGTATGTACACACATATTTACTCATGCGCATGTGTATATATAGATGCACATCATGTATACATGCAGAGTACTTATCAATGAATAGTCGCAAATTCACAATCTAACATTAATGTTTAAAAGGGTAGATAGACCATTGTTTTATATATAGAGTTGCATAAAAAAAAAATCTTTGTTGTCTATGTGTATTGGATGCTGATTAAATCATCTGCTGCATGTTCAAGATGCAAATGGTGAACTGAGTAACAAACCTTTTCTACATCACTAGACGTTACCAAAGGTCTTGCAGAATCATGGACGCATACAAGCTCAGAGTTCAAATCAATTGTCTGTAAATAAAAAAAGGAACAATGAATAATAATATAAAACAAATTTGTCAAATTGATCACGTGTAATACTTCACATTAAACAATCAGAAAAATGAGCAAACAAATGTCTACATAAAGGAATACCGTTCTTTGCATAGACATATCTTTTACTCACACAATACATATTAAAATACTCATTTCACTTAGGGCTCAGGGTGTGTTGCATGATTAGAAGATTAAGGGCTAAGGACTATGACCTCATATTTTGTGAGCTACACTGAATAGAAGGACAGATACACAAACAGTAAACTTAATTCAAGTATTACTCATGAATCAGTCAACATTATACACACTTCATCAAAGAAGCATAGATCCCATTTTCTTTGAGCACATCAAGTTTGCTAATAAAAGTTACATGAGGAGCAAACCTACCAAGACCTTCAAGGACTAGTGGGTAGAGCTACATTCTTATATTTCATTGAAAATGGTGCTTGTAATAAGCTCTTGATTAAAAAGTATGCAAGAGATGAATATGAACCTGAAGTCCACTGTACACGGAATCTTGTCTCTCCTTTCCTGGCAATGCATATTTTAGGTCCACGTTGATCTTTTCTCTGGCATCTGACAAGAGGTAAAACCATTGAGCTTCATGGTGTCTAAGAAATAAAAACAGTCGGTGGTAAAATGTGTGATTGGAACTGGATAATGGGTCAAAATATGTTTTATTTTTTTGGTACAGTTCGTGTTTGGACGGGCTGCCACAAATATGGTTAAACAAGCGTTTATTTTTTTATTTTTTTTAGTAATAAAAAATAAATAAAAAAATCAATGATCATCTACTTTTTCAAGTATAAAATTGTATCAGGTTTTATGAACTAAAAATAAACTTAGAGCGGCTTTCGACGCATTTCCTGCTTACCAGTTTTTTATTTTACTAGTTTGACTCATCTGAAATAAAATATGAACCAAGACCTATTCAAAAGTATATGGGTCGAATTGTCAACTCTAGAAAGAACATTAGGCACAACACCGTCTCTAAATAAAATAAGCACAGAAATTCTTGTGATCTCACACACAAACATATTTAAAAAAATGTCATCAGACCTTCAAAAATGTCCTGGTAAGATGGATCGCAAACTACGACAATTTCCTTAACTTCAGGCATCCGTGAAAAAGTGTAGAAACTGCAGCAAATACAAGCAGCACATTATGACCTCAACAATAAGATGCACCACAAGAGTAAAACAGTAAGACAGTCAATGAGGAAGATATTTTCACTAAGAACATATTGGTCCACGTATCACTAACAATTCACAATCCTACTAAGTAGCTAAGGTCAACGGATCCATTTTGGAGAGTTGACTGTAGTGGTCAACGGATAGCCTACACTGTGTTTTTTATTCTCTTTGGCACTAACAAATTAGGGATGGCATGAAGAGAGCAAGTCGACAAGATTAGGTAACGTGAACCGGGTATGTCTATCTGGGGGTCCAAGGCCAGGTCAGAGTAGGTTGAACAGTAACATGTTTATTCAACTTTTAAAAACAAAATCACGTATAATTTATGTGTTGATTGTGATTAGAAAAATACTATTAGTATTAATATAGGAGTATAGGAGGTTGAATGCATTCAAGAAAAATATGGTCGTAGAAATCAGCAAGACTAGTACAAATTACATCATGGCATCAAAGGAGAAGTTGCTAGTTTAGATACTCCGAATACCATAAACTAACATCTTTTAACCCATGCCATAATTATCTGAATGTAAATGGGTCGAATTGCCATCTCTACACCGAATCATAGCATGACATCTAAGGAGAAGTTGCTAGTATAGATGCTCCAAATACCATAATTTGTCTATATTTGTATGCCTAATTAAATATTTTAAATCTAAATCAATTAGTAGTAGAAAGAAGCCTCATTAGAATACACAAGTGCAACCAAGGTAATTACTCAACAAAGCTAAATAGGTCATAAGAAAAATTGTTTAATTTATAAGTTGAAATTGTTTTATACTCACTTAGAAACAATAAACAAATTCATCATATGGTGTAGATTTGGTACATCTTGACATCCATTGTTGACTTCTGGCTAATAACAATCTATATGTACTTTTCAAAGGTCAAATATGGCATGCAATTGTAGCCATAGAACAAATCCATCTTGTGTAGTCTGTTTGAACCATAAAGTTAGGTAGATAACTGCAAGCTTGTAATAATATAATAAAGCACTACCGCCCCAAAAGGAGCCAGGGGTACATCGTCGATTTTAGTTTAACTATATCAATAATATACTTTATGGATTAACTAGTAAATTCATATTAAACGATCCCAGAAACCGTCTTCCTTTGTAAATACGATCACGAGGTAATAAGAAAGATTGGTGCTCCTTTAGTATCAATGAATGCTGATGACTGTTAAGTAATAAGATTACCACAAGTTGAGTTTGAGTGGTTACCAAATTACCTATACAAAGCAATTGGTTGTCCTAAAAGTGGAAGATACTGCTTTGGCATGCTTGCCTACTCGCAAAAACAAGTTAAACAGCCATCATGAGTCATGTAAATAAAATAAGGATTACGTAGAAATAACAATAATAATTAATTACATGTGCTATATAAAGACAATAGAGAAGCAGTTATAAACTTATAATGGGTACAAACCAATTAACATATGCTATTAAATAACCAATTTCCGTTCCACGCAGAGTATTACAATAATAAATGTGACCAATCCCTTTTGGGTGG
Organism: Chrysanthemum lavandulifolium; assembly: GCA_022545495.1. Lineage (NCBI taxonomy): Eukaryota > Viridiplantae > Streptophyta > Magnoliopsida > Asterales > Asteraceae > Chrysanthemum > Chrysanthemum lavandulifolium. Next base: position 87,198 of record JAHFWF010000156.1, on the reverse strand, counting down.
TGCTAAGACCCTTTTTCTACTGCACTAGACAGTAAAATCTATTCATTAGGAAGCACTTGCTAGATGCCCATCTCTCCACCTAGTAACTGAATATCTCAAGGATTTGAAACATGACATGGTGCTAATCAGTATGTGTGCACAACCATAAATCGTAGTTTGTCCACTTATAATTATTATCCTGGCGGCTAATAATTACGTGTGCAAACCATATAAACAAACTAAAAATAAACAACTTGTAAACTGGTAATTATGCCATTCACGCTCAAAGTTCCTACGTTCATAATTTAAATAGATTAAGTTGGTTCTCCCTATCTTCATATTATGATACGTTAACTCTGTGTATTTGCCCCGTACCCCGAGGGTGGGATTGGGTATGTTGTTGTTGTAACCATGGGCGGAGATAGGGAGGGGTCCCGGGGGTCACGTGCCCCCCTAGCAAAAAAATTTGTAGTCTAAATTTTCTAAAATATATGGAATTCCCTTCCCTCAATAACCATTTTGTAATGTAGTTTCTAAAAATATTAAAACGTGCCCCCTCGAGCAAAAATTTCTGGCTCCGCCCCTGGTTGTAACTTGTGACTCTGTATTTGCATTGGTACCAACTTATCTCATCTAGGTTATATGTCGATACATTACTCAAAACAAACTTAAGTAGTATATATGGCATTTTAAATGTTGAACATGGAACAAAACCTTAAGCTAAAAGGTAAAAAAATTGGAATCATGATTGAGAAAAAGAGAGAGAAGACATACACCCATTCTTTTTCCCTTCCCTCCGGCTAGAAGAACGACCGATACACTTTTCTCTTTAACAACATCTTCAGACCTCTGCAATCAATAAACCACATGAACAGATTATGCTTATGCTTATAAACAGAAGCATTTAATCATCAGCTTATTATAAACAGCTTATTTCACCGTAAATACAAAAAATGCAATAAGCAAATTGAAAAACAGATACTCAACAGCTTGTGCTTAAAGTTAGGAAAAATATGTATTTTTGTAATTTGAATAAAAATGAAGAGAGTATGTTACCTGATTTGTAATGGTGGGATTATTAGCAGAACAAGTGATGTTTTGTCTGAAATTGTTTGTTTTGGGTAAGGAATAGGAATAAGACTTAACAGATGATGAGAATTGAGGGTGAATTGACGGAAAGTAGATGGAATTACGGGGAGGGATTAGTAAGGATGACGGAGATATAACCTGAACAATCATCATCTGCTTGCTTTTGCTTTTCCAATTTCCACAAAGATGACTAACACATTTGTAACATGCCTTTGTTGTTAAATGTTGACCAGGAGTAATCCGGCCACAAATTGCCGGGTCGGATATTCCTTCTTTTGGCCAAATTCGCATTTGTACCGCTTTTCGGTCAACTAAAAAGAACCTCTATTATTGTTCAAAAAAATAAAAGAACCTCTATTATGACTTTTATTACTAAGAGAGGACGGTACATTAAGATGCAAGCAAAGGTTAAAGTTTAACATTTGCATGTTAAGTCAAAGTTAATCATACCGCGTGTCGTGTTAAAGGTCAAGGTTTAACACCAAGTTGCGTTAATGTAAACTTTCAGGGATTTTTTTTTTTTTTTTCCTTTATGCCCTCTAAATGAGGGGTTATTTTTGTAAATTGTTGGTGAGTTAAGATTTAACCTTAGGAATGTTATAATAAAAGGTGTTTTTTTGTTGAGTTAAGGTGAAATGTTAAAGCTGATGTGGCGCTAACGTGGCATGGTGTTAAAGTTTAACCTAAGGCACCGCACCTTGTGCTCTTACATGCTTAAGATTAACACACTGTTTCCATTTCCGAGTTTATTTTTGGATAGAAAGAAAAAGATCGTGCTGTTTTTGAGATTTTTAGAAAAAAAAAAAAATAAACAATATTAAATTACACCAAAATTACTTTTTTAATCTTCTTCTCAAATTAAAATGAAATAGAAATAGACCGAAGATGATTTTAAAGTATTTTTTGCATGCATCCTCCTTATTTTATTTTCAAGTCGGGAACACAAGATTAAAAATCATTTTTTTTTCATCTCCGTTTCTCTTCTTTCCGTTTTATACTCGGGAAGAGAATGTAAGAGTGTTGTTTCAAATCCAATTACCTGATCAATCTAAGTGTATCAAAAAACATTCTTTTCCTAAGCGTATATAATAAAATAGAGTGAAAGGGTCCACCCCGAAACCAAGGGGGTACTAAAATCATAATTATTTTTGTCTTTATTTAGAGTTTTTATTTTATGTCTCGGAATGGATTCATCAAAATAATGGTTTCCTTCGGGTTTAGTAGCTTAGTTAGCTTGACATCATTGAATTTCACCTTTCAATGGCTCCCTTAATTATGTGCGAGGAATTTCCCTATTGAGTAATGGGAAGCGTCCCTCTAGTCGAATCCATAATCCATAGAAGTCCCAATAGAAATTGACTGACATGGCTCTTCCATCGACGATCTACTGCTCCCTATATTTACTTTGTTTGTTGGATTCTTAGGAATTCCTTTCAATCAAGATGCGGATATTTTAACAAAAAAAATTGGAATAGAATATACAAACCTATAATATAAAAGAATATGAATACAAAGAGAGGACAACTTGCTTTCTTCATGCTTTTTGTTTTGTGAAAAAGGTCAACCCTGATCTCATTTATTTTATTTGAATAAAAAAATTCCTGGTCGTTAAAAAGAAAGTTGGATAGGATGGCTACCTTATCTATTTAGCAACTGAACCAAAGAGAAAATAAGCCCCGTCGCTATCACTACAGCCTTTCACTTTAACCGGGAATAGGCCCTCAATCAATGCAGCTTTCGTGTCCAGCCTAAAGATCCTATCCTCTTCCTTTTTTCGCAAAAGCCATTTATTTATTATGTTATAGGAACTTATGAGGTGTCTGTGAATGGGAATGAGCCCGCAACCGGGACTATACATATAGAATAAGGCAACCTATCTCAATCAGCTAGAGCCATTGCAAGACCTTTTGAGTGAGATTTTGAGAATAGTTGCTCTTTGGAGAGCACAGTACGATGAAAGTTGTAAGCTGTGTTCGGGGAGTTATTTTCTATCGTTGGCCTCTATGGTAGAATTAGTCTGGGGACACGAGGCGGTGGTTTACCTACTGGCGGATGTCGTGGTTCGATTCCGCTTATCTCCAACTCGTGAACTTAGCCGATACAAAGCTATATGATAGCACCCAATTTTTCCGATTCGGCGGTTCAATCTATTATTTATCATTCATGGACGTTGATAAGATCCATCCATTTAGCAGCACCTTAGGATGGCATAACCTTAAAATTAAGAGCGAGGTTCAAACGAGATTTACTTAAGAAATGAAGATTGATTGTAATTTAGTTAGGAATTCAAGAAGGAAAGAATTAAACTCGAAAGGAGATTACACAAATGGGATTTGTTATTAACTAATGTGTTGTTACTGAGTTTGTTACATGAGGAATAAGAAGTAATTTGTTTACAAAGTGAATGAATGAAATGAAAATGACACCAGAGTGTGTTTTATATAAACTAATTTTCTCGCCAATGTAAGTAACTAACCTCTCACGTATTTGCATTTGAGATAGTGTTTGGACATACGTGTATCAAGCCATCCTCCTTAAGCTTCTTACTCACGAGAAGCTTGTTCTGGTCGCACCCTGCTAAAGCGGGAACAGGTGTAACAAGCAAAGACACAAGCATAAGATAATAAACACCCCATCATTAAGTTTAAAGGAAATTGTTCAAAAAAAAGTTTAAAGGAAAATAATACATCATTACAATATTGTTTAAGCCGTCCTTGGCAATAGAAACATAAGGCTTTGTTTTCAAAAGATATGGTCTTATTACATAAAGACAACAGAGGTGACACGTGTTGACCCCTTTATGCAAATGCCTTCACGAAAATGCTTACTGACGATAACCTAAAATGCATAAGAAAACGAGTCAACTATGAAAATATTTGGTGAGTACACAAGTTTTATATAATACGAAAATCCTTTTTAGAGAAATTTCTCATGGCAAATGTTCTGTCGAACCATCCTGTTAGAAGTACCACCGATACAAGTCTTGTAACATATAAGTTCACATATATTTCCATAATAAAAGTAGTATGCATGGTAGTCAAAACATACTTGGTCATAGCAATTCACAATAAGAGCACCGTGTATATGATATTATTTTGGATGGTTTAACTCGGTGGTCAGATTTCAAGTGTGGTGCCGTTCTAGAAAAATAAAAAGAAATAAAATAAGTAAATATATATATATATATATATATATATATATATATATATATATATATATATATATATATATACATTATATATAAGAGGAGGCATGCCACATAAAATGCCACTTGGCATCCCATAATGACAAGTCATATTTCCATGTCATCATTATATTTATGTGGCATTTTTTTTAAATTTATGTACAGTTTTAAATTTATGTTGAATTTTGTTGTTTTTAAAGATTTTAATTTTAAAATTCGGTTTGTATTTGTGTGTCAAGCATTATTTGAATGGATTAAAAATCGGATTAAAATCCTGTAAAAATGCATGCTACAAGATTTGAACCTGGGTCTGTTAGTTGAGAAACAAACATAATAACCATTAGACCAACACATGTTTTGAATTATATGTTGCAAGTCCAAATCTATAAACCTCAACACAATTATATGAGATAAGTATCGAATCCCTAAACCTAATCCAACATATTCGTAAAAAAATCTGCTGTTCATTCATAATATACTTATCTCAAAAACCCTAATATTCTTTTTCCTCACAATCTCCTCTAATGATGGTTTACGGATTTCTGTGTTTTCTTCATCACATGTTTGGAAGAAAACATTGATGTTCAAGGACTCTGAACCTTTTGAGCTTGGAAAAATCTTATACAGGGAGTGCATGAACCAGAATTTTGTTACTTTTATGTAAGTCAAAGTTAAGCTTCACCCTAGACAAGATTTCCATTCATCATGACACTATAGGAGATTAGGAGTTGGTTATTGTACGAACTTGCAATCCACATAGCAATTAGCTTATATATATGTTATCAAGGATGTAAGATTCTTATGATTTTTTTTACATGAATTATTAATGAAGTTCTTTAAAAATATCATATTGCATGAGTAGCAGCTAATTTGCTCTTCCCTTTTCTCGATGTTCTTTAGCCATGATGTTGCTATCATCATATTAGATGGCTTGGAATAAACATGATTTGAGGTATATGGCTACTATTTTGATAGATAGTAATAAGATTGTGATTTTAGATATTAACCATTTATGTTTTCCTTCTAAATTACTTCTCCGGTTATGAAATACCTAATACTAATTCACTGAGTACTGCTACCATCCTAGGTATGAGCAGCCAGTTGGGTACACACTTTTCCAACTCGCATGACAACAACTGACAAACACGTACGACTGACCAAGGTTGGTTAATTTCTTATTTGTAATATACTTTTGATGTCTAACCTCATTTACATCTATTTGTTACCCAGTGCTTCTCTCTTTTCTACCGACTTAGTGAATGCGATTTAGGAGCTGGTTGAAGAAATAAACCACAACTCATCTCCCACTATGACTGATCAATCTAAGCTTAATTTTCTTGAAGCCATTAAAGGAGGATCAGATTAAGATAAAGGTAAAAACAAGCCATCAATCAAGTATGGTGATGTCAAAAAGAAGAAAATGACACCAAAATCAAAAGTTGTCTTGCAAGAGAATCTCGCAAGAGACCAGTCTAGGGTTATGGCAAGAGCGAAAGCACGAGAGAGGACAAGAGACCAGTCTGTTTCATTGAATTCTTTACAGTTTTAATTAATACGGAAAAATCCGCAGTTCATTCATAATATACTTTTTATCAAAAACTCTAATATTCTTTTTTTTTCTCACAATCTCATCTAATGATTTATGTGTTTTCTTCATCACAGGTATGCAATTGCGTGATATTTAGGGGTTCCGATGTCCATTTGCTATAATCTGCTTTGAGAAGATACACGTATATTTTTAGCGTACAGTTTCGCTGTTCTATTTATTTATATGTTTTTAGTCACTTATGTAAATGGTAGCTTAGGAAGATTGTGTAAGTAACTGACATGAGTAAGCTGAATTTGCACTATCGGGTTGTATTACTATTATGTGATTGTTAGTTTCTGTGGATACATAGCGAGTTTATAGCTGAATGTTATATAAGAAAGGCGTACATATCATGTTTTACTGGTAGTGTTGGCACTGCAGTTGTTCCAAGACACAAGGCTGCTTTTTGGACATATGGACAATATTTTCTCCATGTTTATCTAATGTTTCAAGTTTATCAAGTTACGTGTCATTCGATGTTCTCTGTTTACCATCTTAATATATGTCTTTACATTGTCTTTTTATTGTAATTTTCTTTGCCAAACTGAGAAGCAGTTGAGACCAAGCTGGATCCTCATGCGTGTTGGTAACTGGGGTGTTCCTAACACTACCGAGTGGCTTAATGACGTTTTATCTCCTGGTGGCAGAATTGGCATCGATCATGTGGGTAGTATTTGAATTCTTGTGACGTGTTAGTATTGCCGTTTTATTTTCACAAAAGTTCTATCAGACTTTTAAAAGTCATGCGCAATTTGTCTAACCCAAATTGGGTCGTAGTGATTTTATGATTTCTCATTATACTTGAGAGGTAATTTGAGTTTAGAATATCTAAGAGTACAAAGATGCTAATGTTTTTCCAGACCTGAATATTTGCCTATATGTATATTCAGGTTCAATATCAATCTAAACTATTTCTAGACAAAAATAAAGATTATGTTGTTTCAGCAAGCAAAGCAAAAGGCCAGTTAAAGACGTTAAGAAGAGTAGTGAATCAGTTGAGGAAAATGTGGTTGGTCGTGTTAGAGCTACAAGGTCAAAGGCGCAAGTTGTAACTGATGACAGCATGGGTCTTGCCGTAAATCCTCAAGTTAAGAAAAAGAGGGGCGGACAAGTCGCGAAAACTGTGCAAAACGTTGAACCTTATGATGAGCTTATGTAGATTCCAGCTAGAGTTACAAGGTAAGAGCTTGTCCTTTACCAGCACCTTGGGGCAATATATCCAAATCCATCATGCCACTGTAGATTATTTTAACGTCTAGCTGACAACAAGAAATTCTTTGTAAACAACTAAATATACCATTTTACTTGTCAAAATTTTCAGCAACATAGATATATCAACAATGTAGCTAATCACTAAGATCGATATAAGAGTTTGATTCTCACCCTCGATTGACTAGGCGTTCGAGAAAGAGTCTTCATTATTTCATGAGTTTTTTTTCTTAACAAAGCTAGCCTTATGTTCACGTTGCTCGGTTTTAGACAGCATCATTATTAAAACAGTTGAGGCATGTCATGATTATTCTAGAGTTCATCGTCAGTTTTACAAGTAACAAAATAGGTTGTTCGCGCAGGTTGCATAACTCATCAAAATGGGGTTGTCATTTTTTATCTACTCAGTCTTTTAAATAAGTAACTTGAACTCAACCTTCATCTGGCACCATTTCATTACCATATGTTATCTCGGTTCCAACTGCCATTATGGTTGTATCTCGGTCTCGGGTTAACATTGGCTTTTCTTTCCTAAACTGTTTGTACAATGTAGGCGATCTGCCCATTGAGAACACTAGCAGTGAATCATGACGGTATTTAGCCTCCCATAACGCGTTAATCAAGTTGAAAAATGAGAAGTGGTTATTGGTGGTAGAGCTACAAGGGCAAAAGCTCAGTTGACAGTGAACTCAGGAAGGGATGGTAAAAGCAAAGCTGAGAAGAATGTTTTCGTTCCAATAGAGCTTAAGATGGTTCAAAAACTTGAAGAACCTATAAAGAAGGCGGGTGGGAAAATGTAAATCAAAGAAAATCCGCCATGCCCTCTAAGAATAGCAAAGTGGTTCTCCATCCTGAAGAACCTGTGAACCGTCCGACTAGGAACACCATGAGTAAATATGTTATGCTAGAAGCTCAGGAGGAGGTAAATGATGAACCTGAGATGGCTGGATCACCATTTGTTGAGAAAAAGTTGGCAAAGGAAATTTTTAATGTTAGCAAATCAAGAAAAGGCATACGAATTGATAATGTAGTTAATGCTAACGGAGTCCAAATCTAGGAAACATAGAGGAACCCATTCTTGAAGATCGAGTATTGGGCCGATAATGGTGTTGTTGTTGATGAATGCAAGGCGTGCTACACGGTCACGGTAAAAGTGAATGAAAATCTGCTTGCAAATAAGCAGGTAGTGAGTGTCAAGACACCTACTTCACAGAACAACTATATGTGATCCGTCCATGCCTATAATGTAGGTTTTTACACATTTTATCTTCATTACGAGCTATTTATAGAATACAACATACATATTGATCCTACGTGTTGATGTAACAGGAAGCACAAGCTATGCGAGGCCGATGTTATTGAAATTGGTAGTATCTATTTGGAAGCTCATAGTATTTTGAGTCAAAAAATTGGATCAAAAGGATTGAGAGTATGCTTATCTTCCTTAACAGAGAGGTAAGTTTACTTCTTAAAATGTAATAATTTCATGTAATATTTAATTAACCGTAGTCCCTTTTAGCCTCTATAATTTTCCTTTAGCTACTTTCAGAAATATTTTTTTTCCTGAACATACATGCTCCGCATCTATCATAATGCCATGTTGATCATACTTGAAATAGTTTTTATCATAGGTGGTTGGGGATTGGTTTGGTTATTTATAAGTCAGTTGGTAGAGTGCGTTATACTTCAATTTATCAGGTTTTTTGATTGGTTATTGCTGGAAAACATATTACGAACACTTATGTTCCTATTTCAAGGGTGATTGGCATATATTTTTATTTTTGTTGTTACCAAAATTATTCATGTAATTTGCACTCCATTAAAACTGACTCTCTAACTGAAAAACATATATGTTCCCCAAAAACATTTTCTTCTTTCAAAAGATAGTGGTGATCTAACTATTCTATAGGTTAATGGATCAAAAATGAGTTTTTTTTTTTGCGTCGATGAATTATATATTGTTTCTACTGCGCCATTTGGCTCCTTATTAATACTCTTTTTATTTAGTAGAGGGATCTAAATTCTAACTTTTGTTCTTAAGTAGCACCTTTGGTTCAAAATTGGGTTATATGAATTTGAGAATACCAGTTTCTCTTGAACAAATAGGTAGTTGCACTGCGTAAACTCAAACACCCCCATAACCATATAATATGCATGTTTCTGACAAAATTTCAGTTGGGTTGAAGAAGAAGGAAGGAATCAGAGACTAAATATGAAACAGATACCAAAACTGGTATAAGTATATTGAGTTCTCATTTTGATTAAATTTTTGATTTATGAGTGACTGATGTTCATTCATTTATAGGATTGATAGGTATAACGTAACAACCAGCCCCTACTTTAGTAGGTGACTAATTACTAGCTAGCCGTTGATGTGTTCAGAGTCAAGCTCTGGAGATATATTAAAATGCCCCTGAACATTACATGGCACGAGTGAATTAAGTGTTGGGTCCTCTATCAATCTCAAAATATGCTCATTCAGTTAATGGTATTTAACCACATAAGACATGAAATCATGATGCATAGTTGCACACAATGGTAATTACATTTTTTTTTGCTATTTTAGGACCAGAGGTTTAAGCATTTTGAAGGCTTGGTTACTACATAATCATTGGGAAAGCCAACCGTGATTATGTTCTTCTACCCGAGACCCACAGCTGTATAACAAAGTTTATTGGCAGGGCCAGTATGGGGTAACTCGGGGTCATGCTTACCCATGTACAAGCATCCTCCCCCGATAAATCCTCAAACGAAGCCTCTTCAAATACTCCTGAGTTTCAGTGCACCACGTGCACCTAACAATATGTATTGATGACTTTCGGATGTAAATGTAACATGTGTATCAACATGTAATGAACTAAAAACTGATGAAGAGGAAGTGGTTAAGAAGCATATGGTGTCAAAAGGTAATTGTTGATGCCACTATAGTAACACTGATGAAGAGGAAAAAGATGACTCAGACAATTCCATTACAACAGCAGGTATATATGACCAATTGCTTTTCTTCTAACTTGACCAATTCATTTTCTTCTGACTTTCATTGGTAAAGCTTACTACACATATATATTTCATTGTTAATTTATGTTAACATGTTTTATATATAACACAAGAGAAAATAAGAGGGCTATTTTGACAGCCAACAATACTGACCACTTTTGGGCAGGTGTTAATGGTGGACCTGGACCGATGTTGTAAGTCCACAACTGCTAATGAGAATTGCTATTCAAAACAAATATTAATCAATTTGGTCAGGATTATTGTCGCCTTTAAGTGTCTATATGTAATGGATGCCTGATAGATATGAAGGGAAACCTTAGAGATATATGCCATTTGATCTTGTTTATTACATTTAAGAAATATTTTATTCAACCCGCCTGCCCCACTCATCTAGCAAACTATTATAATGTACATAGTTTTTAATCAAGCATATGTTTTCAGACTAATATTGTACTCTCTGTTTTTAGGGATTCGAATATGACATTTTGCAAGATCACTTGAGTGTTTTGGCTGTGAACTTGAATAAATCAAGGTCAATGATCTATTCTTTTCAAATAAAAGCAACAATAATTTCGTCAGTTATGTGGTTGGACAATATATTTTGCAGCAAACAATGTGAAGGAAGTCAGTTTGTAGGTCTTCAGAATAGGTATTTTGGCCGATCCGTATTGTTGATTATGATAGTGATGGCTCCAATTTTGCCCCTCCGTAAGTAGTTGTTAGGTCACTAGTTTTACAACACAAGCTTATAAGAGAAGAGATAAGGCGATTGAACAAGTAAACCAAACACACACACACAAGTATACTAGACCGGTTATGCGTAGAGTGTAGTGAAAGAGAAAACTTGAACAACCAACCCTCAAATGAGGGTTTACAATAGTTATATAGGCAAGGAGCTAGGCAACACTCCTCTCCTTCCCTATTCCTTATTGGGCTTGGGCCTCGACATGGGCCTTCTACATAAGTGGACCTTAAACAAACATAAAGGCGAATAAAGCTACCTATTACATATGAAATATAAATACTTGAAATCTTGTTTAGGAGTGATTCCAACAATCTCCCCTCAGTATATATGAATGTAGCGGTGAAGGCGTTGATGTAATAGTAGCGGTGGCGTCTTCGACATTCTTCTTTCTTGTGAGAGGAATTGTCTTGATTCGAACAATCTCTCCGGTGTAGAGATCGTTATCTTTGAAACGATTATGCTTTGGCGTCATCTTTGACTTTGTTCTTTGATCATTGTTCTTTGTGGTGAAAGTGATAGTATGTTGTTGTTTGCATCGATGCGCCTCAGTGCCTTGTTGCTCCGGTGTCTCCACGTCATTCTTCAACATGCTCACACGCTCTTTGGCGGTGGAAATCAATCTTGATGAAGTTCTTTAAGTCTTTAACTTTGTAGATTCTTTGGTTGATAAAGAATCATTACATTGTTGTGTTGCATTCGAATAGAACTTCCATTAGTGATGATGTTGGCGTGAGCATGAGAAGAATCGACACGATCATCCCGCTCCGGAGCTTCCATAAGAAAAAACATTTCAAGCGGTTAGTAATAAGCGGTTTCCGGCACTTATAAGTTAGAACTTGAGGTGTTATGACATAGTGTGAAAACACAACTCTAATTCTCACAAGGCCGTTCTGAGCTGAGTCCCACAAGTGAGATAACACGATGTGCGAAGTACATCTGATTCGAGATGAGTCATTGAGGTACACGAAGCATCACCTCACGATTGTAGACCGTATGAGACACACTCCGCGTAATCCACGGGGAGTTACCGAAGCGACCTGCTTTGTCGAGTGTTTGATGTTGACCACGCGGGAGTTTCCATTCAATCAGCGAGGATCACGGATGTGAACCTCTCATAAATGTTCTCGACAGTTGCTAAGATCATGAAGGACTCGATATGAACCATCGAATCATGAAGATCTTATTTGTTGATCAACAAGTGATTAAATGTCAAGTGTTCTAAGAGATCTTTTGATGAATCTCGTGGCTCTAGACTCAATAGTGCGTTTTGGTTTTCTGGCGGAGACTAGGGAGAGGTCTCCTTCTTCAATACCGGCGATCTCTAAGAAAGCCAATAGTTTATGTAGGGTTCCACATGAGAATGAAACAAGCTTACGTGGAGAGAAACTTGAGTGGCTAAGAAGGTTTAGTGCATGCGTCACTTGGGTCCATGACGACTTTTAATCTTCAATACCGGTGTCACTAAGTGACAACCAAGGTAGTATATGAATTGAACCGGTTATACGCCTAAGTTGAATAATCGGAGGGCTATTTCTTTTCACCCTTTACTTTGCATTTCTTTTTGATTCTTCAACTCCTTCTTTCTCCGATTCTCATTTCTCCTTTTACAATCATTCCTAAGGACTTCTAACACTAACTAATGGTAGTGTCCTTGGGTGAATCCCTCGACTCTGGCGGATCATAGGACAGTTATTCCTAACCTTAGTCACCTTATAACTCCATGACTAACCTATGTTTGCCATTTAAACCATGTAAGTGAAAATATCTCTCAAAGGGTTTGTAGATGAAAAAATGTTTGAACCATTGTGAGAGATAAGTTTTTGCATAAATACTCCCCTCCACATGTGCTTAATAGTTTTAATGGTTAGCGCGGGTGAGGAAAAGCGCGCTTTTTGAATTGATCCACTAAAGATAGACAATCTCCCGCGAGACACGGTTCGTTGAATAGTTAAAGAGTTACATTGTCGACTTTTAGGTGACAACTAGCTCTAATAACTACCTTGAAGGTGTAGACAAACCTTGGGAGGTTGTCAAACCCGTCGAGTTCATGTCTACCAAAAGTTTCTCGAATGGTACTTTCTACTCGGACAAGTCCTTTGCGAGACACGTTTACATCACTAGCGAACTAGCTTGAAATTATTACCCGTCCGGGACAAGTCTTTTCGAGTTGCGAGACAGTTAAGGATCGTCAATTCATTGGTTAAGTCTTTGCACGAGAAAGCCAAGGGCTTGCACATGTTGCTTTACAAAACATATTTCTTATCACACAATTTTCTCCCCTCAAAATGGCATATAAGATGTTATTTTTGAAACATTTTGAGAATAAATATGACCATTTTGAGTGTTGGGGAAGAGTGACCACTTGTGAACAATTTGTGAACAAAGTTTTCATCAAATACTCCCCTCGACTAGTGATATAAGCGGTTGAGGTTTTGAAATCATATGGGAAGTACTTGTCTTTTGAGCAAAACCTTGAAAATGAAAGGTTTGATAGGTTTTACTCAAAATAAGAAGCTTTCGCTCCTTTTATAAGGATTGTGGCCGAGGCGTACCACGGGGTCCTTTCTTGACAATTGCGGGTTGTACAACTTTGTTATGTGTGCACAAGCCATTCACATATATAATCATACATCCAAAATCATATGAAGGAAACAATTCAAGGGGTACCGGAAGTGCGGTGATGTTTCGAGTGCGCGCAGGCGTTGAAAGCGGTGATGTTTCTCTGGGTCGACCACCAACATAGCTCTCCAAGCGTCAGGCGATCCGCCGAACAACCGTTCATCAATCATAGTGATGATCCTTCTCACATCCTTCTATCACGAGAGTTCCGGTAGCTTAGGATTCCCAACATTCATGCGTATATCCTTCAATCATCGCCAATCCATCCCTAACCAACTTCAATGTATGATCCCCAATTTGTGGAGCTCACTACACGCCATTAAGCGGTTTCTTGAAGTTCACTGCGGTAAACAACGCCGAAAGGTTTCTTGATGATCGTGAGTTGTTTAAGGCGGTTGATGTCGGGAAGATCAAGCGTGGTGGAGTGAAGTTTACGTTTACGATATGATTCAACGACCATCGGATATCTTGACCGTTCTTTGATCACGATCGTCTAATGAAGATGAGAACCGACTTGATAAATTCACGTTGAGCGTCGATCGAGAATTGTCTCATCGACCACATACTTTGGCAAGATACATGTCTTGATGTCGTTGAGGATAAGTTCTCAAAGTCGACTTGAGAATCCATAGTCTGTTCATCTTGTCGTTTGACTATGATATTCTTTAAGAATGTGTAGTCCCACTTAGACTTGAGATCAATGTGTTTGATGGCCACGATGTCCTTAGAATTTGTACTGCTGCATGTTGAGACTTGAACCGGCGACACGTAGTAGATTCTTGATTCGGGCCAATGATGAATCCCATACAATGCATCTTGGTCGTATGCTTGCACATTGTCGAAAAACAAGTGAGTTGCACGTTCCTCGATAGCTATGCGGTTTGAGTAGATGGCGGCGGGAATGGAAGAGTCAATGATGTAGTGTATTTTCTCGAACCATCGCCACCATGGAGAAGAAATTCGGTCTTTGTTGAAGAAATATCGGAAGGAATCCTTGGTTAAATCTGCTTGGCCAATTGTTGGTAGAGGTTTGGTCAATCGGTGTAGTATGGAGGTTGTCCCTTTGTGTGAAGTCAATGTTTGCTTCGGATTGAGCCAATCCATGTTGTTAGACATAGCTCGGCGATGTTCTCAAGATGATATTCGACCTCGAGGCACTTTGTTTGTCTTTCCATAGTTGAAAGGCTTCATTCTTGATTAGCTTCAATTCGATTCGTCATTTTCTTCACATGGAACTTTTCTTGCAGATTTTGCATGCTCCAATGTTGAACCATCTACCAATTCTTGGCCTTCATCAGGGTAGGGAGTTTGATTGACAAGTGTGGAGAACCATTCATACTCTTCGGTTTTATCGTCATCTAGCCATGTTACGACTCCAGGTTGAGTCGTCTTTGTCTTCTTTTTGGAAGGCCGAGATGATGATACTGGTTTCTGCACTTGTTTGGGTGAGGTGGGTTGTTGTTGGGGCTCAAGGACCTCTTCATCGTCACCACCCGTGTACTCAAAGTAGTCACCTGTTTTATGAGTCAGGGGTGGTAACTCGGAATCGTCCAGGGTTTATCGATGAAAGCCGAGGTGATGGAGACTTATGTTGAGAAGAAGTCCGTTGTGGAGGAGGTGGCATAGATGTAGATTGACCGGGCGCCTTACGGCGTTTAGGTGCGAGTCCTTATCCTTATCATCGTCATCTCTTGGCGTTTGGGTTGATCGGTGACTCCTTGCATGATGAGCGAGTTGAAAAGCAAGTAGACCTTGAAAAATTTAGCTTCATTTGAAGTAAGCGTTCGGATCGCTTTGACATTTGCATCACTAGTTTAGCGATTAACTTTCAGTCGAGAGATCGGCTTCTTTGGCCATTGTATGTTTAACCAATTCGGCGATGTTAGGGGTGAGTTATGCGGAAAATATTTCTCTAGTCACACGGGGCGATGTCGAGAAGAAACTTGTGGGTTTGTTCTCTTGCGACTTCTCCAGGTTCCTTTTGGACTTTAGGAGCGACATCCTGAAGGTACTTTTGAGTGTAACCTTCAATCATTTCATTCGATTCCCCAGCGATGACTTCTCATGAATTCTGAATAGCTTTCCTATCTTTCCGCATCCGTCGTTCTCATCATGTAAGTCTTGCATTTGTTCGACATACCAATTAAGTTTTCTTTGAAGCATGTCCTTCTTTCTAACTTGTTTGTGACTTTCACAATTCTTGCATGTGTTTGAGAAATCCAAGATTTAGGTGGTTTCTTCACGGTTTGGATGATGATCGGTTGACTTAGTTGATGGTGGTGGTGATGAATGAGATGAAGAGTCCGATGATGAGGAGACATGAGGAGACTTCATGTCCTTAGGAGTTCGAGGTTTTCTCCTTTGAGTGAGTTGGGTGTCGGGAAGAAACTTTGTATAATCATCCTCTTCATCCTTAGACTTTTCTTTCTCGGTTTCACTTCTCAAAATCATACTCAATGGTGTCTTCAGCGGTGGTTGTTGTTGCGAGAAGAGTGGCGGCACGGATCCCTATCGGGTTGATTAACCGCATCGGGATCCGGAGAGGTAAGCGGCACCACTTGATCCTCGGGGCCTCCCATTTGATCTTTAGCAAATTCAGTGACCTTTTGAGTGTGTCGGACGTTGTGAAACTTTTTCTGTATGATTTATCAATTGCTCTTCGTCTTGAGCTTTCATCACGAGGTACAAGTGCGATGGTCTTCTCTTTTCCTTTAATAGTTTGAGGACTTGGAGGTTTTGATGCTGAGGATCTTCATCCTTTGCGGTTTTAGAGAATGTGATCTCTTCATACGTGTCGGTAGCCTCGAATCCTCGTCCACGAGTTGTCTTTGCGGTTCAAGTGAAAGGATCGGGTGGCTTCTAGAGAGGAACTTTCTTCTTAGGAGTGGGTTTCCTCTTTGGAATGGGTTTCTTCTTAGGAACATTCCTTTGACTATCTGTACTTGTGACACTTCTGCACTTCCTCTTACGGTTCTCTGACGGTGTTCGAAGATTTTTAAATCAAGATGACCAACTTTGCCTTGTCATTGCTTCGGATATCTCTTATGCGTTTGAGCTTTCGACATCTTGATTAGAAGAAATCAGCGACAAACACCTTGTTTCTTTGTGGGCGTTTCCTTGATTACGACAGAGAGAATAGGTTCCGTCAACATGTCGTGATTGTCGGGGTCATTGAGCCTTTTGGGAATATCGAGGATTAAGTCCAAGAGCTCTTTGTATCAACAGTTTGGTATATCGATGTAGGAATCTTTGAGCCAAGTTTGTTGAGAAATGACATCATGTCATCCCAAATCGAGCTTGATAGCGATGTGTTTCATGTTGACGAATGCCCAAAATATTTGCGGTTCTATGAGCTTAGGATGCTCATAGCCGCTATCACGACGAAGCGGACTTGGTGATGATTATGTAGAGTGTTCTCCATGGTTGAGGAATACTCTTAAGCTCTACGTGAGAGTGCTTAGTGATTACTCCTGTAGCCTCGTCATAACCGATATCGATTAAGAATTGGAGAGTTAGCTCTTGACGGTGTGGCATAAAGTTTGGTTGGATTGACTTGAGGAATAAGGAGAGCGACCCTTAAATCTGCGGTGTAATAGTGACTTGTTTGTGGTTTAGAGTCAACATCACGTGATCCTTCCTTTGACCCTTTCCATAGTATTCCGAGGCTGTTGGATGTAGATCTCGGGAATGGTTGCGAGTGAGTAAGCATGTTACGATATGGGTGAGTCCTCGAATATCGATAGCAATGAGACATGAAGATTCGAGCAAGTGAGAGTCTTGAAGTCAACTCGGAGATTATTCTTTCCAATCTTCATTGGGTAACCATTAGGGTAGATGTCGACAATGGAGAGAACATTTGGTGCATCCATGTTTGGTTGAGCGACCATGTCGTGATGCGAAATAATATTAGCCAAAAGAACCAACATATCGAAAGACATAATGTTAGTCAACGAAGGTCTTATTGTCTAGTTATTTAATGTACAACGTCAATGATTATTCTGAGTCCTAAGTCACTTGTATGTCCAATAATCTAATGATGTCGTGAGATGTTTAGTGAGTTAGTTAACTTTAAGTTTTAAAGTTTATGTTATCACTTATTGTTCACAACATATCAAGCGTTTTGGTTTATTAGTGACATTATTGGATTCGTGACGTTATGATAAGTTTATTAACAAGTTTTGTACACGTAACAAGTCATAATGAAGGTCAAAAATGGCTTAAGCGTGGGATTGACAAAGTTATGCGTGGCGATCGTGACATCGGCGTGGCGAAAGCTTATCGTGGGATCCTATCTTCTGGCGTGAAATGTTACAGCGTGGGAAAAGGGGACCTTACGCGTGGAGCTTACGCTTGGGCGTATAAGAACCTTCGCGTAAGGCTTACTCGTGAGTAGACCTTATGCGTGAGGTCCTTGTTGCGCATATCCTTCACGAGGATCTGCGTGGTCCCACCGTAGAACCTTACGCGTAATAGTTATCGTGGGTTTTATTTCGCGCATAACATCACTACGGCGTAGGGTAATCCTTATCGTAGAGAGTCTTATGACCTTGATTACGAGTGTTTAAGCGTAGCAAAGCACGAAATAAAGTTATCAACTCATCAATGTTCACAAAAACAACAATTTATCACGAGATAACAACATCCTAGTTCATGTTTAACGATTCTGCGAAGAGACTCATACAGCGTAGTCTAAACCCTAGTCTTCTGCGTATGAAATCTAGCCATGGAATGTTCTCCGTATTGATTACGGTAGCTCTAGAGTGTTGAAAGCTACTTTAGGTCAAGTTATAACATCAAAGCGTTGTGAATCAAAAATACCCAATTGTTATGAACCTTAAACCCTATTTTCTAATTGACAATCAATTTGAGTTTACGGGTGGTTTTCAACAATGGAAATGATCAATTCAAAGTCTTATGACCATATCCCAACATTCATTTTAACCAAAAGACTTCTCATTTAGAAAAACCCAATTAGTCATATGAACCTAGTTTTCAAAAATTCATCAATTTGAGTTTACGGGTGGATTTTGATGGTAAGAATGTTGTCCTTGATGCTTAAGAAATGGTTTGAGACCATCCATTTTACCACAAACATACACACAATGATTATGTGCTCATACGCTTATCGTAGAGCACATAATCACGCAATAAAATGTTTTAGCCGTAGGATTTGAATGAAATAAAAACCTTTGCTTATAAACATGTTTTACACAAGAAACTACTTACAAAATGAAGATCAAAAGCAGATTTCTTGGTGATTGTTAGGCGTAGGATCTTTTGATTTTAAGAATATGAATGAGGAGTGAAAGAGTTAGGTGGAGTTTTTATTAAAATAGACTTTACCATTTTGTGAGTTTTGGTCCTCCACCATATCTTTTTCAAACAAAGCCTTTTAACTTCCATTTTGGTTACCAAGCGAAGATTTTGGAAAAGAAACATGACGACACTCCCCTCGACTTGAGAAAATTATGAAAGGTTATTAATTAAAGTCCGAGGTGTCTTTGAACCGAAATGTACCATCATTTGTAAAAGAATCAATCGAGATGTGATAACATGCAAGTACACATGTTTTGAAGCAGTTAATAGATTATTTTCTCCCCTCAACACTTGATCGGAAAAATCTTGAATTTTGAGAGATTGAAGTGTTGTGGAAAAATGTACTTGCCATGTTGAAAGAAATGTAGATTAGAAGAATATTTTGTTGTTTTATCGGATTTTATATTTTTGTATTTTGTTTTGAAAATTTATTTACAAAAGATGTTTTGGTGTTTGACGGTTTTAAGGCTGTTTTAAGAGGTCATCAATTCCTCTTGTGTCAAACACCTCATACCAATTCGGTGGACCAACTCATTAAACCTAGCGGGAGGCAAGGCTTTGGTGAGCGGATCGCCAATTGGTATTCGATTACCACAAAGTATAATTCAGCGGTACCTGTTCCACATGGTCCTTGATGAAATGATAGCGTGATCGATGTGCTTTGATTTCAGTCTTGAAGCGAGTTGCGAGATTGCAATGGCACTCCGATTGTCGCGATACATCGAGGATTACATCAAATCGTAACCATAGTCTTTGAGTTGTGTTCTCATCCAAATGACTTGAGCACAACACGCGGACATGGCTACATATTACGCTTGATTGATGGCGATGTACAATCCTCTTCTTTGATTGCCAAGACACGGTTTATCACCGAGAAATTGTAGAGCTCTGAAGTACTTTTCCTTGAGTCTAAGCATCCTGCGTGATCGGCGTCTGGCGATTAGTTCAAAACGAGAATCCTTGGGATACGGATCCCCAAATTAATGGTTCCCTTTATGTATCGGAGGATTCTTTTAGCCTCGAGAGGTGGGTTTCGATTGGTCGCGACCGATAGCGGGAGCATAGATAAGCGGCAAAGACAATATCGGTCGCTGGTTTGTAGATACATGAGGACCCAATAATACTTGGTATTTGGTGGGGTCAACTAATTTTCCATGTAAATCGACATCTAGCTTCTTGGTATGAGTCATTGGTGTGGCATAAGTATCACAGTTTTCATTCCAAATTTGTTTAACAATTCAAGGGCATATTTGGGTGACTCGAGAAAAATACCACGGGGTGATTGATGAACTTGCGGTCCTAGAAAGAGCGTAAGTTCACCCATCATGGACATTTCAAAATTTTTCTTCATGAGTTTTGCAAAAGCGATTGAAAACTTTTATGTGTTGACCCAAAATGATGTCATCCACGTAAATTTGAACAATTAAGATGTGTGCCCGTGATATTGTATGAAAAGAGTTGGGTCAACCGAGCCTTTGGTGAAATTATTGGCAATGAGAAAAGATGATAGCTTATCGTACCATGCCCGGGGCTTGTTTGAGACCATAAAGAGCTTTGTTCGGTTTGTAAACATGGTTCGGGAACTCGGGATCAACGAATCCATCGGTTGGTGACATAGACCGTTTCTTTAAGTTGCCCATTGAAAGCGCGTTTGACATCCATCGATAGACCGTCATGTTCATGTGAGCGCGAATGCAAGAAATATCCGAACGACCTCAAGGCGAGCAACAGGAGCAAAAGATTCTTCAAAGTCTATCCTTCTTCTACGGCGATAACCCTTAGCAACTAGGCGTGACTTGTTTGGATGACATTCCCTTGACATCAATTTGTTTTCCAAATCCATTTTAGACCAATGGCGTAGACCCTGTTGGTCTTTCAACCGTTCCCATACTTCAAGGCGTTTGAATTGGTTAAGTTCTTCTTGCATGGATTCAATCCGGTTGTCTTTTGTCATTGCGTCTTTAATGTTTTTAGGCTCAGTTAGCGGGGCGGTGAGTGCATAAATGCAATGTTCACCGTCTGAGTGAAGACGTTGTCTCGTAACGGTTGGTTGATTCGGGTTGCCAATAATGTTAGCGAGGATGGTCTTTTGTCCATCTATGTGTAGAGGTTGATGTTGATATACATTGTGCGATTCGAGGATTCAAATGGTTTGTGGAAGATTCCGCAACATCGGGTGCAGCGATCTCATTAGCAAGCGGGTTGAAGAACGCATTTGGATCAAAATCTGCGGTGGGGTACTTCATTCGAATATCATCACCGGTTCATCATTGTTGGGCGGTGTGTTCAAGCTGTTGTGTTGGAGTCAATTGGTGTAGGTACATCTTCAACGATGGTTGTTGTAGCAGTGTATCGGTATAGGAATATTATCGGGTTGTGCGGTGAAGCTTGACGGATACACGAGAGCACGTTCATCAATATCGTCACGCGAGCGAGGAGCAAATAACCTTTCCATTTGTTGTGAGTTAGGCGAGGGCTTTCTTGGTGATGATGGGGTTGAGGAAGTTTAAGCGGTTGTGACCGGGTTCTAAGTCATTATACTCGAAGCCATTTCCGTGAGTTCATCAAAATGAGCATGAATCGTTTCCATTACCTCCTTAGTACGACGATTCAGTTCGAAACCATTAGAATTGTCACGGTATCCAATAAAGACTCCAATATCGACTTTTGCTTTGAGCTTTCCAAAATCATCACGATCATTATTCGGATAGCAAAGGGATCCAAATACATGAAAGTGTTTGAGGTTCGGTTTGTAGTTGTGGACAAGCTCAAAAGGTGTTTTGTTGTGGCGTTTTGTGATCATAGAGCGGTTTTGAGTATAGCATGCGATGAATCTGACACGCCCATAAGTAATCTGGAAGTTTAGCATTGATTAACATTGTTCTTGCGACTTCCACTAACGTTCGGTTTAGTCTTTCAACAACTCCGTTTTGTTCGGTGTCCGTGCAATAGATGTTTGATCTTTGAATTCCACTTTCTCATAAAATTCACGAAGGGTTTTGTTAACAAATTCGGTTCCTTTGTCGTCCGAATAATCCCGGCGGTGTTGCGGAGCTGAACACATATCTTTGTGAGAAGGTGATGATCATTTGTGGAGCTTGGTCTTTGCTACGAAGAAAATAGACCCAAGTCCATCGTGAGTAGTCATCAACAATTACTAAAATGTAGCGTTTGCCGTTGATCGTTTGCACACGCATCGGACCACACAAATCCATGTGAAGAAGATGAAGCACATCTTTGAGGCGTGTTCCACCTTTGAAGGAAAATGAGCACGAGTGCTTTTCCCTTGTTCACATCTTGAGCAAGGTGATCTTTTGAATACCGGAATCGTGGGAGTCCTTCAACTAGTTTGTGTCGAGCAAGGTTGGTGATGGTTTGAAAGTTTAGATGTGAGACGACGGTGCCATAGCCAAGATTTTGTTGATGTTGCCTTAGAAAGTAAGCGAGATGGGAGAGGAAGCAACCATGTCTTGCATAGAGATAGTGTAGAGACTAGAATTACACGAGCGGACATAAGGTCGTTTCCTTGTAGATCACGAATGAAACAAGTTTTCTCCACAAAGCAACCTCCAAATCTCCATCACAAAATTGACCTCATGAAAGCAGTTGTGACCGAGGCCTTCCACATAGTAAACCCTGCCGATTTCGATGTTCCCATTAACATAATCTCAAGTAGCCCATGATGGTGCAGTGATCGTTCGAATCGGCGGTGCCAATGAACTTTGCAATAAAGTTTGATAACGGTTTAAGGTTGCTGTCATGTGTCGGAACATCCGCTATCAACAATCCAGAGAATGATCATATCACTGCATTACACACGGGCGACACGGATGGAATAGAAGTAGATGTGGAACCCGAAATGTTAGAGGGTTCCAAAGCGTATATCGATATACACACATTCATAAGTTTAGGAATCCATTTAAATCCTAGTGTGTTATATATCCATTTTGCCATCTATAACTACTCTTTGCTTTAGTCTTAGTGAACAGCACTAGGTGGTACAACATTCTTAGGAGGTGAGCGGGAGCTCTTGTGATAGCAATGGTTGCCTTAGAATCTAAAGATGGTGGTTTACCAAGCACCGACTTAGAATGATTAGTGGGCCTAGAGGTATTCGATTCTTAGGATTCCGTAATCTAGAGATTATAGCTTTAGCAACACATTTGTCATGACAATCGAATTCATACTCTTTTGACATATATCACAAGGTGCATCGATCGAATATCAAAGGTACTCAGCGGTTTAGCATTCGTTACATCACTATTTCTATTACATTTGCCGACGCAACATCTATAGTGGAGGTAACTTGAGTTTTATTCGATTCTAGGGTGTTCTTCTACTTTAGCATTCCTTATTGATCTTTTCTTAGGTCGCAACTTCCTATTCTTCGTTTGAGTGCTCTAGGCCGTGAAGTGCGGACGTTTGAAAAGATGCAACTATTCTGTTTGATGGGGAAACACATTAGCAACTTGTGATTTGACGATGGGAATTCTAGGTTCACGATTCTTGAGTGTGATGGTGCTAATCTCTTAATCACGATGGCGGGAGTAGTTCATACTTTCCTAACATTTCCGTAACTTAGAGATGGTGTGAATCGGATCTTGATTTTCGAGCGAATATTACCGGCAAAATTCATGACTTCTCTAGTGTGAGCTAGATAGTGATCAAGTTCATTAGATGCTTCATCTCGAGTCTTTTGAGTAAATCAAATATGACACCATATTCTGTTTAACTTTTAAAAGTTCTTGTTCAAATTTTGAGATTTGACTTTTCAAAGACACGTTTTGATCATCCAGTTGCTCAATTTTAGGATCGAAGACTTTGCACTCAATTGAGCGATTTTCTTTTGAAAACTAAGTTGGTGGTTGTGAATATCTTTTCACACCAATGAAGACGACGTTTTGCATTGTAAATTTCCGTGTGTAGCGTTTATTTTCGACTTTTAAAGACTCGATCTGAAGCACATTATCGGTGTTTTCATGATTACAACAGTTTCAACAATATCGGCAGAGATATGATCGGATGCATATGGCAACGAATAGAATAGCACAACATTATGGATATCGGCCTGAGATAACATCTTCCAAGAGTCGATCAACATCTTTTCTCAGATTTCTTTTTCCGTTTGTGTTAGTAATAGATGTTTACATTTTCTCGGCGTTTTCATTACCCCAAGTTCCTTATGAAAATCCTTTTCCCGAGCAATTGCACAACTTTTCAAGTTTTAACATTAGGTAAAAGATTTTTCGAAAATGTCTCTTTGTTCTCGCGCGAGGCGATTGAAAATGTTCAACTTTGATTTCGGATCGATATTCTATCTCATGTTGTAAAATTTTGAGGTCGCCATGAAAATGTCAAAATATCGAAGAATTTTTCGATTTTCGGGTTGTGAGTTTACTTCGCTAATGGAAGGTAAAGGACCATAAGTTTGTGCAAGGACTGTTTTGGGATTAACAAGAGACTCGGGTGTTTGATGATAACCTTGGGTGTGTTTGAAGAATCCGTTGGTGTGTGAAAGTGACCGCGTTTTGTAATTAAAAGGTTTGTTGTAAACAACATTTTTAATTTAGATCGACTCTCGTCTTACGCATCTAATTCCTCTTGACGATGGTATTCAACAACACTCATGTGATATTATCAATTTTGTATTGTGCCTTGGAAACTTGAGAGTTGGTTTGAATGTTTTTGTGAAAGCTTAGGTTTGTAATCGGCTAGATTTTTCCATATCCATTTGGATTGGGTTTTAAGGTAAACTTTTCAATAGTCATTCTTGATTCACCATGTTTGTAAACAACCGTTTTAAACTCTTTAATTTTGTTTTGCAAACCGAGAATTTACGCAAGAAGGTCATCTACCGATTCGTTGAATGCTTTTTGTATCACGAACTGTTTTGACAATTTAACAACTCAGCCTTAGCTTTTTGATTTTCCAAGGTGAGGCGTTAAGTTGCTTTTTATGTTCATGTTTCAGTTGTTCTAATTCGGACAACAAAGCATTCTTCGAGGCGGCTAGATCACGATCTGTCTCTCTAAATATTTTTCGTTTTGATGAGATTTTGCAAAGCGGCTTCAAAACCTTTTTCACGGTTTTCTTGAGTTTTGAAAAAGTTGAGTTGCATTTGTAAACATTCAAAATCCTTGGTTAACAATGCATTTTACTTTTAAGGGCCGATTTAATGCATAACATTCCTCCATTTTGATTTTATGGTCTTGAATTAACCGAGCAAAATCTGGATGAGGCAGCAGATCATCTTGTTCAACGTGAGTCTCAACATGATCATTCGTTAGATCCTCAAATGCGACCACGGAGTCAATTTGATTATCAAAGGGGACCATAAGGTCATCTTGATCGTCAAATGTAACTTCTGAGGTTAACTTGAAAATCATCGAAGAAGATGTAGAAGACTCATTTTGAGCGATCGATCCGTGCGGATTCGAGATATTGGCGGAGATATTAGTTCGAGATATGATGATGGTTTGTTCGGATACACGAGACAAGCCATCGATGTCATCTCTTGGCTGTATCACTCAAGTGGAGCTCATGCATATTAGCCATCAACATAACAAATGCATTCGCTGCAAGTCCTCCATATCATCATCCGAGTGCGCATACGCCATAAAGCTCGTTCTTTGTGCGTAAGAGATCCACCACTTCATCCTTAAGAGCCAAAAGTAAAGCCTCTTTGAAGTAAGCACGCCCCTAGTCCTTGGCTTTGGGCATGCATTAGCAGTGTCCCTTCTCATTGCGGTTGTAGCATCTAAGACCATTTAACCGATTACGAGCATTTCCTTGTTCCACCACTTGAGCTCTGTTGTTATTCCTACCCACAAGATTAAACCCTTGACCACCGCCCATCGGCGACCATAATCACGATTCGAACTTCAACACGTCCATTGTTCACAACACTTGAGTCCGTGTGTTAGATGAGGAACGAATCGATTGTTGGATTTGTTGGTGTAACGCCAAAAGCATTAGCAATCATCACAAATCCTTGTTGCAATGCTTGAGCGGATCGATTTCCTCGGTAGCTTCAACGACATATGCTTGAGCATTGTTCTTGTATGGAACCAATTGATTTTGTTGAGGTTGAGGTTGTTCTTTGTGAAGGTGCGTTTGAAGCGATTGGTTGAGTTCTTTGGTTGAGAGGATAATTACATTGAGCATATAAGGCAAGTTGTTGATTGTCCGGTTGTATTTGTTTAGCAATTTGAGCACGAAAAATCCTTTCCGATCAACTTCCTTTTCATGAGGCTTCAAGTAATCGTACAACAATCCATAAGTAGAATGATGCATATTCTTCGCAGCGGAGGAAAATGACATACTTCTCCCATTCGGACCAAGACTACTCGGGAACTTAGTATTCACCGCAATTCTTGGCATGATGATGTTGTGTTTATCCAAATCATTGATGATATCCGAAAACGATGATGATAGGACTCTAGTGTCTCTCGGGTTCAATCATGAAGTATTCATAAGCCAAGTAAATTTTGGATTCCAAATCCTCCCGATTGAGTCTGATCCTTCCATAAGAAGACGAATATGATCCCACATTTTTGTGCGGTCTTTTGAGCATCAACACTGCGAAGAATTGGGTTTGGTAATCCTAAGAGGATGTATTCCATTGCAAGTTCATCGACTTCATAGTGTAGAAGTTACGTAGCATTAAGATGCGCAATGATGAAATGTTGATTTGTTCATCTCTTGGTGGAGCAATGATTGGATCTCCGGCACAATGACGGTAGGCATTTCAAAAGGACCTTCCAAGATAACCTTCTTTAAGAACTTTCCATGTGGCTTCTTCGGATCACAAAACCTAAAGAACCTTATCACCCATTGATCGTAGTTTCTGGAGTGAGCATTGGAGGTCTATCAAGGGATCCACTTCATGAATTGATTGTTGGTCGCTTAAAGCTTCACACATCTTAGCAAACCAAGTGGGTTCCTTCATAGTTGTCCGTGATGGATGTTGATTGAAATCGGTTGTGTAGGGTTGAACTTGAATGCTTGGTTGTGGTTGAACCATTTGTGGTTGTGGAATTGCACCAAGTTGTGGAGTATGTTCTTTGATTAAATTGTTGTTGATAAATGGCTTGTTGTTGATTCCATTGTTGATGTTGTGGAGTTAATTGTTGTTGTTGTTGATTATAAGTGTGAGGGAAATAGTTAGAGTATGGTGGTTGAGACATGATGATAAACTTGTGTGGTAAGAATGGATCTTTGTAGTCGAATGAACCTTTGTTGATGAAGTATCCTTAGGCGTAGAAATGACAAGAACCAAGTAGGACTTATGCGTAAAACACCAAAAGTTACGCGTAACAAGAATAGTTCTGCGTAGGATTTAGCTTCTGCGTGGCGGGAAAAAAAGACTAATGTTGTGCGTAAAATGATAAGTTAGGCGTAGAAAGTTAGGCGTAGGATTACCTTATCGTAGTCTTGGGTCTCGCGTAAGATGAATCTTAAGCGTAAGATTTTCTCGGCGTAAGCTTATCTTAAGCGTAAGATTAGGGTTTTATCCCAAGTGATCTTTACACTTCACGGTGCAAAAGATATCCAAAGTCGACGTATTTTCGGACTTATCCAAGTAAGAAAACACGAATAAACCGAAAATTGAAGATCAAACCAAGGATAAAGTTATGCGTAGAATTAGGGTTTTATACGCGTAGTTCTACTCGTAACTTTGATTCTATCCAAATGTGTTTCTAAACCGGTTTTGTGTGTTGAAATAGCTTCAATAACACCAAAATAACACAAAAGTGTGAAACTTGATGATCCAAAGCACTTAAAAGCGATTCTGCGTAGGATAACACTTGCGTCAAAAACGAGCTTAAAACAAGGAAAACACGTAAAGTTCAAACTTTTGCCAAAACCAATATTTTAACACCTAATAACGTTGAAAGTACAAGAATCTTGGATTCAAAAGTGTAAAAATCGCTTTTAAGCGAACCAAAGATGATGTTATCTTTACGCGTAAACCCAAACCAAAACTTCAAAAACAAACGAGTACACCCAACTATTTGGCGATTGATACCACCGTTAGGATCGTATGTATGGTTGATATGGTGAATCGGAGGTCTTGGAAGATGGAAGAAACCCATCTTCAAGTTAGAGAGAAACAAGAGAGAGGGAGAGAACTATGTGATATATTATTGAAAGGTGAAAGGCTTACACAAGAAATCTCACCCTCCATGGAAGTATGGAGGGTTTATATACCCAAACACATACATCTATGGGTAATTGACATAACAAGCCCATGTGTTTAAGGTAACAAAGATAGAAACAATAATCCCGTCAATGTCGTCCCATTTACGAGTTAGGAGCGATTCAACAATCTTCCCCAATGGGACGACATAAGGGATTACTTACAACATTTACTTCAAATATAGAAAACAAATAAAGAAAGGTCTTCATAAGCTCTTCAAGTGCAGAGGATGATGAAAGTTTACCCTTTGTCTTCTTCAGGTACCTTGACTTGAGAACCGTTTTCTTCACTTGTAGGCAATGATGTATTATGCATAAATTGGATTAACTTCCCCAATTCATCTTGCATGTCTTTAGCGACTTCTCCGTACACTCCTTTTGGCGAAGTTTCAATCGACTTCCCCAATGACAACCGTCTTGAGCAGATTCGAAACTTTGATGTAGTGAACATTTCCTCTAACTTTTGACGTTTTCGACGCGCGCCGAATTTGTAGATGAGCGAAGAAACCACACAAGGTAAATCGACTTATTATGGAAAATCCGTTCGGGGTAACATGCAAGAAATCAACAAGATCTTCTCACATATGTAGATGCTTCACACCAAACAAACCACGAAAGACGAAATGAAACGACTTCCCCACGAATGTTGCGGTTCATCGAATAATAGTTACATGTGAATCTGCAATTACTCGATAAAATGACCGTGTATGAGGCATCACAACATCATATTTAGGTAACTTCACGCACGATAACTCGTGAAAGTGAGACGATAACACCAAGCCGAGACGTTTGAACCACAAATCGTCTCATTTCTTCCCCGATTGAAGAAATTCATGAAAGGAAACGGTTTTCGAAAAAAATCCAAAACATCAAAGAAGCGGAACACCTATACTCTCTTCCCCGATGTTTTCAACGAATCGAATCATACACCACGTATGTTGATGATGAAATTGGAGACATCGAAACCATGTATGTTCAATTAATCGAACAAGTGTGAAGTACCATAAATATCTTGTGAGAATCACCGATAAAACTTCTCTACTCGTGTATACTCTTCTCACTAACTCTTAACCGACCCATTATCATTCGACGACTTTTTGTAGTGACTCACGATGGAGAAACCCAATATGACGAACTTGAGATCAAGTAAAATAACTCGAACTTGTGACTTAAACTTGCACTATTGTCGACGAAGAACCCTTTTTCAATCCGATCGAAAAAAGGTAAACTTATAGTTTCTCAAATTATCCACACCTAAGTGTGACACTTGAGCACAACAACGTAACTCCTTAAAAGTGATAGTTATAAGTCGTGAGCACAACAACGTAACTCCTTACATCGTTCAACTAGATAACTCAAGTCTTTGTCAATCGAAGCGGTTAAGGCTCGAACAAGGATCTCAAGAATCATGCATCCAACCAACCTCGATATCTTCAGATACTAAGTACACGCACCCGTGAAATCCCACTTCAACCTCAAATTAATAATAGTGAATTCGCGGCGTAGTCACATCTTGCGGTTAAACGCTCAAACCTAGCCTTCATTAACGGTTAAAATGAACTATGATAATGGTTTATCCCGATCTTGTCAAAAATGTATCCCCGTGAAAATATACCATACCAAAAATATACATTTAAGCAAATACAAAAATTTTATCCAAAATTTTTATAAAACTCGGATGACAATTTTTGTATACATGCTTGCGTTTGATATACTCAGCCCAACGAAACTTTAGCACCACGTCAGCCCATCATAGATCCAGTCCATGATCCAAATCAGAAAGCCCACGATTCAAGAAGAAGACCAACCCGATCCAACTAAACACATACAGGCCATATCCAATCCAGAAATACATATCACCGGATATAAAGTATATGTCCTAATCCCACTCTTAACCCTAAAACACACTCACAAAATATCCGCCTACCATCTGTGTTATCTCTCCCCTAAGAACACAAACACAGATCTAGATACATCTCCTACCATCTCATCAATCAAATCTCCTCTCCTCTATATTTCATCATCATAAACGAATTATCCAAACACAAATTCATCCTAATCCGACCCTTGTCTTCATGTGCTTCTTAATCCGAATCACGAAATCAGAGGAGATGACTTCAAGATCATTAGAATATGGTCTCGGGTAGGTGTACTTGTAGCATATTCGTTTGTATTGTCGTTTAAGTTCTAAACCGAACCAAGAAAGTGAATTAACATACTTGTTATTTTACTTTACTTAATATTCGGATATTCAAATAAAAGTGATGCTTTTGATAGATCAATGATGATTTAATTCGAGTCTAGGTCAAGGTTTAGTGTTGGAGATGGGATAATATTGGATTTGTAGTTGGCAGTGGTTGGTTTCGCTTTAGATCGAGTCTTTTGGACTGTTTGTTGTCAATTCGATTTAAGTTCCATGGACTGATGATGGTCTAACAGCCTGAGGTCGAGATTGTTTATGGTATATGGTTGTGGTCATGGTACTTTTTACGCGTAACTCTTCTTTTTCGCTCATGACTTTCTTACGCGTAACTTCTTGCTTATGCGTAGGCATACGCCGTAACAAGCTTATCGTAGCCCATTAAATGCACGCTGTAAGCCTCAGGCTTATCGTGAGCATACGCTGTAACATTTCATACACGTAACTTCACATTCGCGTAACACCATTGTAGATTTCCCTTACGCGTAAGTTTAGGGTTTGACCGCTTGACCACTTTTTCCGCGATGTATTTCGACTAAAAATCCGTCCCGCATTCATAGTAACCCGTAAAGATGATATTCAAAGACCATAATTTACCCATTTTTGACCAAGAGATATTGACCGTAAGACCAATATAATCACGGATCGAAAAAGACATAAAATATAAAGTTAACAAATAACTGTTTGGCTAAAAAAATAACACAACAGATATTGCAACTTTGTTAACAAACACATGACTTTTTGACCAACAAAGATACACAAACTTGTAAAAAAATCTGATAACAACAAAAGTGTATAGAAAGGTTAAGACTTTGTTTA
This sequence comes from Chrysanthemum lavandulifolium, assembly GCA_022545495.1. NCBI lineage: Eukaryota > Viridiplantae > Streptophyta > Magnoliopsida > Asterales > Asteraceae > Chrysanthemum > Chrysanthemum lavandulifolium. The sequence continues at coordinate 56,255 of JAHFWF010000156.1, read as the reverse complement.
AAAACCAGATTTTAATACAAGATTTTGACAAGAAAAATCATCAAAAATCAACCATGATAAAAATCGGACCTTGCTCTTGATACCAATGTTAGGTCACTAGTTTTACAACACAAGCTTATAAGAGAAGAGATAAGGCGATTGAACAAGTAAACCAAACACACACACACAAGTATACTAGACCGGTTATCGTAGAGTGTAGTGAAAGAAAAACTTGAACAACCAACCTCAAATGAGGGTTTACAATAGTTTATATAGGCAAGGAGCTAGGCAACACTCCCTCCTTCCCTATTCCTTATTGGGCTTGGGCCTCGACATGGGCCTTCTACATAAGTCGGACCTTAAACAAACATAAAGGCGAATAAAGCTACCTATTACATATGAAATATAAATACTTGAAATCTTGTTTAGGAGTGATTCCAACAATCTCCCCTCAAGTATATATGAATGTAAACGGTGAAGGCGTTGATGTAATAGTAGCGGTGGCGCCTTCGACATTCTTCTTTCTTGTGAGAGGAATTGTCTTGATTCAACAATCTCTCCAGTGTAGAGATCGTTATCTCACCCTCCATGGAAGTATGGAGGGTTTATATACCCAAACACATACATCTATGGGTAATTGACATAACAAGCCCATGTGTTTGAGGTAACAAAGATAGAAATAGTAATCCCGTCAATGTCGCTCCATTTACGAGTTAGGAGCGATTCCAACAATCTTCCCCAATGGGACGACATAAGGGATTACTTACAACATTTACTACAAATATAGAAAACAAATAAAGAAAGGTCTTCATAAGCTCTTCAAGTCTTGAGGATGATGAAAGGTTACGCTCTTTGTCTTCTTCGGTACCTTGACTTGAGAACCGCTTTCTTCACTTGTAGGCAAATGATGTATTATGCATAAATTGGATTAACTTCCCCAATTCATGCTGCATGTCTTAGCAGACTTCTCCAGACACTCCTTTTGGCGAAGTTTCAATCGCTTCCCCCAACCGACAACTGCCTTCAGCAGATTCAAACTTTGATGTAGTGAACATTTCCTCTAACTTTTGAAGTTTTCGATCTGCAGTGAATTTGTAGATGAGCAATAAACCACACAAGGTAAATCGACTTGTTATGGAAAATCCGCTCGGGGTAACATGAAGTAGTATAACCCGAACTTGTGACTTAAACTTGCACTATTGTCGAGACGAAGAACCCTTTCTTAACTCCATTGAAAAAGGTAAACTTAAAGTTTCTCAAATTATCCACACCTTAGTGTGACACTTGAGCACAACAACGTAACTCCTTAAAAGTGATAGTTATAAGTCGTGAGCACAACAACGTAACTCCTTACATCGGGTTCAACTAGATAACTTAAGTCTTTGTCATTCGTGCAGCTTAAAACTCGAACAAGGATCTCAAGAATCATGCATCCAACCAACCCCGATATCTTCGGATACTAAGTACACGCACCCGTGATATCCCACTTCAACTTCAAATAAATAATAGTGAATTCACGCGTAGTCACATCTTACGCTTACATGCTCAAAACTAGCCTTCATTAACGGTTTAAATGAACTTGATAATGGTTTCCGATCTTGTCAAAATTTTATCATCCCGTGAAAAGTTAGTAGCACCAAAATACCATTCGCTTTACCAAACACCCCAATATATTTGATTAGTAACATTTAAGCCCACAATGTTAGTTTATAATGGATCTAGTAAGTGTAATCCGAACAAGTCCAAAACAACTTTGAGGCCGGTCGAAATAAAATCCGATGATCCGGATTACATACCCCAAGGAATACTAACTAATCCAAACTAACCCTAAATGAACGGGTATAAATTAGTCCCTTTTAACCCTACTATCCATTTTGCAACTCCTAACCCTAACTACAATTAAATCTGCTTCCCATCTTATCCACCTCACACCAAACGCAAGATCAATAACCAAACTCATTTCTCCAACTACACGCTCCCAACTACTCCATCTCATATCAAACAAAAAATGCATTCAATACTCCAATGAACTCAATCGCCTCATGCCACAATAAAGAAAAAACGAAGATCAATCCATCATGAATCATTTCAAGGACTAAGGTAGGTACGATGTTTTATAGCTTTTATGTAGTCAAACCGGATCAAAGGGAGATGAAAGCAGTTGTTTTGTCTAAACCTTTAATTATTCGGATAGATAAATGAAGTTAGCTTCGTAAAAGGTCCATGATGAGTTTAAGTTCACACGATACGATCTTTTACAAGATTGTTGTTTGTTGAACTAAACCGAGATCTAAGATTTGTTTTTCGTGATTGAGTCAAGATCAATGATGTGTTATCTCCTTTGGTTTATGGTTCTATTGAATTTTGATTACCAAAAAGGGAGAAAACGATCGAGATCACATTTTCATGTTTGAGTTTTGATTGTGTTATGAGGAGATGAGATGTGTTTCAAGGGTTAAGATGGGTTGATTGTTTGATTGTACATCTTTTCAATTTGTTTGTGAAATCGGTTTAAGACGAATGAGGATTAACAAAAATCGAGGTCGAATGTGTTATTGGGTTTGATAACGTGGGGTTGGATCTATGATGTTTGGTTTGTAAACCGAGGTCACAAGAACTTTTGGTATTTTGGTTTGGTCAAAAGATCGAGTCTAGACATATTCTTCTTCTTCATTTCATCAAACTTACGCGTAAAAGAAATACTTACGCCGTAAACGATGCTTATGCGTAAACAAGTTTATCCGTGAACGCCCTTATGCGTAAAGCTTTACGCGTGGGGTATTACTCGTAAGGTTCTTATGCGTAAGGCTTATGCTTGCGTAAAAATCTTACGCGTGAATCGTTCTTACGCATAACTTCACGCTTATGCGTAAATATCATCAAGAGGCTCTCTATGCGTAAAAATAGGGTTTTGACCCATGTTGACTTTTTCCACGACCTTTTTCCCACCATATTCGCTCAAACGTGAGAAACCTAAATATGGCATACAAGACTTCATAGAAAGACACGTATGACCGTAAATGAGTACCGATTGACCACAAATGTTTCACTTCTATTGAAATACAAAACAAAGTTAAAAGTTGTCTAACCAAAACTGCTTTTTGACCAAGATGATACATGAACTTGTAAAAATCGATAACAACAAAAGTTTATAGAAAGGTTAAGACTTTGTTTAAGAATGATTTTAATACAAGATTTTGACAAGAAAATCACCAAAAATCAACCAATGATAAAATCGGACCTTGCTCTTGATACCAATGTTAGGTCACTAGTTTTACAACACAAGCTTATAAGAGAAGAGATAAGGCGATTGAACAAGTAAACCAAACACACACACACAAGTATACTAGACCGGTTATGTAGAGTGTAGTGAAAGAGAAAACTTGAACAACCAACCTCAAATGAGGGTTTACAATAGTTTATATAGGCAAGGAGCTAGGCAACACTCCTCTCCTTCCCTATTCCTTATTGGGCTTGGGCCTCGCCTTATGGGCCTTCTACATAAGTCGGACCTTAAACAAACATAAAGGCGAATAAAGCTACCTATTACATATGAAATATAAATACTTGAAATCTTGTTTAGGAGTGATTCCAACAAGAGTCCTACATATCGCTTTTGCTAACGATGTATATCTAACCCTCATGCATGTAGATTTCATTTATATTGGCAAAAATATTGATGGCTATAGTTTTATGAGTTCACTGTAATTTGGCTACAATATAATGAGTTTATTTAATAGTTACTATGTGAATAACGAAGTTTAAGAGAAAAATTCACAAACACTTTCAAATGCACCCATGTTGTGCTATGCTTTCGATCAAATCAACTACCCAACTCTTCACAACCACCCATTGAACATATTGCCCCGTTAGCCTCTCGACGATCAACTCGACTTAACTTGCGAGAGTGCGGTAGAAAGAGATCAAGCGCTTTACGGTGCGGGGTTTGTGACACACTGCTTGAGGCCTCGAGGGTGCTTACCGCTTAATCGCTGCTCGCTATTACAAGTACCAATTCACTTCCAAGGATTTAGTTCTTAGTTATCACTAAAATGTTTTCATATTATGTGGATATCATGATAATTGCTACTATTACTTATTGTTCTTATGCCAATGTGACGGTATGATTTATATCATCTAATTCTTCCATCTTTGCAACAGTACAAAAGGTCGGCCGAGGTCTTGATCCAAATGACTCGAAAAACAATGGAAGAACTACTTTGGAATGCACATATTTGATTGAAAATTAATTATTACCGCATTGGACATATACCTCATATTGACTTTCATAGTGTTTTGTGATTTTCTCGGATATAGCTGTTGGAGTATGCTCGTGTCATAATAAATAATTATATGGCTAGTCATATGTGAGCCTATGGGGTCACACACATATACACTTAGACACCATTATCATAATGTATTTATCGTATTTACATTATGTATAACCTTTGTTACATAAGGGGTAAAGTGGAGTATTTGGACTTTGAAGGGCTTAATGTGTAACTTATGATTTGACATCAATTAGCATTAATGCTAATTGATTATGATTGATGATCATTGATGTTGATTGGTAGGTTACAATTTGGACTTCAAAATCTCTCTCCTCCTCTCCCTCTTTGTACGTCCAAAACACACACACACAAGGGGTTTTGTTTTTGGTTTTCCTTCCTTGATAATTCTAAGGGTAGTCTTGTGCAAGGATTGGTACAAGGGTTAAGACTAGCATCAAAGGGTGATCGTTTGACGTGTAGTGTGTTTCACACATTGGGAAAGGCCAACCTCATTGGTCTTTTGGTTTCTTGGTTCCATTCGTGGAGGTGATTGGTGTCTCGTAACCGGAATCACGCTACAAAGGTATAAACCTTATCTATGTTTTATTTGATTGATCATATGGCAATATGGATCCGTTGTTGGTGATGATTCCGCTGCGTTTATATGTTTTATTTATGTTTATTATATTCATCATCACCTATAGTGGTATCACGAGCCATCATATGTGCCATATGATTATCGGGTATCTTGAAAAAATGGTCAAAAGCGCGTGTTTTAAGTGTTTTTGTAACCACTTTCAAAACAGCCCGAGGGCTCCATTTTCATGGATTAAGAATGTTATTAGTAATATAAACATCTGTGATTTTTGGTCCTATGGCCATTGGTTTCGCATCGTTAATTAAACAATGTGTTCGATGCGCTAAAAATGGCTTTAATCGCGTTGTTTTAATCGATTCTTGAAGCGATTTGAAAACAGCCCCTAAGGCTTAATTTTCTGTGGTAAAATGATTTTTAGAAGGTCTAATTTCAGTAGGTTTGAGAACCTAAATCCATTTTACTCGCGTACCAATCGGGTTTTAATTCTTGTTGATTATTTCTTGATTCGTTGGCTAATTCTTTTATTTCATGCTATTTAAATTGTTCCCATGGCAAATACATGCATGTTTGCTCATGGGATTAGCCAACACCTTGTTATGTTCATAATTTTATGGTATTATTATGTGTATATGCAAAGCCGATGAAAACCTAGACCACTTGTGCTATGAATGATTGTGATTGTCGTTTATTTCTTGTTATTTGGGGTTTGCCATTGTTTGACTTTTATGTATGAATTTTAATTTGGTTTTGCCATTGTTTGGGCATTTTACAATAGATAGATAGTAGATTAGTTGTATTTTACATTCTATATATTGTAACCGATGCTTGGAATGGAATGGCGAAGCATAAAAGACATAAAGGCATAAAATGGCTGCTCGTACAAGCTGCGATAAAGCGGCGTTTCCGATGATTGGTGGCGTATTTTTAACCAAATTTTTGCTGCAGGTAGACAACTCATGGGCCCACAACTTTGTAGTTTGGTGCTAAGCTCGGGATGACTCCTTCTAGGCCGTTTGGGCCTCCGAATCACGAAATTCAGGGCTGGCAGATTCACTTTTCATGTGCATAATGGGCTTCTACTTGTCCTAGCTTGGTCTTGGAGCAAGTGGGAGTCCTCCGTGTGGTTGTGGTTTATGTCCCTAGATGACTCTTGGTTCTCGTGATGGCTCACGAGACCAAGCATAGGTTCTTTCATCGGTTGAGGCTTTGCATATTGTGGTTGTGTGTTGGTTGTTTGCTTATTATGTATGTTGTGAATGTATATAACTTGCAAATCGTTTTCTAAAACTTAAAGCATAACACAAACCATTTTCAAACTAAATCTTATGATTTAGTTTAACTAAGTTTAAATATGGATTTAACTTAAAATCATTGTTTTAAAATAACACTTAACTTGTTATGTATGTTATTCGATTTATGTATTGTCCTATCTCTTTATAATCCACATAGGTTCTATATTAGACTTGAAAATGGACAACTTGACACACATAAATTAAAACAATGATTAGACTTAAGTTAAGAAGAGTTTTTAACTTGTGCTACGAAGAATGAATGCATGCTTTTCGTACACCTTTTTGATTCAAATCAAAATATTTTACCGTCACAAATTTAAGTCATGCCGTCCAATCGCTTGAGAACACTTGCAATTACTTTTTGCCTATCGTGGGACCTAGGTTGAATTGTAACCCAAGGTGATTATTGTCTATCGTGGGACCTAGATTTATTTTACACGTTCTCAAATTGGATGACTTAATCGAGTTAAGCGGTGAGACCTTGACCCGAGGCAAGGATGGGACTAAACATGCCGACTTGACACTAGATGCTTGTTCACTAGTGCCATGGGTCCCATAAGGATCTAAGAGTTGCACTTGATTTGCAATTGGTCGACGTTACCTACCTATTGAATCCACCATTGCTAGCGGATCAAGCGATGTGATGGTGGAATCTCAATGAGGATCTTAGCCTTTTTCGCAAAATTAATTGTTTTCTTATAAAACTTGGGTAGTTAATTTTAAAAGGATTAATTATTGAATGATACTAAAATTTGAATTTTGTTTGTTTTGTAGATGACAACTCCAACTCAAACCATCAACAACTCGTCAATCGGATCAATTCTCGAAAGAGATTGAATGGTAACAACTTTTGGTGGTGCGAAACTTGAGGATTGTCCTCAAGTGCGAACAAAAGTTTTACCATCCGGAGCGAGCTTTACACGAGCCTCCTGCTGAAAATGCCACTTCTTTGCATGCGTAATGCCTACACTCGTGGGTTTAATGAGCAATGAAGTCGCTGTCTTATGCTTGCGAGCATGATCCCGAAATTCAAAAGAATTTAGAGGACCTCACAACATTTGACATGATAACCGAACTAAGAACTATGTTCGAGCGACAAAGGCGGCGAGAATTATTTGAAGCTGTCGGATCATTCCATGCTTGCAAGCGGGAGGAAGGACAATCGGTCGATAGCCACATCATGAAAATGAAAGGCTATCGGATCGAGATGGAGCGGCTTGGATACCCCATGCCTCGGATCCTTGGAGTGAGCATGATACTAACCTCACTTTCAAAGGAATTTGAACAATTTGTGCAAAACTACAACATGCACAACATGGGCAAGACCATACATGAGCGCATAATATGCTCAAACTTGCGAGAAAAGGTATGCCCAAGAAAGCTCCAGTTGTCCTAGCTATCAAGCAAGGCAAAATCGAGAAAAGAACAAGGGAAACCGCAAGCACACGGCAAGGGACAAGGGAGAGGCAAGGGTAAGCTTGCTTCGCCCCAAACCTAAAGTCCCCCACGCTAAGAAGGAGCACCCGACCAGGGCGCACCCTGCCATCATTGTGGAATGGTAGGGCCTTTGGAAAAAGCGTCCGGTGTACAGGCGAGTTGAAGAAGAGCAAGGCTAGCGGGGCTAGTACATCAGGTATCTTCACTATAGAACTCTATACTTTTCCTAATAAATCCTGGGTATATGATACAGGTTGTGGGACTCACATTTGTAATGATGTGCAGGCTCTTAGGGGAAGTCGAAAGTTGAAGCATGGCGCTTTGGACCTGTACGTTGGTAATGGGAATCGTGCACCAGTCAAAGCGATAGGAAGCTATGATTTAATCCTTCCTAATGGACTAGTTATTGTTTTGAATAATTGTCATTTCGCACCTACTATTACTAGAGGTGTTGTTTCACTTTCTCGTTTGAAGGATGATGGTTTCATCCATGTTTTCTGATTTTGGCATTTCGGTTTCTAAGGATAATGTTTTTATTTTAATGCTATTCCTAGAGATGGTATTTTTGAAATTGATATCGTGATCCTAATTCAAACAATGGTTCTATATATAATGTTAGCAACAAGAAATCTAAGCGTAACATGGATTCCACTTTTCTATGGCATTGTCGTCTTTGCCACATAAACAAGAAACGCATTCTGAAGTTGCAACAAGATGGGCTTTTAGAATCAATTGATGGTGCGTCTTTTGATAAATGTGTTTCTTGCATATCTAGTAAGATGGCGCAAGCCTTTTCCCATGTTGGAGAAAGAGCTAAAGACCTACTTGGACTCATACATCTTGATGTATGTGGCCCATTTAGGATCATGTCTAGGGAGGGAGCTAACTACTTCGTCACTTTTACCGACGATTTCGGTCGATATGGTTATGTTTACTTGATTAAACATAAACATGAAGTCTTTAAACGTTCAAAGTATTTCAAAGTGAGGTAGAAAATCAACTCGATAAGACTATAAAGGCTCTTGATCCGATCGTGGAGGCGAATATATGAGTCAAGAGTTTTAGATCATCTAAAAAGTGTGGGATAGTCTCACAATTCACTCCTCCACATACACCACAACATAATGGTGTATCTGAAAGGAGAAATCGAACTTTGCTAGACATGGTTCGATCTATGATGAGTCTAACAACGTTGCCAATGTCCTTTTGGGGTTATGCCCTAGAGTCTGCTGCTCGCATTCTCAACATGGTTCCAACCAAGAAGGTAGATAAGACTCCATACGAAATATGGCATGGGAAAGTCCCTAACTTGTCTTACTTGAAGGTCTGGGGTTGTGAGGCCCTCGTGAAACGAGAAACGCCAAACAAACTTGAGTCTAGATCTATCAAATGTATCTTCGTAGGATACCCAAAGGAAACGATGGGTTACTACTTCTACTACCCACCCGAGAACAAAATATTTGTTGCTCGTTATGCTGAGTTTCTTGAGAACAGTCTCATTTCACAAGAAGCAAGTGGGAGCACCGTAGACTTTGACGAAATTCAAAGTGAAGATGCACAACCTTCTGGTAACACTAGTGAGCATCGAAATGAGACTGAACATGAAAATGTCGAGCCTCATAGAGATGTTGCTCCGATTCGTAGATCCGCAAGGATACCTCAAGCACAGGCGATATGGTTTCTATGTCGATGCTGAGGAACATGAGTTAGGGGATCAAGATGAACCTGCTAACTATCGAGCTGCATTATCGAGTTCTGAACGCGATAAATGGCTCGGAGCTATGAAATCGGAGATGCAATCCATGAAAGACAATGAAGTCTGGGTCGAAGTTGACCTGCCTCCTAATGCTAAAACCGTTGGGAGTAAATGGCTCTTCAAGAAGAAGACCGACATGGATGGCAATGTACACACCTATAAAGCGCGTCTAGTAGCAAAAGGTCACACTCAAACCTACGGGATTGACTATGAAGAGACCTTCTACTTTGTTCTTGACGTTAAAGCTATTAGGATTCTTATAGCCATAGCGATACTATGACTATGAGATTTGGCAAATGGATGTCAAGACGACCTTCTTGAGCGACCACCTAAGCGAAGATGTTTACATGGTGCAACCCGAGGGCTTCGTGAATCCTAAACATCCCAACAAAGTTTGCAAGCTTCAAAGATCCATTTATGGATTAAAGCAAGCATCTAGAAGTTGGAACAAGAGATTTGATGAAGAAATCAAAAAGATTGGTTTCGCTCAAAACTTTGATGAGCCATGTGTATATAAGAAAACTAGTGAAAGTAATGTCGTATTCCTAGTCTTATATGTCGATGACATATTACTCATGGGAAACAACATTCCAATGCTACAAGATGTAAAATCCTGGCTTGGAAATTGTTTTGAAATGAAAGACTTAGGCGAAGCTGCGTACATACTTGGAGTCAAGATCTCTGAGGATAGATCAAAGCGGTTAATCGGCTTGAGTCAAAGTGCATACATTGACAAAATCCTAAAGCGATTTAGGATGCAAGATTCCAAGCGTGGAAATCTTCCAATGCAACCGAATACGAATTGAGTAAAACTCAAGAACCTTCTACACCGAAGAGGTGAAAAGGATGAAGGGTATCCCATATGCTTCTTGTGGGATCCATCATGTATCTTGATGAGGTGCACTAGACACGATGTAGCGTTCGCTCGAAACACGGCAGTAGGTATCAACGAAATCCGGTGAATGTCATTTGAATTTTTGTTAAGAACATATTAAAGTATCTTCGTAATACTAAAGATATGTTTCTTGTTTATGGTGGTGATGACAACCGCGAGCTCGATATCACTTGCTATCTTGATGCGGTTGGCGAGACCGATCGTGATGACACCAAGTCCCAAAGCGGATTCGTTTTCATCATGAATGGGCGGCGCTTTGGTGGAAGAGTTCAAAGCGAACACGATTGCAATGTCCTCTGAGCGAGAATACATTCTTTGCTTCGAAAGGCGCAATGGAGGCGATTTGGATACGAAAATTCATTTACGGGCTTGGCGTTGTCCCCACAATGAACTACCCATGGATATGTCTTGTGATAATACTGGTGCCATTATCATTGCAAATGAACACGGTGTTCAAAGGGTGCCAAACACTTTCGTCGGAAAGTTCATTACATTCGAGAAGTTATCGAAAGTGGTGATATTCGTCTTCTAAAGTTCACACGATGACAACTTAGTGATCCTCTTACTAAAGCAATGCCTTGCACGAAACATGTTGGGCATGCTAGGAACATTGGACTTGACCGACTAGTAGTCTCATGTAGATCTGTTTATTTTAGTATTTGAATAATTGGAATGCTAAGCGGTTTATATTTTGTAATGAATTGATTTAATGGTTATTATCGTTTTCATTCATATCAACTGTATTCTATATTTGCATGTTTAAATCCATGAATGATTTTCTTCATTCAAAACTTGTCCATTGTCGGTTGACGATGCGGAGTACCATCAAATTAAGACAATTGTGAGTGTGTTGGTGACCTTTTGCCAAACTCACATGTTGTTCATGGTGATGAGCATTGGGTGACCCAACCTACAGTATTCACTTGCATGGATCGGCGTCATATAGTGAATCTCGAAAATGGTTATGTCTATTATCCTTAGACTTGAGATGCAAGCGGGTTTTGCATGTGTGGAGTTTCATTCCTTGATATGGTTAAGCGTCACTGAACAAGGTAGTTATAAAGGCCACTATCGGGAATGATTTGAAGCACATGAATGACACGTGCGATCAAAATAGGATTTGTTCCTCCACATGGTTTGGAGTTAGATACTATTGGGCCCTCGATGATTTGAGCAGATGTTTGTATGGCGTACCCAAATGAGATTAAGATGAATCTTAATTCACTTGGTAATCTTGTTCAATATCAAGATCGAGAACATAATAGTTGAACAATTAGAATGACTTTTGATCCATGTCTAATATTCAACATGGTATCTGAAACAAAGGGATATATGACATATAAACCATTTAATGAAATGTTTGAAAGCCGACCTCACATATCACTAGGGGCATTGGCGTGTTGCTAGGCGCTAACCATTGCTTGTATAATTACTTGTCTATTATGGCGTCGCAAGTGGGAGCTGTTGGAGTATGCTCGTGTCATAATAAATAATTATATGGCTAGTCATATGTGAGCCTATGGGTCACACACATATACACTTAGACACCATTATCATAATGTATTTATCGTATTTACATTATGTATAACCTTTGTTACATAAGGGGTAAAGTGGAGTATTTGGACTTTGAAGGGCTTAAAGTGTAACTTATGATTTGACATCAATTAGCATTAATGCTAATTGATTATTATTGATGATCATTGATGTTGATTGGTAGGTTACATTTGGACTTCAAAATCTCTCCCTCCCTCTCTCTTTGTACGTCCAAAACACACACACACACTAGGGTTTTGTTTTGGTTTTCCTTCCTTGATAATTCTAAGGGTAGTCTTGTGCAAGGATTGATACAAGGGTTAAGACTAGCATCAAAGGGTGTTCGTTGGACGTGTAGTGTGTTTCACACATTGGGAAAGGCCAACCTCATTGGTCTTTTGGTTTCTTGGTTCCATTCGTGGAGGTGATTGGTGTCTCGTAACGAATCACGCTACAAAGGTATAAACCTTATCTATGTTTTATTTGATTGATCATATGGCAATATGGATCCGTTGTTGGTGATGATTCCGCTGCGTTTATATGTTTTATTTATGTTTATTATATTCATCATCACCTATAACTTTACTATGAATTTATGATCAATATTTTACGCAATTGAAGTGTTGAGCATGTTAGATTCTTTTTGGGAAAATGATAAAAAATGCATCGAACTTAACACCTATTGTGATTGTGTGTAGTCAACTATTTTTTTTCATTGTAAGACAAAACTTTTGAATTTTTGTCATTGTATGTACGATTTCAACGTGTCAACACGTTGATCGCCAACTCATCGGGGTATTATCGTGAGCGCCAACTCATTTACCCACTATTACCTTTTAGGGATAATAACAAAAAATGTATCGAACTTGACCACATTTGTCATTGTAACACAAACATTTTCAATTTTGTTAATGTATCCATCCAATCATCTAAATTTGGCATCGTTAGTCCTTTATACTAACGGTGCTAGCACATAACTTAAAATTTCGTTTTCTTACGTTTTCATCCCTTTTATACGTTTTCATTTGTTTTCTTACGTTTTCATCCGTTTTTATATATTATCGTCCATTTTCTTACCTTTTGTATACGTTTCGTCCGGTTTTATACTTTTTCGCCGATTTTCTTACGTTTTCATCCGTTTTTATATGCTTTCATCCATGTAAAATCAAACAAAAACGTGTAAAACACACGAAAACATGTAAAATCAAATGAAAATGTGTCAAAACGGACGGAAACGTGTAAAATCAGAAGAAAACGTGTAAAATCGGACGAAAACGTGTAAAAACAGACGAAAACGTATAACGGACTAACGTTGCAATAATAAAATAAACGGACGTGTGTAGCTATAAAAACGGATGAAAACGTACAAAAATGGATGAAAGCATATAAAAACGAATGAAAACGTACAAAAACGTAAAAAAAAATTGGCGAAAACGTATAAAAACATAAGAAAATGAACGAAAAATGTATAAAAACGGATGAAAACGTAAGAAAATGAACGAAAACATATACAAAGGGATGAAAACGTAAGAATTTTTTTTAAGTTATGTGCTAACGGCCGTTAGTATAAAGGACTAACGATGCCATGTTTAGATTGACTGGATAAATACATTAACAAAAATTGAAAAGGTTTGTGTTACAATGACAAAAGTGGTCAAGTTCGATAAATTTTTTTGTTATTATCCCTAGAAAGTAATAATGGGTAAATGAGTTGGCAGTCCACGTGTAACACCCCGATGAGTTGGCAGTCCACGTGTTGTGACACGTTGGAAATCGTACATACAATGACAAAAATTCAAAAGTTTTGTGTTACAATGAAAAAAAATAGTTGCCTACACACAATCACAATAGGTGTCAAGTTCGATGCATTTTTTTGTCATTTTCCCTTCTTTTTTTGTATGTGAAAAAGTCTACGTATGGTGGCTCTCCTACCACGACTATAGTGTAGTTAAAAGTGTTGGACTTAAATATCCTTGTGAAACGAAGTGCAGGTATTTCTAAAATAGCAACGTTCAGCATTACATTATCATTTTATCTTTGTTGGCAACCTTGCCTTCTGATCTATCACTAACTAATTTCTTAATTAAATATTAGTGTTGACATCTATGGTTACAAGTCAGTTGATGACATGCTTTACAACCCGAAAGCTTAAAATTTGTGGGGAAACAAGTTTGGTTTCATACAGTTTTGGTACCAAGCAAAACCAATCGGATGACCATCCTTGAACCCACTAAAATTTCTTTATGAAGCTTAGCCAAAAGAGAAATGAGGAATATATCTCACTAGAATGCTACTTGAATCAGTTATAATATAGAGTGGCACACTGGTGGCGGTATGTCTACTATGTTTTAAGCACATATATTTCTTTTTTTATCTTATAAAATTGTAAGGTTGGTGCAATCTTATTGTTACACATCTAAAGGCTGCAACTAAATACCTCTATCAAACAAAACAAAATGCAAGCATGGGGTTGACGAATTTGGCTGGCCCCCGTTGACAAAATGGTCCGTAGGTGATCAGACTTTCAATGGCTTTTCCAGCATGATATTCAATGTTCCACAAGTATCGCATTCCTACCTTTTTTAGTGAGAGCTATCAATTTCCTACAAAAAAGTCATTTGTACCACATAATTGAATACATGGTCTTTTGATTTGTATCCATGACACTATTCAAATTAACAACTTTGATCTTCTATGTTAATTTTTGCAGTGCTTTAATGTAATGATCATGAGTTACATGAACTGCTCAGGATGGTGATAAGAAACCAGAAAGGGATCATAGATCATCTGATGCTTAACATATTAAACAGGCTCATTTGATTCTCAAGGCAGCACTAAATTCTAAAAGAAATGAAAACATCATACCAAATAATAACAAGCTGTGAGGATTTCAACTTAAAATATCTTCTAGATTTTGTATGTTGCATTTTATAAACTAACCAATTGTTATTTCATGTAATTTTATTATGAATCAGTTTTAGAAACTATTATTTAACAATTAGTGATTAATAGCAATGTTGCTTCTTGTCTCAAGGGAAAAAACTTGAATTTACTGTTTCATTGTTTATATAAATGTCTAATATTTAGTACCATATTAATTGCATTTCATGATATGGACTAAGAAGTTAGAAGCTTATTGAAAATTTACTAAGCTCTGTTTTGTGGCCTTAAGAGCTTATGGGCTTGAGGTATAAAATTTTTAGGGTCAAGTGAAAAAGCTCATAACCCAGAAAAGTGAACTTATGAGCTTATAAAACTCTTAATAAGCTTTTAAGCATAATAAATATGCTTATGGAAACATTCGATTAAACATGAACATAAGTTCATAAAGTGGTTATGATATATAACCCGAGTTAGATAACTTAATAGGCATATACATAAGGGCTTAAATAAACACCCTTTTGTGTATAATGCATCATGTTCGTAGTAGTCATTAGAGATATACTTTATAACTAATTGTATCTTTATGATACATTGGCTTATTTGCGGCTGCTGGGAACTTTTATAGCCGTATTTCAAGAGCTCTTGCTCCAATGCCTATCATTATATGTGTTGCAGGTAAGTTCAAGTTTGGAAAACTATATGAAAAGATTGGGTACAACAAGGTAAAGAATTTTTTTATATGTGTTTATCAGGCTGATAGTTATGCGCCATTAGTATCTTTATATTATAATTATAAGTGTTTGTTTTTGAGGTCTTTGCTGTGTAGACCTTTGCCAGTGGATATTGGAAGGTGTAGTTGTGCTATTGTGAAAGAAAAGTCTTTAGATAGGCTAACCGGGCAGAGTCTTTACACTCTTTACACCAAATCATATACAACCGTATGCAAGTTATGTTACATGTTTTTTATTATACAGGTCGAAAACCTTTCTCTTTTAGATATTCCTCGAAAGTGTAATGAAATATGTTATGTTGATTTCAGTTTGAAGTTATATATTTGTTCATTTTTTACAAACAAAAGTGTGTCTTATGATTTTACAACAGCTTATAGCACACGTGTCTTACGTGTTGATATTTGAATTTTGATTTACCTTTTAGGTGGTATAGCAAATATGCCAATATATATATATATATATATATATATATATATATATATATATATATATATATATATATATATATATATATATAGAATCTAGATCAAATAAGATCAATCTTAAAGTTGTTAAAATAAGATCCAACTAAAATTTGACAAGTGACACTCTCCTTACAACAAAAGTAAATTTTTTATTCACTACAACTAAAATTGTTAAATTTTTGATAGATTTCTTTTTAAAATTTATGAAACCTAGGTGATACACTTTGATTAGAAGTGTAATGTGTATCGTGTTTTGTATGTGTATCGATTTTGGAATATTTATTAGTATAATGTGTATCGGTGTATCACTAATTCAAGCTTATGTATCATTTGATTATTAGTTGCTAAATGTTAATTTGTATTAAAATATTATTTTATGTATTATTGCTAAAATTGTTATTTATAAATGTTTTAGTGGTTTTTAGACTTGATCTTATTTTTACAACTTTAAGTTTGATCTCACGTTAACTCTCCCTATATATATATATATATATATATATATATATATATATATATATATATATATATATATATATATATATAGGGAAGGATCGGTGGGTTTCAAGCTTTTAAGTAGGGATGAATGCGTAAATATCACAAGAGCTTTTTAAAAAAAAAAATTCAAAAAATCAAAAATTAAAAATAAAGAGGATGATAAATTATTAAGAATCGTGAAAAATTTTCAAAAAAATCGTTTTCATGATTAAAGGTATTGTGATATTAAGGTCGATTTTGACTTTTTTACAAAAAGTCAAGATCCGATCTTAATATCACATTCACTTTTTTAATACAAATTGTTAATATCACACTAACTTTTTTTGATATCACACTACTTTTTTTTTTTTACTAATATTATTAATATCACCGCCCTTTTTAATAAAAAATGTTAATATCACGGTTCTTTTTACTATCACGTAAATTTTTTCTTTTTAATATAATTGTTAATATCACCATAACTATCATATGCTTTTTAATAAAATTGTTAATATCATAGTAACTATCATATGTTTCTTAATATCTAGGTTCATCTTTACATGTAAAAAACTTAAATATCACAGTTGGTTTTATAATATCATCATTTTATAATATCACGCTTCATAATATCACACTAATACTCATAATATCGTTAATATCACGGTAGAACTCATAATCAAGAAAACAAAAGTGCTCGGAAAAATCAAAAAAAAAAAAAAAATGAAAGAAGATAACAATAGTAAGGTTTGCTCAAAAGGAAAAAAATTAAAAAATCGCTTTACATGGTAATTGCTACTGAAGTTAAGCGCAGATCTTGACTTTTTACAAAAGTCAAGATTAGATCTGAAATGGTGGTCCAGATCTATCCGTACGTCCGCACTAAAATTAAAAATCCACATGATCTCACTCTATATATATATATATATATATATATATATATATATATATATATATATATATATATATATATATATATATATATATAATCATTCATAATCGATCGTAAAAGCCAAAGAAGAGGCTCTCGGTAGAAAAAATATTTTGGAAAAGGTTAAGAAGTGTATAAACACATGTTATACACGTTATTATAACTGTTTGAAAATTCTATGTTGTCATACAAATTTATTAGCTTCGGTCCCTTACAATCTAATATCTAATTTGGGTATGGTAAATACACATATTCAATGACACACGTTGTGTATAAAGAAGCTTTATTTCGAAATTGAACTAAAAGTATATACTTTGTAATGGCGGATAATTTATTAAGTTTCATTTCCTCTAATCGGATTACCATTAATTTCTTTTTGTTCTTTATTCATTGTATAGTTCATAAATCATTAACCGTTACTTAATTTATTCCTTTGACACTTTTCCAGCCATTTTTTACCCACATCCTTTTGCAGTAGTGAAATATATCAACGATATTCATAAGTCATACCCGCCCATCACTCATTAACTTTTATTTTCTCATATTGAACCTTCATTGGGAATCTACTTAATAGTGTTCGGATTGATAATAGACATCCTTAAGGACATCATGGAGATTAGGTTGATATGGAAAGATATGTTCCACCTCAGATCGGCACAAAAAACATAAACACATTGTAGATTTTCTTTAATAAAAACAAAAAATTAATAACAAAATGAAAACTTATATTATCCTATTATGAATATAATTGTATTGTCGAACAAGAAATAAACTACAAGAATCAAATTCATATTTATATATTTTATATTCATAAAGTAATACATTCAAAGAAAAATCAAAATCATACCCGTCCATCGGACGGTTTTGACACTATATATATATATATATATATATATATATATATATATATATATATATATATATATATATATATATATAGACTTTGGTTCCATTAAGAAGGTTTTAAATTGAGAAGATTGAGAAGTAACGGGCCATCAAAATTAATTACTTTAATACATTATATTAATTGTCAATATAAATAATAAGGGTAGAATAGTAATTGAATCTTTAAAACTTAATTGAATGTAAAAGATTCCTATCCTAGCGCTTATGGTTTCTAAACCTTTCAAATTTGATTGGATCGTCAGTTTTATTGTCATTATTGTTTATGGTTTTGAATCACTTTTTTTTTTTTTTTTTTTTTTTTTTACAAATAAAAGTTTATAAAACTATTTTGATGATTAAAGATGAATTTTGGAAATCTAAAAGTATGACTTAAGAAAATCTTTTTTAGATATATGATTCAAGTTTTTAAATGTAACATTTATGAAGCATATGTTTGGGATTTGAATCATCGTACTTAGGCGCTTTTTATAAATAGTGAATCATTAGAAAAACTAACTAGTGTTTAATATTAACTTGACATTTTTTAATCTAACATTCAAGTTGTTTTTTCTTTTATATTGTATTTTGAAGCATTTGTTTATTTTTGAATCATACATCATTTTTCTGAGTATATATATCATAATCGAATTAGTGAATCATTATATTTTGTTTTGAATCATTTAGATTAGTTAAACGATAGTCGTTTATTGCTTATTTTAGCACTTCATACTAGTATAAAAATAATGAACAAAGTCAATCATTTTTTAGTCTTTACTAGTTGATGTAAAAAAATGAATCAAATAACTAACAAACTATATTAATATAAAAAGGGTTTGTCAATATGTGAATCATACTTAATTAAATAATAAAAAGAAAACATGAGTGAAGTTTTAGAAAGTTTGGTTGAGATGCTACGAGTAGAAAAAAGAATCAACTGGTCATTTATAATTTTATATTTGAACGAGGGAGAAAAAATGCATACATTGAACATTTAATGGTAATGAATATGAAAATGTGAATGCCCATCTTGCCCTTGTGTTGGTTTAATAAAATGAATGATCAAGATCGCTTCTCACTTTTCTCAATCTAAAACTCTTCTCAATCGATCCGGACTATATATATATATATATACATATAACAGGATGCTCATAATGTCATTAATCAGCCGAAATGCCACGTAATGCCACGTCATTGCCACGTTTTGCCTAGTCAATGCAACGTAATGTCACATAAGCAATTTTAAGTTTGGGTGCCACGTATGCATGTGATTATAATTTAAAAATTGGACACAAGTGAGGTTCGAACCTGCATATGTATAATACTTTTAAAACGCCTCAAGTAATCAAACCAACTAGGCTAATGAATCTTTTGGTTACATACTCCAAATCAAGATATATGTACATGACTGTTTTTGTAATTGTATAAATATTTTTATCTTTTCTGTATTTATCCTCTTGATTATATGTGGATATATTAGGAATATATATGGTGATATATTATAGGCCTATATTTAGGCCCGGTTAATAATTTGATTATATGCTTGATGCTATAAACTTTTATCTTAATCTGTAAGGTATATATAACATATTGTATCGACATTACATACAAACGTATTAATTTTTTTTGAGTCAGTATACACATATAGTTTATTAAAAGATGCAGCCACAAAGACAAACGAAAAGGCTTACAAGAGCTAAAGATATTAAGAGTGGTGCTTCTGTTTCAAAAGATATTATTGTGATGTTTTATGTTTGTATTATTTGCATTGTTTTTGTATTATTGTGATTTTTGTATTACTGTTTGGCGTTTAAAGGTATCTAATTTTTTAAAACAGATTCACGTACCAATAAGAAAGCTAAAAACTAACGATGTTAAGGTATTGGAATCAGCCACATCAGGAAATCAAGAAACAGTATTGTAGTTATTTTGTACTGTTATTGTTTCCTCAATTATTTTTCATTAATATATATATTTATACAACCTGCATGTATTCTATGTATATGTTGTATGTTTTTGTTTTTATATTGTACGAAGGTAACAAACAGGTATTGTAGTTATTTTGTATATGCTGTTGTTTTGTCAATCAATTTTACCAACTGTTGTATTTGGTATGGTAAAACTGTTTTCATTATATTTTCATTAGTAATGTGTGATTGTTTATATGGTATTTGTATAATTTATATACCAATTGTTGTTTCAAAAATTGATGTTTTAGATTCACCAATTCACCCACATGATATTTTTTTAACTATTTAATTGTTTTGTGTTTTGTTTGTTACTGAACAAAAGTGACAAAGGGTTTTCAAAAGTTATTTTGTTGCTTATTAATCAATCCAGTGTTATTAAAGAAATTGTTTTGTTTTTGTAATTGTTTGGTAAATTAGTTGAGAGGAATATATTTGCTGAGGTTGTTCGAAAAGGAAAACAATGTAACAAAAACTCCTATATTGGAAAGTGACACACCAGGAAGACAAAGTTCATGTATTATTTTGTAAATTTATTTATTTATTTATTTTTTTTTTTATTTGTTTTTTTTAATTAATACAAAATTTTTTCATTATATTTTAAACAACAGCTGATAAAAGTCGCAGTAAGAAATCAATTGCTATGGGTAAAAATACTTTTGAAAGTAATCCATCGTGAAGAAACTATCAAAGTCGTCATGAATGTGCCAACAAGATGTGAGGGTAACATATTTTATTATTGTGTAATTTATATTTTATTTAAATATTACTTTAGATACGTTTGAATTAATTTAGAATCATGTATTGTTTAGTTATAAACGCTAGATTCTTCAATCAGTAATAAGACGTTACAACAACGTTTCTTCATCTTCTGAAACATGTTCGACGGGAAACACTCCATCGACGCAATTGGGTATGCCAATTGTAGAAAGCGACACACCTGGGAATCAAACTTTAAAATATATAAAGGAGTTGGAAGGTATTGTCATTTTAATTGTGTTTGTTATGGTAACGGTTTAGCATTTATTATATAATTTCCCACTACCTAATAATGTGCAGGAAGAAACAGAAACTCAAAAATGAATTTTGGTAACCGAACATCTTCTTTACATTCCAAATCAAGTTCTGGGAAAATCAAAAGCACCATACATGATTTTAATTTCAAGTATCAAGGTAAAAGTTCTAGAGTGAATAACTCTAATCTAGGGAGATCTCAATTTGGTGAAGGAAACATTCAAAGGAAGAGTGGCAATTTCCAAAGCAGTTCACGAGGTATACATATTGTTTATTACTATTAATAATATCATTGTTTATAAATATATTTACCAACAAATGTATGTGTAAATGTTTACAGGAGTAAACATACATGAACAACAAATAACTCCTTTAGAGAATGTTGACCCCATGATTACTGACATGGTAATAAAAGGGAGATGTATATCTATTTGGCATTCTCACAAGTTGAATGAAGAACATGATCCATATAGTTTGGATTTTGTTTTGCAAGATGCGGGGGTAATTTGAATTTATACGCACATAATTTATACATATCGAAAAGTATTGATCATAGAATCTAACATTTATAACCGTATAAACAGTCCAATCGAATCCAAGTCTACATCAAAAAAGAGCTGATGTTTAAATTTGAACCACTTTTACAAGAGGGCCAATGTTATATCATCTCAAAATTTGGAGTGGCCGAAAATGGTGGTAGATTACCGTTGTTACCACACAGGTACAAGATTTGTTTCTACAAAGGGACTGAAGTGACCAGAGTTGCGCAAATAGATGATAATTACGTTGGTTTTATTAATGAGCCATTCACTCATATCTTGAACACAGATAACGAGTATCATGAACATGATTGTGTAGGTATGTGTTGTTTGCTATAAAAATTTGTAATTTTATATTCAAAAGGTGATGTTTTAATCTTCTTTATTTTTCGTCATTGTTGGCAGATGTTATAGGAACAGTAGTAGCTATTGGGAAAATTGTATCAGTCAATAGCCATGGTGGCTTAAGATCCGCAGAGTGTTGTGATTGAAGATGTTCAGTATGTGTTATTCATATTTATTTACACAAAATATTATATTAATGGTGATGTTATAATTTAAATAAACACATATCTATTTCAATCCACACAAGTTTCTCAGGATTGATTGTACATTTTGGGATAAATGGGCATTATTGTGGAATGATTACGAAGAGAAACTTGATCAACTTGGACATATAGACTTTCTATTTGTGTTGGGGAAAGTCAAATATTGGGATAGTAAGTTTTTTTAATTGTTTTATAAATTTAGCGCACCATAGCCGCCATTAAAATAAGTATGTTTTTTCATTCAAATGATTTAATTAAACTTACACATAAGTAGATACGCCATCTATACATAACGCTTTATTTGGAACAAAGATTTTTATTAACAGGGATCTGCCGCCGTTGGTTTCATTCCGGAAAAGGTAACGTGAATAATACAAGTTTATATAAATAAGTACGTACTTTTTTTAAAGTCAAAAAAATTCATACATAATACAGCTACGAATCGAAAGAGGGATATGACCCTAGGGAATTCAATATTGAATCATATGACCAGGTCAGCCATGTAGTTACACCAGCGGAATTCATGCAAGGATGTGTGAAAAGATTGGTAGGCATGATTCGCAGTATTGAACCGGTAACTTTGCAAATTTTACTCTGATTATTGATTTAGGTGTTTCCGACTGAAACGTGCCATTGTTTAAACATCATCAAATTTTACCTAACATTAATAACAAAAACAGGATACATGTTGCGTTGTTTATGTCACACCCCCAAATTACCTTTTTTGCAGCGGAATTGAATACCTTGGGAGGACCATAGCATCAAAGTTACGAGTTATATCGAGCGACCTAAAGTGTCGTTTGGAAAACACATCGCTTAATTTATTAAAACAATCGAGTTTACAAGTATTGGTCTCAAATGAAAATCAACTTAGGCGGAAATAAGTTTGTTACAAGCCAAACGATGTTTTAAAGTTTATAAATCCCAGTGAGACGCCGTCGTCACCACGACTCTATGATATGTCCATATGCATGCCATGAAGTGAATGCCTTAGGTACACGAGATAAAACAAGCTAAAAGTGTCAACACAAAGGTCGAGTGAGTTCATAGAGTTTGTGTTGAAATATAAAGCCTTTCAAAATTGTTTATGCAAAGAAAGGCATTGTAAATCCACTCAGGTTCAAGTTCACGCCCATACAAAACTTGCAACCGTGTGTTTACAACCCATTGCCAAAATATAGAATTGTCAATCTTGTTTGTAAGTAGGACATAGGTGCATCGATATATACATGTACTTAATGCAAAGAATCACGCCAATGAACCTCTTGACAAGTCTACATTGTTTGTTGTGTCTCATTGAATAACGAATTATATTCACCCAAGGTCACGCCATCAAGGACCCAGGGTGGGGCGCCACCGATAGTACTATCAATACCTCCCATGGCTCCCGAGAGTTAACCAGTTGCTAAAGTTTGTATGTTGATGCATAATTGAAAACTAGTTTAGTACATTAAAGGCACATATCGCAATAAACCACACATAATGTCCAAAGTGTATAAGAAGTATATTGTAACACAATTGTATAAATGGTTTGAGTATTCGCAAGAGTGAAACAAGTATTTAAGCATGTATCTCCCCCAAATAGTTTGTAAGAATTTAAACGAGTAAAAGTGGGGTATGAACTCACAGTAATATGTAAGAGTTTAAAGTACTTGTGAAAGTAAATGAAAATAGTTTGAGCATGTATCTCCCCCAAAAGTAATTGAAAATGTATAAAAGTAGGGGCTATGAAACTCACCTGGTATGATTGATATGCTAACAAAATGAAGTGCACTAAAATGAGGCTCGGAGACTATCCGCGACCTAAATGAATGTCATGACTTGAGTTATGATATGTTGTCGTGAATGCGTGATAGTGTGATACAATGTTGTGCATGCATTTCGTATGTTATTTATACCATTTGTGAGTTTTGAAAATAATACTTATCGTCGAAAAATACTCTTTTGACGTCTTGACCATTCTTAAATTACTTTGCAAGTATTTACGTCAAAATGTCATCCTACAATAGTTTCTTAACGATTTATTGTGAAATTATAACTTTTCGTCGTAAAATAATGTCGTTGGAAATTTCATGAAAGTGACAAAATGGCCCGCAAAACTAATTAAAATGGTGTATGTCGAACGTTAGAAACGAACTCAACGGTTTTGGAAAGCTTGTATCAAAATCTAAAGTTTCGAGTCAGAGTTTTCGACATAAAGGTCTCGAACATAAAGATAATAAGGGATAAAGATGGTGATTTTGTCTAATATGTTGTGTAAAAAGTGAGTTTCGCTAAGTTTAAGCATCCGTAAATAATTTATTACAACTCCGCTATTCAAACGGTTAATCATTTTGAAAAATATGCTTGGTGTTCTTGATTTTATTAGAAGACATTTCGTTACAAAAGTTCCACATCATAGTTAAAAACACCCTCAATATGGTCATTTAGTTACCGTAACACTTATCTCGTAAAAAATAATATAGTTTTTCCGAAAATAATAGTTACGGCAAGTTTGTAAAACGTGTATATCTTAGTCGTTTCAAATCCGCTTTCACATATAATACGTCCTTAGCTTCGTATCAAAGTATACTAATATATTTTTGACAAGTCGAAATAATTTGTAAAGCTTAGGACTCCTTTTGACTCGAATATAGTAAAAATAGGTTCTTGAATTTTCTGAAAAATATAAATTTCGTCAAACTTTAAAATTCATAACTTTCGTTATAACTCCGTTTTAATCCGTTCAATGACACGGATTCGTTTTAAAGTATATTTTCTAAATATCAAGGCCAAAATTTCGTGCCTACTGTCGGATTTTCCAGAAAAATAAAACAAGGACAGAACACATTTTATACTAGTCGAAAATAGTTTTTCTCGTACTAAACCTATTCCAATCCCTTCAAAACAACTCCAAAGCTATACTAATCCTACCATACACCTTCTTAGGGTGTCATGGGTTCCTAGACATCATCAAGACCAACATATACCAAGGGGATAATTATAGGATGACCTTTATATATATATAACTCTAAAATCAATGGAAAAATGGTATAAACAACACAAGTCATGCATGCTTGCTCCAAAAATGAAGAGATAAATATGAAATGAAGATGAAATATGTAAAATGATAGAAATATGCTTACAAGTTATTATGATGAGGTGCAAGGAACAAGGGTTTAACTTAAACACCCTAGGTTTTTATTTCAAAACCTTATTAAGAGTGTGTTCTAGATTGTAATACTTGTGCTTGCAAAATTTTTGGATGATCCTCAGAAAACCTTAGATGGCCGGTTTTTGAGATGAAGAACAAGAGAGAAGAAAAATTTTATCAACTTTCAATTATGAGGATGAATGAAGTGTGATATATTTGGAGTATAGATCTAGTTTGTGTAGAAAACAAGTCACCAACAATAAATGCATCCACCCTCCCATAGGGCGGTTTGGGGGGATGTATCTCTAATATATATATTTTTTTCTTCTATGTATATACTTGTATAATTATTGTAAGAAAGAAAATGTAGTTAAGGTGAATATGTAGTAACTTGTATATAGTTGTAAAGTTAAGTAGTATGGACTAAAATAAGTTTTAAGGATCAAAGTAAAACATATTGTAATTATAAAAATTGTAAAATACATTCCTTGTAAAATTTGAGTAATATAATAATTATCGTGTAGTTTTTAAGAAAAGCGTCAGAATAATATAACTTTAACGATTTATATACAAAATAAATTTAAAACACTAGGTAAACTCAAAATATAGTTTTATAAACTAAATGTAAGTATAAAAATATATCGGGATCATTTTTGGAAGTAGCGGATTAAATGTTCTGGTATGTGCTAAAACACATACCTTTTCATTATCAAAATCACGTCACCCAAAACAACCAAGAAAAGCCGTCCAACAAGGCACGTTCCCGCGCTATTGCTAATATTTGTGGTTTTCTTGAGTTTATGCATGTAACCGATTTACTTAATCCCACAACTCATCAAACAAGAACTGTGATTAGGCTAATCGGATATGTTTCTAGCTTGAAACACGCAAAAGGACCCAAATCGACGGCTTACTCATATGAGACTACTACTCCCTTCATTGCACCGAGCACGGAGATCAAGAGAGCTTAAGTTTGTGGTTTTCTTGAGTTTGTGCTTGTGTGGTAGGTCGAATTATGCATTTTGAAGATTTCCAATCTCGAGGATGATTTGTGAAGATTTGATCAAAGTTTGAAGAAATGTCGAAATGGCCCTCAAGTTTCAAAGATTTGTCGAAATGACCCTTGAAGATTCGAAAATTTGCAAATTAAACCTTGGTCTATTTGAAGATTGTCAAGTTCATCCTTGGAAGATAATTTCGTTACATGATTGGTCCTTGAAATCCGAAATTACATACTTGGTCTCTATGGTTACCATTTATCACTACTAGTCCTATACATAATCCAATCCAATATTCCTAATCCATTATAACTATCCGCCCATAAAACCAACCCACTCCTAAAACCCGCTATCCTATTATTAATCCTGCACCGAATAACACACCCATTACCCGACCATTTAAAAGTCAAATCATTACCCGGTCAACATTTTCAAAGAAAGATTTAATAATCCCAAACGCGCCTTTTGCTTGCCTCCCCAAACACACCCTGCCTCACCCAAACTCCACCAATCACCACACCCAAACAATCAACCTCGTACTAGAATCTAATTATCCTTCTAGAAACCTTATCCCACCGACAAGTCGATATTGAGTGCCACGTGGACAAATGTCACAACACTATTGGACGAAGCACCTCATTGAGCTACTTGGAAGGCTCTAATTGGACAAAGTGAAGGTGGAAGGAATGAGTGGCTCAAAATTTGCTTCTAGGCTATTCCAAGGATCCCAAGACCACCTCCTCAAGGCTATAAATAGACCCTATGCTCACAATGTAATTCGTGTAGTGTAGTAGTAATTTCCTTTCAATTAAGCTTTTATTTCTTGTATTTTCAAGTTTTCATGATGGTTTCTTAAAGTTATTTAGTCTCGGTTGTTTTGTAATCTCACTTTAAGTTTTAAATAAAGTTTCAAGTATTTCATTTCTTGTTTGATCTTAATCCGTACTATTCCATTGATTCAAGCTTTAAATATTGTTAGTTTAAGCTCATATAAGCTCGATAGCTTATGTGAGCTTGTTTTATCCATCTTATTTTGGTCTTGTTCGGTTTTATAAAATCAAAAAAAGTCAACAAAAGTCAAACCGCTTATTTGGAGTTTGCTTATTTTCAAATTTGTGTTCTTATCATGAAAAGAATGTACTTTCATCTCTATTTCATCGCTTAAATCCAAATAAGAGGTAAAGCCAATAATTTTGTACCAAACACCCTCAAAAGGAGTGTTTGGCACAAAGGGTTTTGACCCATTTTGAGGTACTCTTTGGGTTGAAACCGATTTGGTCAATTAGATCTAGTAGTCTTAGTGTTATTTGTGGTAAGTTTGATCGATTTCATAGAATTTAGTGTTGTTTCAAGTTTTTGATACCCATAAGTCGTCACAATGACTTTCTAGCTTAGCTTTGGTCTTAGTCCTTGTTTGAGTCATCTTGTGAGTTACTTAGTACCTTTTGAGTCTATTGCAAGTTACGGTTTAGTGTCAATTAGTGTCAAAAAGGTTTGGTCAAATTCTCATTGTCTTAAGTTTCACAAAAGCATTTTTAGTCACTTTCTAGCTAGCTTTTTCCTTTGTCTAAATCATTTCAAAAACACAAAAAATTAGTTTTATGAATAGTTTAGCGCTTATAGTTCACTTATAATCGGTTTTCAAGAATTTCCAACAACTTTTACAAGCTCAAATCTTGTCTTTCAAATCATCTAAATCTGTCTCAACAAATCAAGATTCACCGATTCGGTTTTAAGCCCTTATATCGATCTGTTTTAAACACTTAAATGAGCTCCAAAAGCTTTCAAACTTGGTATTTGTGTTCCTTGGCATAAGGTCTTGATCTCTTCACCGGTATTAGTTTTTTAGCTTGTGGAATAGCTTAAAATAAGCTCAAAAGTTGTCCCATTTTCTCGCTATAACTGTTGGAATTTGAGGTTTCACAGTTAGCTTATAGAGCTTATTAGACTTTAGGACTAGCTTAAATTACTCCTAGATGCCTTAGTTTAGATAGCTTATTAGGATTCCTTTCCCCTATAGCTTATTTGTATGATCACTTAGCTTATTAGCTTATATCTTTAAGTAGTTTCCATTTTAGCTTAATCATCCCTTAATCAATAGCCTATTGTATGCTCCCATAGTTCCATTACTGTCACTTTAAGGTTACTTTAAGATTCCCTTAGCTTAAAGTCAGTTTATAGCTTGTAGCTTATTTTCTAGTGCTTATTTTAGTTCCAATTACACTGCAGCTCTTGATTCTGTCACATAAGCTCTACATTTCTCATTTTTCATAGAACCAGATATATATTTCAGAGTTTTCCTGAATTTTTCATTAATTTTGGTCACCATTTAGTATTTTTCTTAATTAAAATAGATTTTAATCACTTTTAAATAGGTTTTATTGCAATTAATTAAGAAAAGTTCAAAAAATAATTTTTCATTTTTCTCAGTTTAAGAAAAATATAAAAAGCATAAAAATATTTTTCCATATTTTTCCCTTTTATTTTGTATTTTCAATTTAAATTAGATTAAATTAGTTTTAAATTAGTAGAAAATAGGAAATTAATCGAAAAATACAAAATAGTTTTGAAAAGTCTCTTATGATATTTTAGATTTTTAGAAAATATTTTCATATTTTCTCCTTAAATTTCATAATTTTTAGTAATTTAATTTAGTTTAAATAGTTAAAAATTAGTTTTTAATTTAAATAAAATCCAGAAAAATCCAAAAAAATAGTTTTAATTCTAAATTAGTTTTTGCATATCATTTTTAGTATAAAAGTAGTTTTAGGCATTTTTAGGGTTTAATCTAGACGTAGTTGCATTTTTATTACGTTTATAAATTACGTTTTAGTTATAATCGCACTTAGGATTTCCCGTAAAATAGGTTCCCTTAATTACTTTCCCCATTCCCGTAGTTTAATTAACAAAACCAAACAAATCAAAACATCGAGCATTAAATTCCGAACCAAAAACGACGTTGGCAATTCACGCCTCGTTGGGAAAACGATTCGGGTTGTCTAACCCGTACACACAATCACACACGGGATTTGATTTATTATTCTTTTTCCTAAGAGAATTTAAATCTATCTTCGTGATTATTTTTGATATCGATATTGAGGTTTTATCCACACACATAACCCTTAAGCCTTATTTATCAAAACCAAATTTTGGCGCCGCTGCCGGGGAGGTTGTGTCACGACAATATCGTTTGAGGTTTGACGATTAGTGACTCGAGATCCTTCATTCGTGAAGTTACTATTTTTCTATAATATAAAAAAGTAAAAAAAAATATTTTCCTTTTTCTTTTGTATATATATATCAGATTAAAAATACAAAAAGAATTTCTCTTTGTTTTTGCTAATAAATAGAAGACACCAATTATATAACATTCTCAACGGAGGTGTTATCATTATAAGTTCCCGAACTAAAGATCAAAAACTTGCCTTTGTGTCGCTTGTGAATTGATTTATTTCTATCGACAAACAAACCGTGTGGTGGGTATAAGGACGGCCCGACATTAAATTGCGGTGAAAAAGCGGGTTTTAATAAGCTTCACACGACCTACAAAAGCTTCTCCGCCGCTTGTGCGTTTGTCTTGTAGAGGTGATTTATTCACTTGGGATTATTGGTTTAAGTTCACTGTGTTTTCGAATACCGCTCTCTTTTAATTGCCTTGGTTTTTGAAAGTGCATGCGCACTCGTTCTAATAACTACAGAGAGAACCTTGCAACCGCTACAATTCCGAGAAGGCGTAACAGACGTGGTCCATTAGTCGAACCCGAGATTCGAACTAATCAGATCCCGCCCATCATCGAAATGGCGGAGGACAACCGATCCATGCTAGAGCAACTCCAGGCACCCACCGAGGGTTATGGAGAAGCCATCGTCGTCCCGGCAATCGTTGCCGATAACTTTGAGCTTAAACATGGCTTGATCAACTTGGTATCATCGAGCCAATTTACGGTTGAGAGGACGATCCTCACTCATATCCGTCGGTTTAACAAGCTCACGTCTACGATCAAGTACCGTAACGTTCGGAAGAGGCTATCAAGCTACTACTCTTCCGTTTTCACTCGAGGGCGCCTGTTTGGCTCGAAAACTACCCCTCGATCGATAACCACATGGGAGGATTTAGTTTCAAAATTAGTGAACGAATTCTTCCCACCGCCTAAAACCACAAGCTTAAAGAATGAAATAACAAAATTCACACAAAGATTTGATGAATCATTTAGTGAGGCATGGGACCGATTCAAAGATTTGCTTAGGCAATGTCCCCATCATGGTTTTTCCGAGTTGCACCAACTTGATACGCTTTACAATGGTTTGAATGAGAATGATCAAGACTCTCTCAATGCCGCCGGGGTGGTAATTTGTTGACCCGATCAACGAGATGCCTTGTTGATTATTGAGAACAAATCCAAAGTTCGTTCCTCACGTAGCAAATCGGTTCTTTGCCCGAGTGAATGATACACCATCGTCCTCATCTAACGAAATCGTCTAGCACCGATGCTAAGATTGATAAGCTTCGGATGCGATCCGTGCTTTGGTTAAGATTAATTCTTCTCCACCCGCTCAAGTCAAAGCGGTGGAAACGACTTGTACTACTTGTGGTGGCCCGCATGCCTACTACAATTGTACCGCCACCGATGGCAATCCTTTCCAAGCTAATGTCGTAACCGGAGGTGCCCAATACCGTCCTCAAGTTGAAACGAACCCTCGTGTTAGTAATCAAATGGGACCTCCGGGATTTTCTCCATCGAACAATCAGAATCGTTTCAATCAGAATCAAGTTCGTGGACCAAATGTTCAAAACCAATTCAAAGCTCCACCAAATCAATACCCAAATCAAGGAGCTAACTACAATCAAGTATATCACAACCCAAGTTTTCAAGCTTCACCTTTGCCTCCAAATGAATTCACAACTTATGTTCAAAACACCAATTCTACCATCCACACTATGCAAAATCAGATTACGAGTTTGAGGAACGAGTTTCAATCTTCGTTAACTAGACAAAGCAATGAGTTTAGGAATGAGATTCGACTTCAGAACAACAAATTGGAGACTTCACGAATAAACTCGAAAACATGATGCATGCTTTTTTGTGCCAAATAAGTCAACCCTCGAGTTCGGTTCTCTCCCAAGTAACACGATTCGAACCCGAAGGAGAAATGAAATCAGTAACCATTCGTGATGATGGGCCCTCGATGACTACTTCTTCTCCGGTGATGAATGTAGCACGAGAGACCGAGGTGACAAAGGACCCGGTAATTCCTCTTGATAATGGAAAAGCCAAATACGTCCAACCTCTGGTTGCCCAAGTTCCTTCTATCTCCGTCATAACACCAAGTTCTGATCTTACACCGTGCAAATCGATTCAATCACGCTTCGACAAAATGAAAGTTGTTTCTGGAACAAAGTTTAAACTCACGACTGATATGATCAAAGCTGCTGATATGATTTATGAACAAAAATTGGAACAAATTTCAAAGATTTCACTTGAGCCCACACCGTCTAATTCTTCCTCAAACCAAGCTCCCGAGAAGCTTGATGATCCCGGGAAATTTCTCCTTCCTTGCTCTTTAAATGATACTGAGGAATGTAATGCCTTGACCGACTCAGGTGCAAGCATAAGTCTCATGCCTCTTGCGATATATCATAAGCTTGGATTGAAGACTCTTATACCGACTCGTATGACTATCGAATTAGCTAATCGAACAATTGCTCACACGGTTGGTGTAGTCAACGATGTTATGGTACAAGTGGATAAATTCCATTTTCCCGTGGATTTCGCCGTCATTGATATAGAGGTTGATGCCCGAGTCCCTCTCACTCTTGGAAGACCATTCTTGAGAACCGCAAAAGTCCTTGTGGATCATTACCAAGGAACGTTAACGATCAGAAAAGGAAATGATAAGATTGTGTTTTATGCCGAACAAACGTCAAAACCTCCGCCCGATGATCATTCGATTCATAGCATCGGTGTGGTTGATTTTTCTGAAGAAAGTGGCAATCCCACTGTACCGTCTAATCCGATTATGACCGACTCTTTCCCGTCTCTTACTATGGAAAGTGACCCTACTTGGGAAGAGATCGAGGCCTTTCTTAATGATGATTCAATCCCCGTTGAGATTGATGATGTTACTTTTGACCCGGAGGGGGACATTCTTTTTCTTGAAAAATTGTTATATGACGAGCCATCTTCTTACCCCCCTCGGGATGATGTGAAGAAAGTTGAACCTATAGTGGTGGAAACTGCTAGCTCTAAGAGCACACCACTTGCCCCACCTCCGACTTCTAAGAAAATCAATCTTCCTTTGAGTGGCAATACCACTCCTTCTTCTAAAATTATGGAAACTTCTTCTGAGACATCTTTCAATCCAGAATCTTTCAAAACGACATTCACGAATCCCTTGTTTGAATTCGATTCTGAAGATAATCAAATTTTTGAGAATCAACTCTTTGACGTAGAAAGTGAGGAGTTCACCGATGAACTTGCTCCTACCGACTCAATTTTCTCTGAAAAAGAATATGATGATCCGTTTTTCCCGAAGAAAGAAAAGGAAGTGAAGTTTTCGGCAGATGAACTTGTTGATCCTGAGGTCCAACACTATTTTTTATCCGAGAGTGATTCCTCTCCTCGTGAGGATTTTCACGTAGATGATACTTTGATTTCCTTCCTCTCCGAGGACAAGATTTTTAACCCGGGGATACTCTTCGGAGAGGACATTCTTATCACAAAAGTTAACCGGAAAAAGGATCCTATCTTGGATGCCTTCATGTTTGAACCTTTGGAATACACCTTTCTATACCATGGACTCCCTTCTTCTATGGAGTATTCTTATTGTGATCCGTCATCCCTTCGTCCGCCCGCTAAACCACCGGATGATGGATCATTCTTTCATAATATCCCTTATGTGCTGATGCCCGACATTTTCTTTCCCACCCAACCCACCCATTCTCTTTCCCTCCGGAGTGAGGATACCGTCTTTGATCCCGGTATCCTTCCGTTTGCTTCCCCAAGGACAAATGAATTCGGGACGAGTCGGGCTAGCGACTCGGTGATCAAAAACGATGGCGCTTCGGGAGGCACCCCATGCTTATCCATCTATCTTCTTTCTATTTTCTAATAAGTGACGTGAAGAGGTCCTCTTGATTTCTCGTGTTTGGTTGTTTGTGATGTATTGTGTTTAGGATGTTCCCGATATGAAGACTCTCGTGCTCGAAGATTGTCATTTCTCCACTCGAGTTTCATGATCGATGCTGATGGAAATCCGATATCCTAATCTTATCGACTAACGTTTATCTTCTAGCATACTTAATAAACGGCTTTTAGATTTTCGTGATACCCTTGCTTTAAACATTGAGGACAATGTTTCGTTCTAGTCTGGGGTAGGGTAATCTTCGATTTGATTTGACCGCACTTGCTTATTTCATTGTGTTTCTCTCGTAACCCGCTTTTCCTTAGAAAATGAAAAATTGTGCAAAATGAGAAAAATTTAAATTTTTGTAAGCTTTTGTTAAGTCTTTTGATTGAAAAGTTGGCTAGTCTCTTAGATTAGAAGCTATAAAATGCAATTCTAGCTCACAAGGCAAAGATTTTGCAAGTTTCCCGAGTGACTTTAAATATGCATAACTTGATTTCATTAGACGAAACATTTGCTAAGTTAATATATGTTTTGACACCTTGTTGACTTTCCACGGTGAGAGTAGGAATAGAATTTCGACTTAACCGGCGTGTTGAGCCTAACTTGTTCCCTTAACCATAGATAATCTAAAAATTATCGGCTAAGCATCTGCGGATCTCATTATTTGGGATTTTAAATTTGCGGAGATCGAGAAATGATAGAGTTACTTATGAGTTTAGATGCTAAACGTGGAGTAGTTGGTTCTCTTTAGAGCCCATCGAAGGTACTTATGGCTTTTTGTTCCCACAAAATTGTTTCACCCCATATCCGTCTAATAAATAATTAGAGATGTTGAGTTTTTGGCGATAGTTAGTTCTTTATCTTCTTAAAAGAATCTTTGTTTTAAAAATTGGGTACACATCAAGGATCCGTAATAAATAAAGCAATCAGTGATAAGTGCAAAAGTAATAAGTAAAGTTGTGAGCTGCGGTGTCGAGATCGGACCCTTGGATCTTTAGCCAGGATTGAATGAGGTCTTAGCCTAACCAGCCGGGATTCTCATCTCATGAAGCCTATAGTCTTGGAATTACCCCGTGAAGCTCCGTGGTTCACAGCTCATGTAAACAAAAGTATAAGTGCAAAAAAAAAAAATAATAATAAATAAATTGAAAAATGTTGAAAAGTGAAAAAATCAAAAGTTAGTGAATAAAAATTCCTTGATGTGGACCTCATTTTTACGACAATGGTTCTTGAGAGAAGACGGATAACTAATTATCGACTTAGCTTTATATCTTTATCGGAATATAAGTTATCGAAACGAGAAGTTTGAAGAAATTCATTTCTCACAAAAATAAAAAAGCTAGAGGAAAATAGGAAAATGGGAACGAAAAGTAAGTACACAAGTAACTTCCATGGGTAGTGTTAGCATCTAGAGTCGTATGTAACAATGATTTCGGTTTTACGCTTAGTTTGGGACTTGTGAAAATCGTGACGATGTATTCTATCCGTATGGTCACTTCACCGTGTTGTGTTTCCTACTCCGTGATCCTAACGTGTCGTTTGAAAAATGTTGGAGTTATTGATCGACATGAAAGTTCAACAAACCGTCATTCATAATCGAATGTGCTTAATCGTAATATCTATATATGTGAATTAAAAGGTAAGCAGGCGTTTTAGAATTAAGGTTTCTTAATCTCTTTTGAGGAATCTTTGCTACTTCTTCATAGGTTTAGTAGAAAGAGATTTAAATCCTTGGTTTTATAAGCGTGAGTTGATTGCATTGCGTGAGGACACGGCAATAGTCTCGTCTGGGTATTTTGGTATGTGCTAAAACACATACCTTTTCATTATCAAAATAGACCCAAAACAACCAAGAAAGAGCCGTTTATTGCTAATATTTGTGGTTTTCTTGAGTTTATGCATGTGTGTATGGATATGTAAAACACGCAAAAGGACCCAAATCGACGTAAATCAGAGCACGGAGATCAAGAGAGCTTAAGCTGAGCCGGAAGGTCAGAATTATGCATTTTTTGAAGATTTCCAATCTCTGAGGATGATTTGTGAAGATTTGATCAAAGTTTGAAGAAATGTCAGAAATGGCCCCTCAAGTTTCAGCATTTGTCAGAAATGACCCTTGAAGATTCAGAAATTTGCAAATTAAACCTTGGTCTATTTGAAGATTGTCCAATTCAGTCCTTGGAAGATAATTTCAGAAGTACATGATTGGTCCCTTAGAAATCCGAAATTACATACTTGGTCTCTATGGTTACCATTTATCCAATCCTAGTCCTATACATAATCCAATCCAATATTCCTAATCCATTATAACTATCCGGCCCATAAAACCAACCCAATCCTAAAACCCGGCTATCCTATTATTAATCCCAGACCGAAAACACACCCATTACCCGACCAATTACCCGAGTCAAATACACTTACCCGGTCAACATTTTCAAAGAAAGATTTAATAATCCCAAACGCGCCTTTTGCCTGTCTCTCCCAAACACACCCTGTCTCACCCAAACTCCACCAATCACCACACCCAAACAATCAACCTCGTACC
Source organism: Chrysanthemum lavandulifolium (assembly GCA_022545495.1). Classification (NCBI taxonomy): domain Eukaryota; kingdom Viridiplantae; phylum Streptophyta; class Magnoliopsida; order Asterales; family Asteraceae; genus Chrysanthemum; species Chrysanthemum lavandulifolium. Next base: position 20,263 of record JAHFWF010000156.1, on the reverse strand, counting down.
TAGAATCTAATTATCCTTCTAGAAACCTTATCCCAGCTGACAAGTCAGATATTGAGTGCCACGTGGACAACTGTCACACAACTATTGGACGAAGCACATCATTGAGCTACTTGGAAGGCTCTAATTGGACAAAGTGAAGGTGGAAGGAATGAGTGGCTCTGAATTTGCTTCTAGGCTATTCCAAGGATCCCAAGACCACCTCCTCAAGGCTATAAATAGACCCCTATGCTCACAATGTAATTCGTGTAGTGTAGTAGTAATTCACCTTTCAATTAAGCTTTTATTTCTTGTATTTTTCAAGTTTTCAGTGATGGTTTCTTAAAGTTATTTAGTCTCAGTTTGTTTTGTAATCTCACTTTAAGTTTTAAATAAAGTTTCAAGTATTTCATTTCTTGTTTGATCTTAATCCGTACTATTCCATTGATTCAAGCTTTAAATATTGTTAGTTTAAGCTCATATAAGCTCTGAATAGCTTATGTGAGCTTGTTTTATCCATCTTATTTTGGTCTTGTTCAGTTTTTATAAAAATCAAAAAAAAGTCAACGAAAGTCAAACTGCTTATTTGGAGTTTGCTTATTTTCAAATTTGTGTTCTTATCATAAAAGGGATGTGCTTTCATCTCTATTTCATCAGTTAAATCCAAATAAGAGGTAAAGCCAATAAATTTGTACCAAACACCCCTCAAAAAGGAGTGTTTGGCACAAAGGGTTTTGACCCATTTTCAGGTACTCTTTGGGTTGAAACTGATTTAGTCAATTAGATCTAGTAGTCTTAGTGTTATTTGTGGTAAGTTTGATCAGATTTCACACAGTTAGTGTTGTTTCAAGCCTTTGATACCCATAAGCTGTCACAACAGCTTATAGCTTAGCCTTGGTCTTAGTCCTTATTTGAGTCATCTTGTGAGTTACTTAGTACCTTTTGAGTCTATTGCAAGTTACGGTTTAGTGTCAATTAGTGTCAAAAGGTTTGGTCAAATTCTCATTGTCTTAAGTTTCACAAAAGCAGTTTTTTAGTCACTTTCTCTAGCTTGTTTTCCTTTGTCTAAATCATTTCAAAACACAAAAATTAGTTTTATGAATAGTTTAGCGCTTATAGTTCACTTATAATCGGTTTTCAAGAATTTCCAACAACTTTTACAAGCTCAAATCTTGTCTTTCAAATCTGTCCAAACTGTTCTCAGCAAATCAGTATTCACTGATTCAGTTTTTAGGCCCTTATATCAGATCTGTTTTAAACACTTAAATGAGCTCCAAAAGCTTTCAAACTTGGTATTTGTGTTCCTTGGCATAAGGTCTTGATCTCTTTCAGCTGGTATTAGTTTTTTTAGCTTGTGGAATAGCTTAAAAATAAGCTCAAAAAGTTGTCCCATTTTCTGCTATAACTGTTGGAATTTGAGGTTTCACAGTTAGCTTATAGAGCTTATTAGACTTTAGGACTAGCTTAAATTACTCCTAGATGCCTTAGTTTAGATAGCTTATTAGGATTCCTTTCCCCTATAGCTTATTTGTATGATCACTTAGCTTATTAGCTTATATCTTTAAGTAGTTTCCATTTTAGCTTAATCATCCCTTAATCAATAGCCTATTGTATGCTCCCATAGTTCCATCACTTGTCACTTTAAGGTTACTTTAAGATTCCTTAGCTTAAAGTCGGTTTATAGCTTGTAGCTTATTTTAAGTCTTATTTTAGTTCCAATTACACCGACTCTTGATTACTACACATAAGCTCTACATTTCTCATTTTCATAGAACCAGATATATATTTTAGAGTTTTCCTGAATTTTTCATTAATTTTGGTCACCATTTAGTATTTTTCTTAATTAAAAATAGATTTTAATCACTTTTAAATAGGTTTTATTGCAATTAATTAAGAAAAAGTTCAAAAAAATTATTTTTCATTTTTCTCAGTTTAAGAAAAATATAAAAAAGCATAAAAAATATTTTTCCATATTTTTCCCTTTTTATTTTGTATTTTTCAATTTAAATTAGATTAAATTAGTTTTAAATTAGTAGAAAATAGGAAATTAATCTGAAAAATACAAAAATAGTTTTGAAAAGTCTCTTATGATATTTTAGATTTTTAGAAAATATTTTCATATTTTTCTCCTTAAATTTCATAATTTTTAGTAATTTAATTTAGTTTAAATAGTTAAAAATTAGTTTTTAATTTAAATAAAATCCAGAAAAATCCAAAAAAATAGTTTTAATTCTAAATTAGTTTTTGCATATCATTTTAGTATAAAAGTAGTTTTAGGCATTTTAGGGTTTAATCTAGGCGTAGTTGCATTTTTATTACGCTTTATAAATTACGTTTTAGTTATAATCGCACTTAGGATTTCCGTAAAATAGGTTCCTTAATTACTTTCCCATTCCCGTAGTTTAATTAACAAAACCAAACAAATCAAAACATCGAGCATTAAATTCCGAACCAAAACGACGTTGGCAATTCACGCCTCGTTGGGAAAGCGATTCGGGTTGTCTAACCCGTACAATCACATCACACGGATTTGATTTATTATTCTTTTCCTAAGAGAATTTAAATCTATCTTCGTGATTATTTTGATATCGATATTGAGGTTTTATCCACACACACATAACCCTAAGCCTTATTTTTGAAAATAATACTTATCGTCGAAAAATACTCTTTGACGTCTTGACCATTCTTAAATTACTTTGCAAGTATTTACGCCAAAATGTCATCCTACAATAGTTTCTTAACGATTTATTGTGAAATTATAACTTTTCGTCGTAAAATAATGTCGTTGGAAATTTCATGAAAGTGACAAAAATGGCTTCGCAAAACTAGTCGTAAAATGGTGTATGTCGAACGTTAGGAAACGAACTCAACGGTTTTGGAAAGCTTGTATCAAAATCTAGAAGTTTCAGTTCAGGAGTTTTCGACATAAAGGTCTCGAACATAAAGATAATAAGGGATAAAGATGGTGATTTTGTCTAATATGTTGTGTAAAAAGTGAGTTTCGGCTAAGTTTAAGCATCCGTAAATAATTTATTACAACTCCGCTATTCAAACGGTTAATCATTTTGAAAAATATGCTTGGTGTTCTTGATTTTATTAGAAGACATTTCGTTACAAAAAGTTCCACATCATAGTTAAAAACAGCCTCCAACATGGTCGTTTTAGTTACCGTAACACTTATCTCGTAAAAATAATATAGTTTTTCCGAAAATAATAGTTACGGCAAGTTTGTAAAACGTATATCTTAGTCGTTTCAAACCGTTTTCACGTATAATACGTCCTTAGCTTCGTGATCAAAGTATACTAATATATTTTGACAAGTCGAAATAATTTGTAAAGCTTAGGACTCCTTTTGACTCGAATATAGTAAAAATAGGTTGTTGAATTTTCAAAAATATAAATTTCGTCGTCAAACTTTAAAAATTCATAACTTCTTCGTTATAACTCCGCTTTAATCCGTTCAAGCTGCCACGGATTCGTTTTAAAGTATATTTTCTAAATATCAAGGCCAAAATTTCGTGCCCACTGTCGGATTTTCCAGAAAATAAAACAAGGACAGAACACATTTTATACTAGTCGAAAATAGTTTTTCTCGACTAAACCTATTCCAATCCTTCAAAACAACTCCAAAGCTATACTAATCCTACCATACACCTTCTTAGGGTGTCATGGGTTCCTAGACATCATCAAGACCAACATATACCAAGGGATAATTATAGGATGACCTTTATATATATATAACTCTAAAATCAATGGAAAATGGTATAAACAACACAAGTCATGCATGCTTGCTCCAAAAATGAAGAGATAAATATGAAATGAAGATGAAATATGTAAAATGATAGAAATATGCTTACAAGTTATTATGATGAGGTGCAAGGAACAAGGGTTTAACTTAAACACCCTAGGTTTTTATTTCAAAACCTTATTAAGAGTGTGTTCTAGATTGTAATACTTGTGCTTGCAAAATTTTTGGATGATCCCTTGTGAAAACCTTAGATGGCCGGTTTTTGAGATGAAGAACAAGAGAGAAGAAAAATTTTATCAACTTTCAATTATGAGGATGAATGAAGTGTGATATATTTGGAGTATAGATCTAGTTTGTGTAGAAAACAAGTCACCAACAATAAATGCATCCACCCTCCCCATAGGGCCGGTTTTGGGGGATGTATCTCTAATATATTTTTTTTTTCTTCTATGTATATACTTGTATAATTATTGTAAGAAAAGAAAATGTAGTTAAGGTGAATATGTAGTAACTTGTATATAGTTGTAAAGTTAAAGTAGTATGGACTAAAATAAGTTTTAAGGGATCAAAGTAAAGCATATTGTAATTATAAAAATTGTAAAAATACATTCCTTGTAAAATTTGAGTAATATAATAATTATCGTGTAGTTATTAAGAAAAGCGTCGTAATAATATAACTTTAATGATTTATATACAAAATAAATTTAAAACACTAGGTAAACTCAAAATATAGTTTTTATAAACTAAATGTAAGTATAAAAATATATCGGGATCATTTTTGGAAGTAGCGGATTAAATGTTCAAAATAATAACTCACGCGATAACGTTTATTTAATATAAAATTTACGCGTTTAAGGTGAAATGAAAATCATGAATAAATTGATATGAAATGATGAATATGGAGTTTGAGAAATGACCGAAATTGAGAATTGTGACGTTTTATAACTGCATTTACAAAGATACAAGATGAGAGTGGTTGGACTTACATTGGTTGCAAAGTATGCAATGCAAAAGTAACACCAATAACAGGAAAAGGAAGCTCCAGTTCAAAGAATAAGAATCAGTTATGGCATTGCAGAACCCACGGAGAAACATACGCAGTTGCATCCATGTATAGAATACAGTGTGTTGAAATATATTGTTGACACAGTAAGATGTTTTCAGTTATCATATTTTAAAAACTAAACAGCTTAATCATTAATATATGTGCAGGTTCAAAATCATTGTTCGAATATTCGATGAAAGTGGATCCGCACAAGTGATTATTTTTGACAAGAATGTCCATAGGATGATTGGGTTTCGCAGGGAGATAATGGAGAAACAAGGCATGGATCCGTATGAATATTTTCCGAATGTGCTCAATGCAATAATAGGAAACCGTATTTGTTCAAAATCAAATACACCGAATTTAACCACAAAGAATAATCGGCCACTTCAAAGATGGTTTCCTAATTGATGAGGTTTAACATATTCTTTGTAAAATAAACTGAATGAAATGGTTATTTTTACAATATAATTGTCACTTTTGGAATATTATTTAAAAAATAACATTCTATCATATTTTACAAAACAGGATTCTGACGATGAGTTGCAAGGAGCTGAAAATGAATTAGAAGATTTAGAATCAGAAAATGAAGATGCAACAGAAGACGCACCTATTAGTGAAGAAAAGGCCGCATGTGTAGAAGATGTAGTAGATGAAGATGAAATTGCTAATAAAAATGTGGATTACAACAACGAAGAAGCATTAGATGGTTTATATGATTTTCAAGGTGACATGGAGACACACGAGTTTGCGACAAAAGAAACAGAAGATGAATTTACAACAACGATTTCGAATGAAAATGAGGTATGATACATTATGTTTTTAAAAAAAAAAACTATGACACAAAGAATTACCATGAGTTTAAATCTAAATTTGTGAATCTGTTGACTAATATTTTTACAGGATGAGAAAAATCATAATGCAACTCCTGTTAAGAAAAGACCTCACTCGGCAATAGATCCATTCGAAAGTTGAATAGAAGATGAGAATGAAGAAAACAATTTAGCAAAAAGAATTGTACCAAACATTCTGCAGTAGTGTATTTAATTATCTTCACCAAAACATGTTTTGAATATTGTTTAAACGATTTTCTTATGGATTATTTTTAAATATTGGATATTGTTTGCTTCTGGATTTACGTTGAAAACATGTGTTAAAAGTTTATTTCATATATATTGATTGTTGGTGTTGATGGTGTTGTTGTGTCACTCCAACAATATTGACAGTTGTATTTACAATCCTGCTATATGAAATTCACAATTTCAAAACATTCTATTCAGTTTGTAAAAAAGATACAATTTATCGACTATCTATAAATATACAAACATCATATTTGAATTAAAACGAAACACACCATAAAATAAAACAGAAAATTACAACTTAAACATCAAATGTTGACATAAGATTAACCAAAACATATTTAAGTTGCATAATATAAAAAACAACCTTAAATTGTCACCATTCATAAGCATATACACACCAACTACTAAAAGTTTCATCATGTCAACAAATATAAGCATCTAACCAAAAAAACAACCTTAAAATGTCATTCATGAAACGTATCATTTTTCCTAACAAACATGGAAAACAGGATACTCCAAATCATCATCAGAATTTATAAACATGAACTTAAACCTTATCATCTTTCATACTCAAACAAACAATCTTCAAAAAAATGGCTCCAGTCACCTAATGCATTCACATGATTAACTCGATATGGATTTTCTCTATGATAATTGATCGGGTCCAAACCGTCAAGTTTTATCACACAAGCTAACCACTTGTGAATGGTCAACCGTAATAAACTTCAAACAATTTCAAACCAATGCAATGAAGATCAATAGGAGTTTAGTGTTTCCCAGTCGTTAAGTCCCAAATTGAAATGCGTTCGAATAATCAAACGTGTAGTGATCGGGTGATAATGAACGAGAAAAGGTTTGTGATTGATACTAGATGACGAGGAAAATGAAAGAAAATTAAAAGCTAAATTATATTAAATAAACGCTATCACTATTTTTAAAATGATGTTTTTGATTTTCTTTTATAAATTTGAATTAAAAACTACGCAACGCATACAAAGAAAATGTGAAATTGAAACAATATTAATCCTAAAAATATAAAATGAAATTTTACAAACCTAATGATAAGAGAAAATTTTGAGAAAAGAAAATTATTTTTATGACTATTTATTTAATTATTATTAATTAAAACTATTTTTACCTATTTAATAATACCCTAAAATATAAGAAAATATGAAATAAAGCTAGAAAAGTGAAATTATGACTTAGAAAAATCTAAAATAACTAAAGAGAATTTTCAAAACTAATTTTGTATTTTTCCGATTATTTTTCTATTTTCTATGAATTAAAAGCTGTTAAACTAATTAAATTGCTAAAAATTACAAATTTAACTAAGAAAAACTGGAAAATTATTTTTTGCTTTTTTATTTATCTTAATCTATGAAAATTGAAAACTTAATTTTTGAAGCTTTTCGATTTATTTGCTATAAAAGCTAATTAAAAATGCCTAAAACCGATTAAAATAAAGAAAAATAGTAAACAAAGATGGAAAATTATGAAAATTCGTGAAAAGTCTAAATTAATATTCGAATCTAAGTAAAATATAAAACAATAGCTTATGTGAAGGATTATGAAGTCAGCGGTGCAAACCGCTTATGAATAAGCACTAAAATAAGCAAATAAGCACTAAAGACTACCAAATGAAAGCGGAAGCTAGATTAAGCTATAACTAAGTGAAAAACTTGTTCCAACTACTCGTAACCTCAAGCTAACCAAATATAAGCTTATGAGTCCAAAATCAAACAAGTAAAAATCGGTTTGAGGTGCTAACTTTCGAACATGCAACCGCTTATTAATAAGATGAATCGGAAACCGAAGTTGGAACCTAAAGTAGACCTGCTAGCTACTTAAAACCAAAATTGAGCTCGAGATGAGCTCAAATGAGCTTTTGACAAGCTCAGAAGAACTCGTGCGGACTCGATTATCATCGAGTCGGCTGCACGTGCACTTTCGACCAATTGACAAGCTCATTTGGAGCTTATAAAGACTTACAAAAATTTCCAAAATCATTTTTCAATTCTTGACCATTGAACTTATTGAATCCAAAATTTCACTTGAATTGATCCAATAATGAATCAATGAAAATTCTACCAAGTTGGGTGAAAATGATTTTTCAACTTTTGACTTTTGACATTATGGTATTTTGACCAAAACGAAATTTGAAACCAATTTATGAACTGATTTTGATGTTTTATGGTAAACTAAGACTAATGCAAGCTATTCTAATGATTTCTTAACACGATCAAGCTTTTGATCTTTAAAAATCCCAACAGATATGCAAATAGGATAGATTTAGAATGATTTTGACTTTTAAAGATCTAGCATGCAAAAATATGAGCTAAATGACATCTATAGACCTAATATAAACTGATGCATCAATTGATTAACACTAACCTTACTTCTATCATAGATTTAAGAGCCAATCCAAACACTAGTTCCACTACTGATTTGCAGATTAACAAGTACAGTTAACACTAAATCCTACTGCAAACCTTAGTTCCAATACATATAATCAAATTCCAACTAAATGATGCAGATAGAACAGATTGAAAGAAATGAGATAGCAACAAGCACTTACAAAAGTCCTAGCTGCAATGGCTTGAAATTTTTAACAATGAACCACTATCCTACAACTAATCTCAACCCCAAATCAAAACAATATCCAACCCCAATCCAACTCCATACCGCCTGCGATCAACCGCCCATAACCAACCAAAGAATTCATCAAATCCTTCTTCCTTAATGAGCGCTTGAATTTTGTTGATGTGTTTTGAGGTTTGAGTAAATTTTGAGATTGAAACAAATTTAAGCTCACAATAAGCTATAACAAGCTTAAATGAGCCTAATCAGTCCAATGTAACAACTTTAAATCAACAAAGCTTAATTTGGAATTTCGAATTTAAAATTGCAAACATGAGAATTAATTCTACAAACTTGAAACTGAGATTGAAATGAGTTCAAATTACATTAAGGTAACAGAATACAAGCAAAGATTTCAACTTTAGAAACTAACTAGGATAATTTAAATAAAAACGACATATATGAAAATTAAAACTAAAAACTACCCTTCTACTCTCTCTTCTTCCTCCTTTTTATAGCAAAAGCACTCCCCTCTCTCTTCTGAGCTTTTCCCACCTTTAATCTTGGCCCTTGGATGATTGGAATTGATATTGGCCATTGATGAGATTTTTACGCCAAAATGATATATCAACTAGGGGGGTGATTGAGTACACTGTGAAGAGAAGCATTTAATGCGTTTTGGTCATTAGGTGTTTGGAGGGGAACAAGGCGTGGAGTAGGGGTGGAGTGATGTTGGTGTTGGTGGCTGGTTTTGCGAAAAGCGAGGAAAAAGAAGAAGAAGGAGGCGTTGTCGGTTTGGTTTTATATATTAAAAGGACGGGGTTCATATGGTGGGGGTTCACGGCTTTGGCAGGGGGTCAAGTGGTATATGGCAGGGGGTCAAGTCATGGGAAGGGTTCAAGGGTTTGATATTAAATAAACAAGGACCATTTTTGCAATTCACCAAAACCAAGGACCAAACCGCCAATTCGATTTTCCAGGACCAATAATGTGCATTCGAAATTATAATCCAAGGGCTAAACTTGACAATCTCCAATATTCCAAGGACCAAACTTGTCAGGTTTGAAACTCAAAGGACTAAACTTGTAATTTCTCAAAACTTTTGACATTTTTCACCAAAGGACTAATTATGACAACTTAAGATTTCAAAGGGCCTTTGGTGACTTTTCTTTAAAATAAGTGCTCGGGGACTATTTTTGACAAGATTTGAAAGTCGGGACCTAAAGCGCCAATTATGCAAACTTAGCTCATTTTTCATCCGATTTTAAACATTTTGCATCGAAACATATAAAATACAATTTTGAGATATTTTCAATATTTTGATGCATTTCGGCGTTTTAAGTGTTTTGCAGCTCAGATTGATTCAAAATGATGAGTATTTACACACTCATCAATAATCAATCTTAATTGCATCATGTATTCTCGCATCATTCCTAAACAAAGCGACTTGAAAAATGCAAAGGATGATTAACAAGAAAATCACCGGAATAGCCTTGTTGTTTAACAATTACCAAAAAAAATATATATATATATATCATTCTATTATAAATGCATAGAAAAAAAACACGACTTACAAGTTGATGTGCACCATCGTGGTTTTAAATTTGTAACAAGAATTACCGGTTAACTAGGAACACATTCGGCAAGTATACCCTAGTCAAGTTGTAGTATAGTATATGGTAAATCAAGGTCGTCCCAAGAGACTTGGTTGCACTACAAGTGTTGTTTGTTTGTTTAAGCAGTAACAAGTTGATGGTTATGATTGTCACATATCAAACCAACAAGAAAAGCAATATAAGAACAAGCACGTATCAAGGTCGTGGTTATGATTGTCACGGATCAAACCACTAAGAACAAGCACACAAAGAACATACATGTTTAGACAAATGATCACAAGGATATTAGGATGTTTAGTTTGGAAAACATATTATCAAAGATAGAACCTATAATAATAGTTTAGTGTTTTATAAATCAAATGTGCATAAGCCTCAATCAAGTGATCATGTCATGAGCCTTATACCAACAACAACAAAGAATCCTTTCGCCATAGACTTTGATGTTATTAATTTGTAAAGTTCCATTTACTTGAAAGATAATGAGAACACATATTCAAAAGATTCCTTTCGGCCATAATCCAAATTAAACCTTTACTTGTTATGTTTATTAATTCTCTTGCACAATCGTCACAAAGTACAAGACCAAAATCATTTGTCGATTAATGAATTGGAACTAACCATTGTTAAGAATATTTCGACATTAGACTCAACAATGATCAACCAAACAATAAACAAGAACAAGTTCCAATTCAACCAAATATGATGTTATCAACATATTCCAAACAAACACTACAATTATCCAAACATCCTTTTATCACAAGTTCTCATATGAAATAAACAAGTATCACATAATCAACACAACCAAAGAACCAAACATGAATCATAGCATTCAACATCATAAAAGTAACAAGGATTTACCCAAAGTAAGATTACATTAGGCAATGGTGAAGGATTATAGCACTCCTTGAGCCTCCAATCAACTACAACTTCTAACCAAGCATACTACTGAAATGGCGGAGGTTTGTGGTCTTTGGGAGAGATAAATTGGTGGAAATTCGTCCTTAAGGGTGGAGGCTAGAATTACACACACAAAACTAACCAAAATGGTCTTATTTATAGGTAGAAGCCACCCTTAGCCACCAAGTAAGTTTCTTGGGCACAAAGTGTCATAAAGTAGCAGGTTTAGGAGTTATTAGAGCCATATGATCGGACTTGGGGCTTAATGGCACTTAAGGATGCATTAAAATAACTTGGAGAAGTCACTTGGCGTAACCGATTCGGTTGGGCCCCAACCGATCCGGCTGCGACTTTCGACAGAAAGGTCAAAAGCCAAATTTGTAGATCTTTCTCTTAGCTTTCGGTGGTCGTGAGCGGGGGTCAAACGGAGTCCGTATGCAAAAGTTATGGCCAAAATGGTGAAGGTGTGTCGGGAACAACGAGGCTTTCAATATTTCTTCGTTTAAGCTTCTTTTCTTCATTTCTTTCTCGTTTTCCTTCTTGAACTTTATTCTTAAGTCTTTGGACCACTAACTTGATGACTTTATCTTCTCGAATATACTCCACAAGTCTTGCTTTTGTCGGGAATTCTTCATACATGGAGAAATCTTCGTATTTTACTTCTTTTTCCATCTTTTTCTCCACTTTCCTGTACTTGGCTACAAATGAACTAGCAAACGCACTTTTGTACGACACATCAAAAGCATATGATTATAACCAAATAACACACATAAAAGCACGGATAACGCTACTAAAAACATGCACAATTTGAAATGCTATCAAATTCCCCACACTTAAACTTTGCTTGCCCTCAAGCAAATCTAAGAAAAGAAAATGAAAAACAAACCTAAATGATAAAACAAAAGAAAAATAAAATCGAAATATTTTGGGGTTTTTATATCTTTTTATTTTATTTTTTTTTTTATTATTTTTTTTTAAACATAAAAAATAAGCGAAAAATGAGCGCAAACTCCCCCACACTTAAGGTTTTGCTTGCCCTCAAGCAAATCTAGAAATAAATAAAAATAAAACCCACATGGTGCATGAAATATGATTAAAAAAATGTGATGCAAATCTACCAAGTACAAGTACAAGATAATATTCATCGTTTTAAGCTTTATGAGATGAAAAATCGAGATGTTTGACAATACCCTATGGATTTTCTCGCTTGATAACATGGCTAAGCACCTCACGAAAAAGGAATGAATTATAATTCACTCAACACTCAATTTATTTAGTGATGGATAGTATTAAGGAATAGTACACTCATATTGCTCAGTCATGATCTAAATATTACCATAGGCTTGTACAAGAAACAAAACTCCACCGACGTGGCGTAAGCACCAAGTGTAAACATCTAAAGAGGGCTTTTATTCGGGTTATAACGATAGGATTAGGGTGAATAAAGGGTATGGATAAGGCATGGGATAATATAATGGAATTGGTGTTAAAAGAAAAATAAGGTCAAGTCTAATACCCATGTTGCTAGTCACGAACAAACCACAAACCCGTAAATGATTATAGTCACAATCTTCTCCTCTTCACATATCGATCACCAAATATATAATATATATCATGTCTTAGCATATTGGCTAATCGATATCTCAAACATACTTCATCTTCATTCATCTACATAATAATATAGCACATTGGCTATAATTGTCATCACACATTTTTTTTTCCTTTTTTTTTTTTTTTTTTTTTTTTTTTCCGATGACTTATTCTTTTTCTTTTTTTTTTCACATTTTTTCATACTTTTTTTTTCACACATCACATCTCCCCACACTTAGTATAAGCACACACCACAAAATACAAATAATAAAGATGATCAATCTTCATCTTTGTCGGAATGGCACACGAATGGCAAAGTGCTAACTCATAATCATCAAAACAATCCAATCATACCAAGCAACTAGCAACCAACCATTTAGACATTGACAAGGGAAGGCTAAGGTTTAAAGTGTAAAATATTTTTGTATTTTTGGATGTAACAAAAAGAAAGGGATGGCTCGGAGGGTGTACTAAGGGTATCTAGCGCTAAAGATGAGCGCTAACAAATGGGTCCATGTGGGTGGTTAACTAACCGATGTGGCTAGCTAATATATCATTAGATGTAAAATGGAAGGCCATTTGGTTTTATTCCTAAGGTTGCCTCTTTATCACGCATAAACACTTATATCACACGAATGTGATCTTACTGCAGTCTGGTAATGATTTACAAGTACAAGTTCTAGAATAAATAAAATCACCGGCACACTCATATCAAAAGATTCAAGCATAAAAGATGTATGCTATATATGGAATAGGCTCAAGTCCTCACAATTTAGTAGAAAGGGCTATAAAATATGCTAGCAAATGTCATCGATCCCAGAATGGATTGCAATATTAATCGGGACACATCTCAAGTTTTTCAAAAATTACCGATTTCACCAGTGGATTGATCCAATTATTCTAATATATAATCCTATACGCGTGAAAACAACGAGATCATGAGGGCAAACAAGTTTACAAAATTTTAAAAATAGGCCCAAACATTTGGAATTTAAAAAACTAGTTTCTTTTCTTATTTAACTTTCCCCCACACTTAAGTTAAGCATAATCCTCAATATGAAAAATAAACTTCAAAGCATGTAAGATAGGGAAAATGAAATAATAAATCCAAGAGAAACGAAACCTCCTGGGCCAAAGAAATCGCGATCGAACTCCAAATGATAAGATGCTAAGCAAAGGCTAGCATAAGCGTGTGAGATCAATCGATTTCTCATCCAAACATGTCCAATACCAAGTATAACGTCTCCAACAATCCAATCAATCCTTCCTCCAAGAGCTTATTAAATCAAAAACAAAATAAACTACAAAACGCGTAAAATTCTAAAACTCACTTTCGTAGGCATCACGATTGCATTTAGCGCATGCAACAAGCCTTTAAACCCTCGGTGGCCGAGTGGACGAGTTATAGTCTCGTGAGGGTTTCATGAACATACCCACAAAGTTCAAAAGACTTTTATTTTTAAAACACATGTACTTATTTATTCACAATGTACCAAATTAACAAAACTTAAAATGGAAAACCAAATAAAAGAAATGATACTCTTGCAAAAATAAAAGACATTTAAACTTATTTAATCTAAACACAACACACAAAACAAAAAATTGAAAACCGATTTTTTTTTTTTTTTAGAGATAGTCCAACCGATCCGGTTACGGGAGTGACCGATCGGTTGGAATGAACCAAATGAGACAAACCTTCCAACCGATCCGTTTCGGGCGATGACCGATCGGTTGGAGGAAATTTTCTAATTTTTTTTTACAAGTTTTATTTCAAACCATTTATTGATAAAATAAAATAAGGACACAAAAGGTTACGAACATAAAACTAAACACAAGTAATTAAAACACATAAACACATATTAACTATCACGAACATAAAACAACACTTAAAACAAAATACGATAAACAAATAAAAGCACGACACGTAAAAATAACAATCACATAGACGCAAGCAAACACAATTAATCACGTAAGCAAATCAAACAAGATAATCTAAAACAAGATAATCTTATTCAAAATTAATACTGAAACTAATATAAAAATAACAAAACAAATAACATAGAGACATGCAAGAGATCATATAACATATAAAACATAGAACACAAGAAACAAGAAACACACAAAATGGTTTTTTTTTTTTTTTAACAGAACACAACCGATCCGGTTACGGTAGTGACGATCGGTTGTAGTGGTTTTATTAATTATTTTCAACCGATCCGGTTGGAGTGCCAACCGATTCGTTAGAGTGATCCGGTGGTTTTGGTGGGTTTTTTCGCAAACATTTTTCGAGCAACTTAGAAAGCAATCATTGAAATGAGCATTTTAGAACACATGAACGAATCCCAACATCAAAACACGATTTTGATGCAAAGATCATTTGAGCAATTATGAGAAAATGAGAGATTTAAAAAAAAAAACAAGCATTCAAGCAAACATCATGAGCAAACATCAAGAGCAATCAATTTCAAAAAGCAAACAAACACAAGAATACAAACGCAAGTCCCGCAGACAAGCGCCAAAAACTTGATGTGCACCATCGTGGTTTTAAATTTGTAACAAGAATTACCGGTTAACTAGGAACACATTCGGCAAGTATACCTAGTCAAGTTGTAGTATAGTATATGGTAAATCAAGGTCGTCCCAAGAGACTTGGTTGCACTACAAGTGTTGTTTGTTTGTTTAAGCAAGTAACAAGTTGATGGTTATGATTGTCACATATCAAACCAACAAGAAAAGCAATATAAGAACAAGCATCGTATCAAGGTCGGGTTATGATTGTCACGGATCAAACCACTAAGAACAAGCACACAAAGAACATACATGTTTAGACAAATGATCACAAGGATATTAGGATGTTTAGTTTGGAAAACATATTATCAAAGATAGAACCTATAATAATAGTTTAGTGTTTTATAAATCAAATGTGCATAAGCCTCAATCAAGTGATCATGTCATGAGCCTTATACCAACAACAACAAAGAATCCTTTCGCCATAGACTTTGATGTTATTAATTTGTAAAGTTCCATTTACTTGAAAGATAATGAGAACACATATTCAAAAGATTCCTTTCGCCATAATCCAAATTAAACCTTTACTTGTTATGTTTATTAATTCTCTTGCACAATCGTCACAAAGTACAAGACCAAAATCATTTGTCGATTAATGAATTGAACTAACCATTGTTAAGAATATTTTGACATTAGACTCAACAATGATCAACCAAAACAATAAACAAGAACAAGTTCCAATTCAACCAAATATGATGTTATCAACATATTCCAAACAAACACTACAATTATCCAAACATCCTTTTATCACAAGTTCTCATATGAAATAAACAAGTATCACATAATCAACACAACCAAAGAACCAAACATGAATCATAGCATTCAACATCATAAAAGTAACAAGGATTTACCCAAAGTAAGATTACATTAGGCAATGGTGAAGGATTATAGCACTCCTTCAAGCCTCCAATCAACTACAACTTCTAACCAAGCATACTCGAAATGGCGAGGTTTGTGGTCTGGGAGAGATAAATTGCGGAAATTCGTCCTTATGGGTGAGGCTAGAATTACACACACAAAACTAACCAAAATGGTCTTATTTATAGGTAGAAGCCACCCTTAGCCACCAAGTAAGTTTCTTGGGCACAAAGTGTCATAAAGTAGCAGGTTTAGGAGTTATTAGAGCCATATGATCGGACTTGGGGCTTAATGGCACTTAAGGATGCATTAAAATAACTTGGAGAAGTCACTTACGAACCGATTCCGGTTGGGCCCCCAACCGATCCGTTGCGACTTTCTCGACAGTAAAAGGTCAAAAGCCAAATTTGTAGATCTTTCTCTTAGCTTTCGTGGTACGTGAACGGGGGTCAAACGGAGTCCGTATGCAAAAGTTATGGCCAAATGGTGAAGGTGTGTCGGGAACAACGAGGCTTTCAATATTTCTTCGCTTAAGCTTCTTTTCTTCATTTCTTTCTTGTTTTCCTTCTTGAACTTTATTCTTAAGTCTTTGGACCACTAACTTGATGACTTTATCTTCTCGAATATACTCCACAAGTCTTGCTTTTGTCGGAATTCTTCATACATGGAGAAATCTTCGATTTTACTTCTTTTTCCATCTTTTCTCCACTTTCTCGTGCTTGGCTACAAATGAACTAGCAAACGACTTTGTATTAACATCAAAAGCATATGATTATAACCAAATAACACACATAAAAGCACGGATAACGCTACTAAAAACATGCACAATTTGAGCGTTATCACAAGTCGAGAGAGCGCCCGAATTTTAAGATCTTTGTAAAAGACATCGCTGTCTCACCAAAATGATCAAGGTGACCAAACCATTGGCAAATGTGATGCATTCGCCATCCCCTATTTCAAATATATCAAAGTAAATCTTAAAGATATATGTTAAAACATATTATACCTTACAATTAATGATATCAATCGAATAAGATTATGAGATTACTGAATAACAAACAAAAAACACATAAACTGCTAGATATACAAGCTGCATCTTGATCATCAAGATCATGTTGTGGAAAAAACAACTGTGTAACACCCAGAAACTGCCCCTATATCTTTGCTCTACCATCAACACCAAACACGGTTATATTCAAGCTGTGATTTTCCAATTTAGTAAAAACAATAACATCCCCAAACTCAATATTGGATTATTGAAGAGCAGCCAACCACATTTCCTCATCCATAACATACACAACATTATCAACATGACCTCCTTCATGTACACAATTTACATCTACATTAAACTCTATTCCTTCAACAACAACAACAATGGTAGATTCCAACCCAATACCAAATAGAAAATTTATGGGCAATGTCCGAGACAACAACATGATTCACAATTATAACAAATAATAACACTTATTGGTGAAAAACGAAACAAAAATATGTAATTTTATAAATATATAAATCAAATCACCTGTGGAATATGAGGGTATGACATGCCTATAACTCAAACCTTATATGATTTACTCTCTACATCAAAGATATTCCTCAACTTCCAACCCATGGGAATCATACCAAGAACGTAAAAGAGTCATCACCTTCTTGAACAAAGTGTAACATGTGAACATCCAGATACAAATTTTCATGAACAAATTCTACCCATTTGTTACCTAGAATCCTAATGGGACCTCCAACCGGGCAATAATCCTTACTTTTTTCCGTTGTCTTTGAACCCGCTTAAATATAAATGCCGATTCCTATTAAAGGCAAGTTCGTAAAATACTGAGGAAGCTCAAGAAACCCATGGTACATGACATGTTTGGTCGCACCACAAACTCAATTGGCATGATTACCTTATAAAACAGTTACAAAATATTAAAACTCTACTAATTTTATAAATAAGAAAGAACATTAAAAAAAGAAACACAACAAACATGTAAAAAGTATACGCAAAAATAAATATATACCAACAATGGTAAAATCAAACAAATATGTCCAGATAACAACATTTCAAAGGTGAATATAGTAACAAATTATAGGAAACAACTAGTGAGTATAAATCATTGTGCATATAAACTTAGGATTTTGACTTTCTACTAAACCTGGCAATTTCAAAGCAGAGTATGATAACAAAGACTTCAATACTATTTCGCCTAATTGAAAAACTGTAAATGCCCACAAAAAGGACCAATAATATTTGGTCCAATCAAACTTAACACAATAGCATTTTATCAATAGAATAATAAAAAACAAAATAACACCAACTGCGAAACAAATGCATAGAACTATAACTATAGAATATGGAACAATCATGAAAACCACCAGACACTGGCTTTAAGTAGATGACCGAAAAAACAAGCCTCAAATTAATGTTGATGATTCAGGAGAATGCAAGTTGGCCACTATCAAGCACAAGAACTTATGTATTATTTGATATGTGTGTAGTATCGCCTACTAAAAAGTGTATAGAGGTTATGTATTATTTAATATGTTTTTATTGTTAGTTATTACAAAGTGAAAAAACCTATATAGATTTTGGACTATTATATAATCAAACAAATAAAACATAAACTAAACAAAGCCTAATACATGTTAAATATTATAATCCATCGAGCCAAGTTTTATAGTTATATATCTTACAAACAAATTCAAATGACATTTACAAACCGATTCATCACACTCAAAAATTATAGCCCAAACAAAGAACCAAGTTACTTACATGGAAAACATAACATTTGAATATACAATGTAATGACATGCGTGAAATGTAATTGATTATTAACAAAAAATAACCAACAAATTAGGCAAACCGAATGCTAAAACATATTACCTAAAAATATCATTTACTAATCTACCATAAGCATATACAAAAGATACTAATTCGGATACATTATAATTACATGCAATAGTTAGTCATATAAACAAAAAGCATACCAAATGTAAACCCATAATGACCCACAAATAATTGTTTTGTTAAACAGACATTAGACAATGGCAATATCATTCAACCGCTATAACAACATCCTATCCGCTTTTCTATACTCAACATCTAATGTAAACTCGAGAACTGGTTCTCATCAACCCCGCTCTTTCAAGATCGATTTCATTCTTCACATAACAACATGGTCATCAAACTCCTTGACTCTTAATTTGTCAATATACTCCGAAGACAACGTCCTTTCTCAAATGAGGAATTCAGATGACATAACCGCCTTTGTTGTATTGTTCGGACCTGTAAAGTTGTACAATTTTATGTCAACAAAACCACCGAACATTTGTTCAAATGTAAACAACACACAATCATAAATTTAAACAAAACAAAAAGATATATAAAAACAATATACACATCAAGTATAAACTTACAACATAACCCTTCAAACCAGTTGCACCAATCTTCTTAATAAAACAACACCATCATCATCAGAGTTGTTTGATAAACATGTATTTCCTTTGCTTGAACTCCCGTGCTCCTAAAAATATATAAATAAATGAAATAACAAAACACATATATAAAAGAAAAAAAATAAACTTTTAAATACCTTCAACAAACTCTTGCTAACATGATTTTTCCTTATCCTTTTAGAAGATGGAACACCCCGCTCATGCTCAACAAACTTCTCGTAAATGTAGGCAACATCATCTTCCACTTTTACAGAAATTCACAAATCGGCCCTACAATAATTTAGCATGCGAATATAATGATTATCACAACACTATGACAAATAAACTATATGAAAAATAAAATATCTAAATATACTAACCAAACTCAAACACAGGGCATTGAAAGCGTAACTTTGATTCCTAGTCATTTTAACACGCACTTTATTCCAAAACTCGAATCTAATACACAATTATATATCAAAATAAAAAATACATGTACACACTAGGAAATAAAATATTTCATAAAAATATCAAGAATAATAATAATAATAATAATAATAATAATAATAATAATAATAATAATAATTTTCTAATGAGGAGGGGGGCCAGCTTAGTTTCTCCACTCCCCACTAATTTCTTGTAATTTCTTATGATTTTCTAATGAAGTGATGTTTTAATTAAAAAAATTAGCTTTGTTGTAGCTAGAGGAGTTGGGGCCCAGATAGTCTCTCGGCTCCCCACTAATTTCTTGTAAATCTTATGAGTTTCTAATAAAGGGACGTTTCATAAAAAAGATAAAAATAAAATAAAATAATAATAATAATTTTTTGGTGCATGAAAAGTGAGGTTTGTCCATATTTTGTTTGTTGCATGATAG